>CM074444.1:22116598-22334098 GCA_037101425.1 Elopichthys bambusa
CCTCAATGTTAGTCTTTGGCACATAAGTGAGCCTCCTCATCCATAGTGACCCGTCCTCCGCTGGTCTCATAGAAACAACTGTGGAAAGTGAAAGAGCATCAAATTGAACTAGACTCCAAGCTGAGACACATTCTTAAAGCTATGGTGCTCGTATGGGAAATGCAGGTTCAAATCTTGCCTCATGTATTGATCTTATTCCTCTGTTTCTTTCTCCAAATAATGATCTATTTTTAAGATTTATTTACTGTAAGAAAAACATACAACACTTAATCTGCAAGGATAGACTTAGGCTCGAACTTTATTTATCTTGTTGTTTAAGACATTCATGTTAAGTCCCTGATTTTCTTACTTTATTAGGGCCCGAGCACCGGTGGTATGAGGACCCTATTGTAATTGCTTAGTCAATTATTCTTCTTCTCCAAAATGAGTCATATTTTTGAGCACCTAAACATGCTCGAAAACTCAAAAAAGTCCCTGGGTGCAAAATCTGAAAACCCAACAGGAAGTGAGATTTTTTTAATTTTCTCTGCAAAATGTTTGCAGTTTTTGCGCTATATCCAGACGTTGTACTTTAACAAACTCCTCCTAGAGATTTTATCAGATTAACATCATATTTGGTCAGTCTAATCTTTGTGACGTTAAAATGCGAAGGTCTTGAGTTTTCACTGAAGGGCGTGTCCATGGCGGCCTGAAAAAATGTGATGTTTCGCCATGAAACAGGAAGTTGTTGTCTACATGCCTGAAGACATCTACATGCCAATATTCAGTTAGTCAAAGCGCCACCTGCTGGCAAGAGGAAATGCAATGTTTTTCCCTGTAATTCACTCCCACAAAATACATTTAAATATGCCATGAAGTTCCAAACATGGTAGAATCATGTTAAATCACTTGGCTAAGTGCTAAAGTATGCAACTAATGCCACGAAACAGGAAGTTGTAGTAACTCTGGCATACAATGTCCGATCTGCTCTAAAGTTCACATGTTTGATAATAGTCCTGGCCTGAAAACATCTACATGGCAATATTTAGTAATAGTCAAAGTGCCACCTGACTTTGCCATATTTCTCCTATATTTACTCGCTTACATGCATGTCACCCACTATTCACTGTTTCCCCACTATTCACTCCCCCCCACTTTTTTTGCATTTTTTACATGTCTTATTGTGAATGTTACATCAGTGCATATTATTCCAAGCCCAAAATAATTCTGCTCCACCTCGGGCCTTTCTGCTGATGTCACAGACTGCCATTAGATAATGTTAGTCAATTATTTTAGCTTTCTTTCATTAAGATCTGGGTTAATTCTGGTCCACCCACTCATTATCAAGTGAAATCACATTATATCTTAAAGTTAGTTTTTAATAGAATAAAAGACTAATAAAAGTCATAAAAATTAGTCCAGTCCTCCAATTTTTTCTTCTTTTTTTCAATTTTTAATCAAATTTCAAAAATAAATCTTATGAAAGTATTAAACTGTCTGTGAAAACTTGGTTTTGATCATGTAAGACACTGGCTGACCTTTGAGCTTTTGATGGTAAACATCTTCAAACAGAATCTGCCCCTTTTTATGATTTCACCAGGAGAGACGTGAGTGGAGTAATTCGTCGACATTTGCATGAGCTTGGCACCATAACACAGCGTTGCGAAGACCGACTGGGGTCGTTAAAGGTCAGTTCCCGCCAGGTTCCCATTTCCGCAGCTGATCAGCACATCTCACCCCTTTCAATCGGCCTTGTCCGTACACTCTCCCCGATCTAGCGAGCATCAATCCGTCATCGACATCTCAGTGATGTAAGGGTTCTGCTGCTCTTCAGTTCATCCCTGTCCTGAGTGACTGGGTTGTTGTTATGGCATAGTGTGACTGTCAATCTGTTTATAATTGAGCTGTGCTCTGTTTTGTCTCGTAGCAGCGTGCAGTGAATGAGGGCTGGAGGGAGGTTGGGTCTCTCAGTTCATCCATCAGTGGGCTGCGTGCTGGATGATTGCGCTCTCATAGACATTGTGAGGAAGATGGCCGCTGATGGCGGGCCTGTCTCACCTCTGTGGTCAGAAAATACATTTGATTCCTTTTGTGTTGTGCCCCACTGAAGAGCTGTCTAAAATGCCCGCACAAAAGGAGATACAGCAGCTGCCCCCTCTCAAGTGTGATTGCTCTCATTCGAGAGGAATAGAAAGAGCCTTTTGTTGTTCGCTCCTTCTGTACTGTACATGGGATTTCTGTATGTGTGTGTGTGTGTGAGAGAGAGAGAGCTTTGTAAAAAGTCCCATTATCATAAGGTCATCACGTACACCGCAAACTTATCTTAATTTGTATTTTTTGCCTTTTTTTCCAGGAAAAATATCCTAAAATAACATCAATTTAATTGATACGCAAATATCGTGAAATAAGTGTATTTTCATAACTATTTTTTTTTTATTTAAGTACAATTTAATTATGCAATTTCATTTACTTTTTTATTAAACTTCACAAAATTGTTCCTAGACAAAACTATTTTAAAAAGCTGCCAGTGGTCTGAGAAAAGAATATATATGATATATATATATATATATATATATATATATATATATATATATGACAACAGTTTGACAAGAAGAGGGAAACTTGTATAGAATTAAATATGTTGTGTAAAATAAAAAAGACTTATATTATGAATAATGAATATAAATTAAGATAGTCCTACAGTGAAATTTTGCAATAAATATTTGCATTTTTTTTTGCCTTTTAAAAACTTTTCAGGAAAAAATATCTTAAAATAACATCAATTTAATTGATACGCAAATATCTTGAAATAAGTGTATTTTCATAACTATTTTTTTTTATTTAAGTGCAATTTTATTTAAGCACCTCCTTCACAAAATTGTTCCTAGATTTATGCTAAAAACTATTTTAAAAAGCTGCCAGTGGTCTGAGAGAAGAATATATATATATATATATTTATATATATATGAAAACAGTTTGACAAGGAGAGAAAAGACTTGTTGAATATAAATTAAGATAGTCCTACAGTGAAATTTTGCAATAAATATTTGCATTTTTTTGTCTTTTAAAACCTTTTTTTTAAGATTTATGCAAAAAAAAAAAAAAAATTAACACAGGATACATCAGTGTTATTTTAGTATCATTGATATACTATTTTTTAGGTTTTATTAATATGAATTTAATTCATAATAAATTAGTTTTAATCATTATATATTCATTGTTATATTTATTTTAATATATATATATATATTTATATATATATATATATATATATTATTTTTATTTGGTGCATCTTCAATTTAGTAATAGTTAAAGTTTTAGTACTTTTGTTGTGTTTTTGTCATTTTTATTATTATTTTTTAATATGTCTATATAGTTCTTATTCTATATATAGTTATATATTTGTATTCTTTATATAGTTATTCTATATAGTATGCACCAAGTCATATCAGCTTCAAGCATAGCCCGGAGCATACAATATGTGGGATTAGTTTTAAATGGAAAATATCCATATCCATTTTATCATATGTTGCTAGTTCGACATTCTATTTGAGTCGATGGATAGAATTGCATAGGTGAAAGAGCCATAATTTATGTGGGAGAGACATTGTGCTGTGCTGATAGCATCCTGTTCCTAAGCATTTGGAGTGGGCAGTGAGTGCTAATGTGGTATATTTTTCAGGCAATGTTCTGATGAATCTGATTTTAATGGTAGACATCACGCTGTTTTTGAAGGGAACACATTCGGTCTCGCAACAGCTCTCCTGTGGGACACAACAGTCACACTGAATATATTAAGAGCCATTAGACAGTCCCACTGACATCAACAACATAGCTTTCAAGACATGCTGATTCAGTATCATATCCGACAAATTGTGTCTGCATGTTGTAAGTTGTGATGCTGATACCACATAAACTGCATTCAAAGCTCACATTATGTCTATGGACTCCTTTGCTCTTGGGTTATTAATGAGAAGTGGGCAAATTAGTCACCTGTGCAAACATCAAAACAAACCTCTCCTCTCTATTAGATATTAAATTCACACTAACAAGCTCTGCTGAATCTTGAAAAAGAGTGTGAAAAAAACTGAGGTCCTTGTTCAGTGACTGGTTGCATCTGAAATTTCTAGCTGACTTAATAAAACTTTGTAAATTTTATTTATGAAAATACTATTATTTGGGCTCAAACAGAAACACTGAAACAATTTTACATTTATGCATTTGGTAAACACTTTTATCCAAAGCACCTGTTTCCTGATAATTGAACACATGACCTTGATGTTGCTAGTACCAGTGTTTATTTACCTTAGCTGAATAGTTTTACAACATGTCTTGCCTCTTGGACAAGCTCATTTGATCTAAATGTCCATTGTTAAATGTCCATCTGTCCATCCGTCCATCCATCCATCCAACCATGATTGGAGACCTTCTGTTGGCTCAAACTAGACATCAATGAGCCTTGGGAGCCCAACACCATGTCGCCGGTTTGTGGTTTGTCCCTCCTCGGCCACTGTTGGTAAATTCTCACCAATGCTGATCGTCAACCACAAGCCTTGCTGTTCAGAGATACTCTCACCCAGTCACCTCGTAATCACATTGATTACGAGAACTGATTGGTTGCTTACCTGTCGCTCAAGTCACACAAAATTTTAATAATAGTTATGGGAGGAATGTGTCACAACACAGTGCATCGCACTGACCAATGCATTGCATAGCCGCAGACCATCCAGAGTGCCTACAACGGGCATGTGAGCGTCAGAACTGGACCTTGAAGTGGAAGAAGGTCACCTGCTCCGATGAGTCACGTTTTCTTTTATATCAACTGGACGGCCTTGTACATGTGCGCCATTTATGGTGAAGTGATGGCACCAGGATGCACTGTGGGACGACGACAAGCCAGTGGAGGGAATGTGAAGGTCTTGACAATGTTCTGCTGGGAAACCCTGCCTCTGGCTATTCATGTGAACGTAAATTTGACATGTGCCAACAAAGATTGTTGCAGACCAGATTCATCCCTTCATTACAATGATGTTCCCTGGTGCAAGTGGCTCTTTCAGCAGGATAATGCCCCCTGCCACACTGCACACATTGTTCAGGAGTGGTTTGAGGAACATGATGAAGAGTTCATGGTGTTGCGCTGGCCTCCATATTCCTCAGATCTCAATTTAATTGAGTACCTCTGAGATGTGCTGGACCAACAAGTTCGATCCACAGCAGCACCACTTCACAACCTACAGAAATTAAAAGATCTTGGATCAAATTTAAATTTTAAAGAATTAAATTTGAAACTCTTTGTACTCATGTTGATTTCTTTTTTATTAAATGACTTTAAAAATGTCACATGTGAACATACACTTAATCATTAATCATTAATTAATCACTTAATCTTAATAATTAATTAATTTTTTTTTTTTTTAAAGCATTTTTCAAAGCAAAGAAATATTTATAATCTAACCCTATGTAAAAAAAAAGAATTGTTGGGTTAACTTAAAAATGTAAGTTACCTGGTTGCCTTAAAATTTTGAGTTCATTGAAATAAAAAATTTGAGTTAATACAATGAAGGCGATTGGTTTAATCAACAGAAACTCCAAATATTATGTTATCTGAACAACATTAATTATTGAAGTTGATTTGACGAAAGAAAAAATGTGATTACAAATCATGAACGTTTTTTTTTTACAGTGTAATATCATGAATTACTAATTCATAAATATCATTAAGTTTTTGGAAACTCTCACCACATGATATTTTACATTAACCTTAACTTTCCATAAAAGGTTAAGTGATCAAAGACTTTATGGTGCACAAGTCGTAAAAGAGCAACCAGAATTTCTTGTTTTATGTTCCATGGGAGAAAGACAGTCATGGAGGTTTAGAACAACATGAGGGTGAGTAAATGACAGAAGGTTCATTTTTATGTGAATTATCCCTTTAAGGCAAGAAATATTCCACTGAGCCAAATCAGCTCATGCTTAGAAAAGGGACCTGAAATCCTTGAATCGCCCCTGCTGTGCAGCACCCTGAAGTTTGGGCGTTTGAAATTGTGCATTCTCCTTCACTTCTTCCTTGCAGTGTTAGCTTAGTAATTCAAACAGATGGTCCATTTTCTGCTTCTTTCTCAAAGTCAGCGAGAAAACCAAATTGCCGCTGCCAACCAGGCTCCTTTGTCTCCGTATTGTACACCTCGCTCACAGTCCCTTGTTAATTTCTTAAATGAGAGTGCTGACGACAAAAGGTTGCTTTGATTCGCATCCGACTTTTCCTTCCCTGCACTCCACCGTCCAGCTTGCGGTTCGCTGCAACATCTGCCTCGCGTCTCAAGTAGAATCTTGAATGTGAACTGAATGGAGGCATTGTGTGAATAAGGGCCGTAATAACACATCCTCCTGAAAATGATGCCACTGTAATGGAAGCTCACATTGTTTTCTCTTCCCTCATGAAAAAAAAATAAATAAATAAAAAATGGGGATGAGATAGCACCCAACAATGACAATCTGCCACCTAAAGGTTTTCTTTCTGCTTAAACGCTCAGATAAAGACATGCCGCTCTAAGCCGGTTTCTTTGGCACCTGGCGGAACCGGTCTGTGTGGCTCTTTATCTGACTCTCATTCATGTGAGTGCTCGTTTATATTTCTTATAGCTTTTGTGTTAATTGCTGTCTTCATTAATGTATTTACCTCAGACAGAGAGTCTCGCTATCATTTCTTTAGCAAATCACGCTATTGTGTTGAACAGAGCTAATGTGAACTTGTTCTTTAGCTCTCGTAATAGGAAAGAGCTAGTTAATTGGTATCTAGGGAGAACTCAACATATGTCCTGACATTGACAGCTGTAGTTGAATGGATAAATTGTGTTTTTTTCACAGAAACACACTGTATGGAAACAATGTGCAATGATGGTTCCCATATCCTCGAGATCGTTTCACTGATATATATTTATGACTGTGCATGTTTTACATACAAAATCAGCCCTGACACCTTGAACATGTAGAATTAAAACATTGGAAATTGGTCATATGTACTTTTGGAGTTTTTTTTTTCCCTCCTGAAGTCTACTTTTTAATAGGCTATTAGAAAACAGATGGAAGTGAAATGTTGTTTGTGGCACATTTTAATCCAATAATTTGTAAAATATAGAGATAATTGGCTTGAAAAATATTTTTTTGCCATATTTTGGGCATATTTAAATAATTTCTCTGAATAATAACATCCAAAAATGGTATTCACAGGTAAATAACCTAATTACCTAATTTACTTCTGTATATATTAATAATATTACAATTTTTTTTAAAAACTCTTACCGAGTTTTGTCATACAGAGTCATGTCATATGAATATGCCTTACAGATTAAAAATTGCATTGTGAAAGAAAAAAAAAAGTCACATTTTATTATTATATCAGAAATAATGTAAAATACTGATACATATATACAAATATAACACTATAAACATTTATTTTAGTTCTCTCCACAACTATTCTTTTAAATTTAATGGTATCCAACAGAACAGTAATGAAAAATACAAGTATAAAACAAACTATAAAATTATAGTGTACTAAATAAATTAGACTGAACATGTTTTGCATGCTTGATATTAATTACATAAGTTAATTAATTTATTGCATTCATTATAAAAGTCACTTTAGAATAAAAGTCCCACGAAATCCTGGAGGGACTGTTTATTCATGTAAATATAAAACATAGGTTTGGTCTTGGCTAGATCTGCTACGCTTCTGCTGCAGAGCAAGTACGACTTGCTTCTGCTACACGTTTAGAACATGGGTGCCCAATAGGTCGATCGCGATCTACCAGTCGATCGCAAAGACAATGCTGGTAGATCACACACAATTTTAATAAATGCTTTTGTTAATTTTTTATTAAAAAATTGAATATCAACAATGAACATTTTTCTCCTGAATTCCATATAAGATACATGCAGTAGTAGCAACAAGCATTTGAAATGTTTTGTTGTTGTTGTTGTTGGTTGGTAGACCTCATTGAGCTGATCATTTTAAAAGTAGATCATCACGCAAAAAAGTGTGGGAACCTGTGCTTTAGAATAAAAGTCGAATAATCTGAAAACACATTTCAGATGATATAAAAACCTTGACTTTTTGTTAGAAAAATCCAATAATAATAATAATATTGGATGCCCTAATGAATATTATGTTTTTATTTTTGTGGTACAAATATCCATGAGTTTTATTATTGTAATATAATTAATATATATATATATATATATATATATATATATATATACAGTCAAACCAAAAATTATTCAGACATTAGATATAATTTTTAATATTTTTTTTACTAGTGGGTACAGGACACTATAGTTCATTTATGTAAATGAGGATAGCAAAATTAAGTAAACTGTGACATATTATACCCAAAAATCCTTCATACAGTGGACTACCAGTAAAACTGATACAAATTTGGAACCAAAAATTATTCAGACACTTTGACCTGACCATGTTTTGCTTAAGTGTTATCTGACATAATTAAGATAATTTTTTTCTGACACAGTTTAACTCTGAGATCTTGTCATATTTTATTACCATTTTTTTTTTTTAACTATAGTGAATAAACTGTATTAATGAATGAAATGTTCAAGGTGTCTGAATACATTTGTGTGTATATATATATATATATATAAAGAAGTAATTAAAATGATTTTGCATAATGGTTTTTTTGACATATAAACAAAAAATAATCTGTATCATATCAGTTGATAAAAAGCAGTATATGTCAATATCTAGTTTAGAATTTCTTTGAAAGTGAAATTGATTTCATGTTGATTTTCATGTTGAATAACTAAATGCTGCTGTGCCTTTAAGATTTTTTTAAGACTTCTCTTTAAATGATGTTATAACTGATCTGTTATAACTGTCTAACCACATTTGGTGTAAAATGTAGCTCACATTATCATTTATCAACTGAATTTTTTTTTATTTATTTTTTTTAAGTTCCCGCTTTTGCTGTTAAGTTTACATGATTGATCTGAGCAGACTGAAGATGAATCTTTCCATGGGGAATGTTAAGGGAATATCTTGTCATTCAAAAGAGCAAGGAAATGAGCGTTTTCCCCTTTAAATTTCTGTGTAGGATCTCTGGTCTTAATGTGATCTATTGAATTATATATGATAAGGGATCTACAGTGATGATGAACAGTTCTATCAGTGTATTTTGCTAGTATTGTATTGTTATTGCAGCGGCCTGCGCGGTGAGTAGATTGATTGTGGTGTGCGGTTATAGGTAATGTTGTGTTGGGCATGACAGATGTTCATGCTCCAATGAGAATGAAAGTGAGAGAGAGGGAGAGAGATAGGGAGAAGTGGCTGCTAAACTCTTGGGACTCTGCCAGATGCTTCAGGTCTCCATGACAACTCCCCACACTGCTCCTCTCCCTTTAAACTCTTATATATTTATTTTTTTTGTCAGCACTTCCAAAATAAGTTAATTAAAGCTGAGGAAAGGGAACATGCTGGGTGAGATGACAGGAGGTCTTAGATGATTTGTGATGGATAACTGCACTCCGTCATTTATTTATTTATGCCATCAGAAGCTCGCTGTAATTCCTTAATTGGTAAGCAGCGCAAATGATAAATGGTAATTTACAGAATATGTTATCTATCTTGGGGACTCTTTCTGTTGATATTGAATAAAACGTCACATAAACATACATATTAGATAGCGACATTACTTTATAGGTATTTTTAAGCAGTAGCACATTTACAGTCATGCTGTTTGGCTGAATTTCATGCACTTTTTTATTCTTTTATATTCAAAATGCAAAGACAGAATGCTTTTTATAGAGGCATATTTTCACATAATGTCTCAGTTTATTTGTATATGTAACTAATAGAGATTGATCTGTGATTGACCCCTGTCAATCATCCGTGATTAAGATTGGATAGTTCCTGTTCCTGATAGTTTCTATATCCATTAGTTTCCATATGCCTCAATACAGCAAGAAAGAATCAACACAGAAAAGGCAGCTACTGTACATATTTACAGTCTCCAGAACACCTTAAGATAATAATAAAAACTAGATTTTTTTTCTTTTCATATAATTTCATAAAATAAAAAAAAAGTTTCTTGGAGTTTTCGACTAATTTGTCATCTATTATAAAATTAGATTATTAAGAAAAGCACTAGCTTTCCTTAACAAATCTCATTTATCCTGTAGCACAAACAAATGTGGGACAAGTTGTACATTGAAGGTTAATACTAACTAGCAATAGTAATAGTGATACACACCTTACAGTTGCAAGCACCAGTTAAGCCCCAAAATGTTTAATTATGTTTTTCATAATGATCTCTAATGAATACTCGATCCAGTCATTTTCTAGCAAGTCAGGCACACAAGATGATAATCTAATAGTAATTACTTTCACAGAGATAAAACAGACAGACCACTCAATTTACTGCGTAACACAATATATTTGGCCTCTACATGACATGGCCTCTTTTTGCTGCTTGTAAACAATAGGTGAAAGTAAGCATTAAAGGGTTAGTTCACCCAAAAATGAAAATTCTGTCATCATTTACTCACCCTCAAGTTGTTCCAAACTGTTTAGTTACCCGTATTCTTCAAAATATCTTTGTGTTCAGCAGAAAAAAGAAGTTCATACAGGTTTGGAACAACTTGAGGGTGAGTAAATGATGACAGAATTTTCATTTTTGGGTGAACTATCCCTTTAAACTGGCTTAAGATTGACAGCTTTATGATAAAAGGTGGAAAATAGACGTAAATCATTTATTGGCATTGCAAAACAAACAACATTGAAATCTGTTTTATTCTGTATTGTGAAGGATTTCTATGTCAAACAGGATACTTAAACGGTTAGTTCACCCAAAAATTCTGTCATTAATTACTCACCCTCATGTTGTTTCACACCCGTAAGACCTTCATTCATCTTCAGAACACAAATTAAGATATTCTTGATCAAATCCGATGGCTCAGTGAGGCCTGCAATGCCAGCAAGATAATTAACACTTTCAGATGCCCAGAAAGCTACTAAAGACATATTTAAAACAGTTCATGTGACTACAGCGGTTCAACCTTAATGTTATGAATCAACGAGAATACTTTTTGTGCGCCAAAAAAATGAAATAACGACTTTATTCAACCAATATCTAGTGATGGGCAGTTTCAAAACACTGCTTCATGAAGCTTCGAAGCTTTACGAATCTTTTGTTTTGAATCAGTGGTTCGAAGCATGTATTAAACTGCCAAAGTCACGCCCCCCAGTGAGCCATTGGATTTCATCAAAAAAATCTTAATTTGTGTTCTGAAGATGAATGAAGGTCTTACGGGTGTGGAACGACATGAGGGTAATTAATGACAGAATTTTCATTTTGGGGTGAACTAACCCTTTAATGAGGAAAAAAAGGCAAGACATAATTGTAGTCATCAGTTATTTATTTTATTATCAAAAGAAGGTGTTGGCAATTGATTATGGAGGATTACTACCCTCCCAAAAAGCACTCACTGGTTAAAACACAAGAGGACTTGGTGATGTCATTCAAAAAGGAAAGCCATTTTAGAGGTGAAGCAAGCAAGTCATTACATTTTGATAGTATTACAAAGGGTGTGTTCACACTTGTAGTTCGGTTCTCTTGGTTCTTTTGGTCAAAAAAGAAAATTATACATTTATTCTTGGTTCGCTTAGCGTTCACACTGTCATTTTTAAGACTGAACCTATACAATAAATAAAAAATAAAAATAAAAATAGGATGTATATTTTTGCGACAGAACTTACCGAACATCCAAAACAATGTTGCATGCTGGGCTGAATGCGTTTGTTGTATGTGCGTACATATGATGGTATTTTTACCAGCCAAGAACTCATGAAGAGCTTATAAAATGTGTAAAAAGAGTCAAAACAGTGCCAGGAATTCTTCTGTCGCACACATAAATGAAGATCTGCTGTAAGAAGACCAAACTGTAATTGGCAACGCCGCGGCTATGACGAGAAAAACCAGGTATGCTTGAGCATTCTGTCCTTTTTAAGGTAGCATCCTGTGACATCATGTCCTGTTTTTGGTTTGTTTACACTCTTTGGTCCGTGTTGCGTTCATATTTTAGTTGAACCGCACTAACTTCTCGGTTCGCTTGTTTGGTGCACACGAAAGGCCGGATGGCAGTGTTCACACTTATTCAGATGAACCGCACTAACAGAGCAATCGCACCAATTTCTTTTTTAAATCAAACCAAACCTGCCAAATGTGAACACACCCTCAGACACATTTTTGTTTTCTTTGTTGACATGATGAATTGTTGTAAACGTTATTTAAAAAATAAAATATGGTGAATTTTGGTTTTATGCCACCCATTTTGATCTCTTTTTCATAACAGTGTGGATGAATCAACAGGTTTTCTGCTATACGTGTGAGTGACCACTCATCCTCTTTGAGCTCTGAGTGGGGATTTGAACTTTTAGATGAATTGTATACAGTATGTGAGTCGTTAACGAGAGTGGACTTAACACAGGCTGCAGATACAGTATGACATCCACCCACAAACTGCATTGGACAATGTAGCCACACTCCAGTCTCGGTTCTCTATTCTTGATAATAGTATTTCTGCAGGAAGCACAGGAGGAGAGATAGACGGATAGAGAGACAGGGAGATATGAAAAGGAGGAGGGGTTATCCATCAAAGACTCCAACTAAGGTTTGGATCCTCCGTGAAGATTAGGAGTGTTAAAAAAGATGGATCGCTATTGTCACAGCTAAGCATCATCCCCAAATGCTTAAATTAAATCTAAAAATTCTCTAGGGTGGCCCAAATTACACCAGTAATAACTGCAATAGGGCCAGACCAGACCAGCTTCACTCATTATTAAAACTGCACAGACAAGATTGTAAGCTTGACAAATTATTACCATTAGCTTGTATTAGCTCAATTGATATGTGCCGGGGAAACTGGGGCGGCTTTGCATGTGTGTTTGGCAGGAGGGCTGCTCATAAAACACTTTGTTCAGGAGGTCGTTTTTACAATTCTAATGATTTTCCCTTTAGCAAACCTAATTTTCATTACACAATTTCAGAGATAATTGACCCTGTTGTGTGCTGCTGTCATTTTTGGTTCCGTTAACATTGTTTCACGCAGGACAATCAGTCACTCTCTCATTTTTAATTACAATCCATTCAAATGAAAGGTGCTGTGTTTTTGTGGAGTTAAACACTCACCATTCACTGTCGTTTTATGGAAAAGAGCAGTGTGAACATTCTGATCTTTTCATACACCTCATAAACAAGAAAGTATGTAATGATAAGAGGGCCGTTGTGAAAAATAAGTGCACTTAATTGTACTGAATGTGCACTTGTAGTGTACTTTAAATCTGGAAATTATATATTTTTAAAAACTGTACTTGTCTTGCAGATTATATAATATTAATGAAGTAAAAGGAGACTTTGACAGATGAGAGTACACTTTCTTGACTGTTTCTTAAGTACACCTTTAAAAGTGCACTTTGTAATAATCTCAAATTAAATGTCTTACTTAAAAAGTATACTTTAAATCATTTTATTTTAATTCTCTTGTGTCGTGATTTAAACTCAAGTGCATTTATTCTGATGTGCTGACTAATATACTAAAGCACATGTAAAGTCTATTTTTTAAGTACTATTTTAAAAGTATGCTAAAGTGTACTTCTTTTTCACAAGGGGGTAATTAAACAATTACATAGTTTTAATTTTAGGTGAAAAGTCACTTTAACCCTCATGTACTTTTCGATTTATGGTTACAGCCTGTATGGTCAAATTATCTTAATTGGATTCAATACAATTCCTCAAAAAACACACAATGAAAAAAATAAATAAATAAAAAAAATACAATCAGGTACAAATAATTAACTTTTAATATCAATACTTTTCACACATTACAAAGAATACATATCTGAATATATTTTTAAAACTGCCCCTTCCCGCACACGTGGGACACTTTCCATTATACATTTATAAGTATAATATCTTTGTCTAAACCTAAATCTTGACAAACTATATAGCATTTTAAAGCTTTTAGACTCTAGTTTTCATAATTGGTGACTGGCTGTCAAAAGAAATGACAGAGCAATAGATAAATAGCGATAGATTCTTCATTTGTGATGTGGTGCCAAACTGTAACACGCGCTCTGATTCTTTCCGTATGTTTTTTAATGTGTTTTAGAGATTGAATTAAAACCAAATATTAACATTACTGCCCAAACTTTTTCTGAATAGGAGGTCTACTTCATAAATATTTTGAAAAGTATGGAAATATATGGTTCAGATCACTCAAACCATATATGGAAATCGAAGAGTCCTTATATGGTCACCGGTGGAGTCTGGATGTCATCTAGTGGAAATGTTTGGTACTACGCACAAGAAATCTTACTGAAAGTTATTTTTTTGAGATATCAACCTAACATTTGGCACAAAATTTGTTCAGATATTTAGCTTTGATTTTCTTGAAGTTTTAGAATTGAAAATGTTTTGTGAAATATATCAAATATAATATATATTTTATATATTTAAATTTTTCATGATCTTGAACTTTTAAACTTTTTTTAAACTTTACTTTTACAACCTTCTTTACTTCGACAATAATATGTGAAGTGGTCCCTTTAAAAATATACCAAACTTTTTAACAATTTAAGTTGGTAAAGTCATTTTCAAGTCTGTGCTCAAAAAGTGGGACAGACAGTTAACAGGTAAAACAACTTTTTTTGTTTTTAAAAACTTTTAAAAACAAAGTTGTTAAACTCAGCAAGACACTGGCACTTTAGTAATAGAGTTGAAGAGCTCTGACATACAACACAGAAGTGTTTTATATTCTGGGTCTGTAGTTGCTTTTGAACAGCTGCCTATATGGGTCAAATTGACCAACGAACAAAGATTGTATAAAATTTCTGTATGCACATTTCACAACACATTAGCGTGTTGAAACTTTGCATGCATATTCATTACCCTAAATAAGAAAGTCACAAAATTTCAAGAAAAACAACATAGGTAAAACATTTTTTTAATATAGATCGAAAAAAGAAATGATAGCTCAGTTTTACCATATGTGGCTGACAAAATATTTAACTGTATTTTTTAGCTTAATAGGGTAGTAAAAAACTAAAATAACAAAATATAACCCAGAAATGTTATAGTTTTGAGTCTGTACTGTTGCCTTAGTACATTAAAATATGCTGGCCAACATCACAAACGTAATAGTAATTTTGTGTGTATACTGTATGTCAAAACACATCAGTGCGTAAAATTTTTTGCATGCGTGTTCATGACCCTAAATGAGAAAATGTCACAAAAAACAAACTTTTTCCAAGAAAAAAACAAACAAAACAAAAACATAGGTAAACTGATATTTCTGATAACTCAAAAATCAAAACGGGTCAAATTAAGGGTTAAATTTATTGTTGCTTCCTCGGATGTAATCGCTAGATCACATAGCATATCGATTTTGACTGTATGTCCTGCTGTTCATAAGCAGCATAATAGAAACATGGGTTCCATCAGCTGGTTTCAAGCCTCTAACCATAAAACATATCTTCACTGTTGCACTGCACAGGAATATGCCCTGTTCTTGTCTGTATCTGACAGGTCTATATCCACCTCTATATGCGAAATTGCAAGAGTCTCATGGAAGTAAGTCTTACCAGTTGTATGTTCCTGGATAATCCTTCAAGGCTTCACTGTTCTGCTGCTATGACAATGAAACAAAATGCACTAACAGAGCTGGCACAGACCGTGCAGAGCCCTTGGGGAGACAGCTCAGTTTTTGACATGTTTCTGAGATGTCTGTAATCCAGTGTGGCAGCTGGCAGGACTCCTAAGCTAAGCTAAGTCCACCTTGTATTAGCATACATTTCCTTTGCCACTGAAATCAATATGAACAAAAGCTAATTACTAAGCTGTACGCTTGGCACAGAAGGTGCTCGTCTGGCTGTGCAGGCTCAGAGGTCTAGAGAATGTCAGATATGGTCTTTACGTAACTCCCTAATAGAAAAACTTGCTAAAGTAATTGTCATTTGTAATAGATCATTGGCAATCTGTGCGTTTTATGTCTGGGTCTCCAATGCTAATCATGCTCTTAAAGGGATAGTTAACCCAAAAATAAAAAATCTTTTTAAGTACTATTTTAAACAAAACAAATATATATTTCTGTCATAACAACTTTCAGAGTGTTTGGCATGGTAATAGGTATGATAATGTTGATATGTTTGGTCTTGGCGCAATAGATCTGCTATGCTTCTGCTGTTGGTTATTGCTGCTGCTGCTGCAGAGCAAGTACGGGACTTGCTACTGCCAATACATACACGACACGCTGCTGTGAGCAAGTAAGACATGCTGCTGCTGTACTATAAAGCATACATGAATTAACCCTTTAAGACCTGAGGGCTTTTTTAGAGTTTTCTTTTTCTGAGCAACATACACAAAAGTAAATAACTCCAAAACTGTAGCAAGGAGAGTCAAAAGGTAGGTATCATTTGATAGAACACTTTTTACATTTTTAGAAAATTGTGCAGAAACTCCAAATATGCCCTGCAGCAGGAGTAGATAACACACGTCATTCCAGGAAATCCCTATCCCTATCATACTATGGCTGTAGCTGAATAAACAGAAGATTGAAGTGCTTTGATTGATGAAATGTCACTAATAAAAACACGACTGCCTTATTCTGTGTAAGAAGCCACATCATCTCACAGAAGGACGCTCAACCGTCGTTATGAAGTGAGTTTGGAGTAAAAACATGTTATTAAATGTTGTCTTGTGTTGTTTGTACATTTGTACAGTTGTTTGTACAGTTGTTTTGTCAAATGTACATTATAAGCGACTCAAACTCGCAGGCTTTCAGATGGATTAGCATTTGGAGCCATACTTCATTGACAAGCTGTGCATAAAAAAATAATCACAGCCTTTGCAATTTCATAATCGCACTAAGAATCGCGTTTAAGCGTGATTTCAATGTTATTTTTCGCATTGTGTGATAAATCGTGCAGCCCTAACATGAATTACCTGTTGCAGATCTATACAGGTGGAGCTGGGGAAGGTGAAGGGTTTCTTAAAGTGCGCTACAACTGCTACAGCAAATGCTAACCAAGTATTTGAAGGTTGAGCAGCAAGCTTACTGGCTATCAGCTGTGCCCTATAGAGAATGATATGATTGCAAAGCAGCCTATTAGCCTGTGCCATCTAGAGTTTCATGACAGAACTTTGTATATATCAATGGGGTCCAATGTTGTTTTGGATCCCAATAGTCTATATCTTTTTTGCGTTCTGCCAAATTTATTTATTTAAAAGCATACACAATTTGTGTTTATTTGTTTATAATTAAGTTTATTAAATTTTTACCTCTTATAAAAGTTATTCATTTTATATATATATATATATATATACACACAAATTTATTTATTTATTTATTTTTATTATTATAATTAACTTTTTACCTCTTGCATAGCTTACATTCTTGGACCTATGCAAGTTGCAGTTATAGTTTATGTTTTTTTGTTTTTTTTGTTTTTTTTTTGTTAAATAGATATTGAAAAAATGAGAAATGAGACTGAATGGAATGAGAAGACACTTTCAAACTGTAGTTACTATTCAAAAACTATGTTAAACTCTAACATGAGTATCTAGCAATTAGCAAAGTAGCAGCTACACTTTTGATCAATTATATATGATAATTGGATTAACAATCCTGTTTGATAAATAATATATCCTGTCAGCTGGGTGAAGATCATTATCAGCCAGCAATCCTTCAGAATGAGTTTGTGGGAATTTGTAACAGCATGCCAATCATTTGGCACTGTACATGCAGCACAGCCTTGTCCGGATGAGCGGACTTAAATTATCTCTAATGAAAATCTATGCCATTAGTACATGTGTAATTAGTAGCGAGCCCGTATTGAAACCCTTGAAAGCCATGGCCTTCTGGCTCTCTGCCTGCCCTTCTATAAGACAGTCTAAATCCTCATTAGCTGCATGGCGTCCTCCTTTATGAGCCCAGCCTGTTATGTTACACCTTTCATCTACTCTACAGAGCCTGCCGGTGATCATTAATGGAGTTCTGAAGCTCTATTAGCTTTATGCTCATGATGAATTGATAAGATACTGTACTCAAGTGCCCTGTTGGCAATACGCTGTACACAAACTTCTTATCTTTTTAGTTTTTAACTCTCTTTATGTTTGTAACTGCTAAAGATGTTTAGTAGCATTATCTATTGTTGTTAGAAAAATATGACAAATGACATTTAAATGGATATTTCACCCAAAAATGAAAATTCTGTCATCATTTACTCACCCTTAAGTAGTTCCAAACCTGTATGAATTTCCTTGTTCTGCATAGTAAGAAAAATAAATACTATGGTAGTCAATGGGGGGCAAGATCTGTTTGGTTACTGACATTCTTCCAAATATCTTCCTTTGTGTTCAGCAGAACAAGGAAATTCATACAGGTTTGGAACTACTTGAGGGTGAGTAAATGATGACAGAATTTTCATTTTTGGATGAAATGTCTCTTTAAATGAGAATACAAATCATGACTTCTTGTTACGGAATAGTTCGCTTTAAAAAAAAGTCAATTTGTAAGAGCTTGACATTAAAAGTGGATAAGTCATTACTTTTCTCTTTTTACAGTATGGTATATCCGATTTTTTTTTTTTTTTTTTTTTTTTTTTTGCAAAATTGTGATTTTTGGGTGAACTGACCCTTTAAAAATCATCATCATTATGCAACAAATGTACGTTTTGCATGATTTCAGCAAGAACATGTGCCTGTGCCTCTTGGCAGACTGACATACTGAAACTAATAAAACATCACACGCTTTGGGTATTAGCTAGTTAAACACACACATACTGAACAAATAAATAAGTATGCTACAGTTTGAGCAAGTTAGACTCTGAATAATAATTATGCAAAGCATGATATTGAAGTATAGTTCTTTACAACACGTAAACATCTTGGCTTTAATGCCACTAATTTCTTTAATTCTCTAATCTCTCTCTTTAATTGTTTCTCCTAGACAGCAGTGAGATTAAATGGAGAGCAAACAGAGTTTAAGTCTTCTGATTTTCAGATTAGAGTTTCAGAAGACATTCCAACAGTGTCACAAACTGCATGTGCACAGCTTTGCAATGAACGATCAGAGATGTATGTGCACTACTGTTTAAAAGTTTGGTGTCAGTAAGATTTTTTGTATTATTTTGAAAGAAATTAATACTTTTATTCAGCAAGATCACATGACAGTAAAAACATTTATAATGTTACAAAAGAATACTGAAAAAAAAGTGTTGCGGTTTCCACAACAATATTGAGCAGCACAACTCTTTTCAACATTGATAATAATAAGAAATGTTTCTTGAGCAGCAAATCATCATATTAGAATGATTTCTGAAGGATCATGTGACATTTAAGACTGAGGGGATGATGCTGAATATTCAGCTTTTTCATCACAGGAATAAATTACATTATAGAATATATTCAAATATATTATATTAAATTGTAATAATATTTCACAATATTACTGTTTTTACCATTTTTTTGATAAATGCAGCTTTAGAGAGCTTAATAGACTTTCAAAGTTTACATTTTCAACATTCAAACTTATGAACAGTAGTGTATGGAAGCTTGTTTCCGCCAAGGAATAAAACAATTTTAAAAATAATTGCGAATTTTTATCTCACAATTCTGACTTTTTTTCACAATTGTGAGTTTACATCTCACAATTCTGACTTTTTTTTCTCACAATTCTGACTTTTTTTCTTGCAATTGCAAAGTTTATATTTTGCAATTCTGACTTCTTTTCTCAGTTTCTCAGCAATTACGACTTATAAAGTCCAATTCTGAAGAAAAAAACATTTTTTTCCTCAGAACTGCGAGTTTATATCTCACAATTCTGACTTTATAACTCGCAATTGTGAGATAAAAAGTCGCAATTACCTTTCTTAAATTTTTATTCATTTGCGGAAATTTTATCTCAATATAACTCAATATAATCCATATTATTGTATGTGAATACATGCAATATATATTGAAACAAACAGAGAAATTTTGAAGAAGTCTTATAAAGCTCTACAATAGCTTTGTTTGACGGACCGAAATTTGCTTGCGTAAAATCTTCCTTTCTGTCGTAGCTTCCAGATCTCATTCTCAGTCTGCATGTTCATACTTAGTGCATCATGTTTGGTTATGAGATACCCAGGAAACAATGCAATCTGGTGTCATAGACATGACAAAAATTAGACTGAAAAGAAATGCATACAGATTTGGGTAAACAAGCTGTCTTTTTTGGCTGAACTGTCTCTGTAAGCCTGAGATGCAGAGAGCAATAAAATCTGACAACACAGTGTTGTTTTTAGAGAATACACTTGATAGTTGTTTAGAATAGCACTGGACGAATAATGCCAAGCAAATTGTGCCAAATTTCTCATCCACCATCTTGTGTGATCAGACTCTGTTTAGTATTTTTCAGTGATGCTGTTGTCTCTCGTATCCCGAGTGTGCCCAAGTGAGCCCGTCCCCTGATGAGAGAGAGCTCTCAGCTCAACGCAGACAGAAGATTGAGAGGCAATGGGGTGACAGCTATTTGCATAATGCTAGGGGGAAAAGGAAAGTGCAAACAAGTCGTCTTGCCATCACTTCCTGCATTAACCGTCTGCATCGCTGGATGGCAAACGACGTTTTCCTTCTCTGCTTTTCCGTTTCTTTATAATCACTAGTGCTGTAGACAAGACATGCATCATATAGCAGTCCCTAAATTAGTGGGTAGTCTTTGAGCATACTTAAAGCCATCTGCGTTTCAGTCAAGACCCGTCCCTGCGGAGACGCAGGAGGAATGTTTTTCCACCAAGTAAACCCTGACATGAAAAGCCTGCCTACGTCAACATGCTAAGAATACGCTACAGAGCGGCGCTGTGCACGCGTGGTTAAGGAGCAGCTTTGGAAAGGCTGCGTATCGATTGTGCCGAGTGGATTGTGTTTGAGGCTGTAGGCGCTGCAGAAGCTGAGGTCCCCTCTCTTTCTTGTCACAGCTCAGCTCCTTTTAATTAAATGGCTTGCAGTCGTGACTGAGTGTGAATGTGAACGAAGAGCGGCACGGACGGAGTCTGCGTCATTTTACCGGCCCCCTTCCCTTCGCTTGACCTTTCCTCATTTACCCCCGACGCTGCCCCCTGAGCGCTGCTTTTCAGAGTCTTAAGGGTCTTATTTCCATTTTTCCTTTCACCTTAATTTACCCAGCTGCTTTTGTTAGACATCTACAGCGTGGCCGTTCTCAATGTCTCACGGCTTGCGGGTTTACCTGACCTTCTTTATAGTAGCCTCAGGACTGAGGTGGTTTTGTTCTAGCTGAGCGGTGATCATTACCGCACTGTTGATTATGTTGGCGTGAGAGTGTATATAGAAATCCTTGATAAGAGGCTTTATTAACATATGTACTGTACATTAGTACATAAGTGTTGTATGCCTGGTGACACTTTAAATGTAATCCATATAAACAAGTGTCAGTCATCCAGTGCATTTATTTATAATATATAGCAAACAGCTAAAAATGACAAATAAAACATCTGTTATTAAATTCAAATTAATTAATTAATGATTAAATCCATACACTTAATTAAGACTTTTATGTAACATTTTGTACAATTATTTTCATTAATAATTTTACAAAATGTTACATTTGATTATATATATATATATATACACAGTATATAATCTCCATTTGTATCTCTTAAAAATGTAGGCACTGTTTGATCTCATATGCCATCAAATAGTAAGTAAAGCCATGTTTCCACCGAAATTACTCAGGAACTTTTCCCCCCCAGACCTGTTGTCCATCGTGGTCTATAGTACCGTGAAAATGAGTCGGACCAGTGCTGGGGGTAACGCATTACAGTTACGTAATCAGATAACTTTTTTCAAGTAACACAGCTGAAAGGTTTGTTTGAGCTATGCCCTCTACTGTACATGAAGGATATAATTCGTGAATTTGCATTTCCTTCAGCCTTATTATTTTAATTTTAGTGAGAAATGGCCTTTACATTTGCCCAAAAATAGAACTTTTGTTCTTAAAAAAACAAGAAAAAGTAACACAATATTGTAATGCATTCCTTTTCAAAGTAACTTTCCCCAACACTGCGTAGGACCATGCGACTTTCCAGTTCCTGCTGGATTTCATCCTCCGCATATAAGCTTAATAAAGCCTGAACCTCGTTATCGGTCCATCTGTCATAATTTTTAAACTCCATTGCAAACAACTCTTGCACCGCAACAGACTTTTATAAATGGTTGTTCAAATAAAATGCTGTGTGGAGTCAACCAATCAAAATGCTGCATGAATTCAACCAATCAGCATGTTTAGCGTCCAAGTCCCACCCCCGAAATTTCCTGAACTCTGAAAAAGTACTACCTAACGAGCAGGGACTTTCTGAGGGGGGAATTTTTACCTGGATTGATTGATTGATTCATTGATTTGTTCATGTGGCTTCGAGAATAACAATTACAATAACAGTAAAAACAACTTTAAAAAATTTTAAAATGTTGTTTGCAATAAATGAGTAAATGAACAAATTAAAGAATGAATAAATAAAATCCACATACTTGTTAACAATCATACATCTGATGAGACTTTTATGTAACATTTTGTATTATTATTATTATTATCATCATCATATGTCATTTCCATTTTTTTTATTTTTTTTACCTTCATTTACCCAGCTACTTATGTTAGTGGTCTTTAGTATCTCAATGTCAAGTCTCGCATCTTACAGGTTTTCTTGACCTTCTTTATTGCAGCCTCAGGACTGAGTAGATTCTAGCCAAGCAGTGATCATTACTGTGCTGTTGACTTTGATGGTGTGAGAGCGTACATAGAAATCCTTCATATGAGACTTTATTAACATAAGTACTGCCTTAGATCTGTTTTGGCCATTGCCGTTGGCCATTGAGAGGCAGATCCACGGAGCATGTGTGCTCTGAATGGGTCCAGGGAGAGTCCTTTGCAGCTGGAAGCTGTGGCCTACTCTGAAATATTCACCGGAGAGCTGAGATAGATACATCAATATACATAATGAACTTGGTGTCCGTGCGGAGTTGGGGCACTTAATTAAGCTGTCTTAAAATGGTCGGCTTGCCAATAATGGATGAGGAATAACAATAGAAATTTACCATCTTATTCCAGTATACTCAAGTCATTCAGTGCATGTGTGATTGCTGTATGTGGAGCAGTGGCACTTCTGAAATTAGCAGGCTAAGTCGACTCTCTGGATTTGGGTTTTTGTTGTCCATTGTAAATTTATTTATGCAATGGATTATAAGTTAAAGGCATTTTAAACACCATTATCTTACTGTATCAACAAGAAAACAATGCTATTATATTTTTGTATGTTTGTAAACACATTATTTATTAATTCCATTCCACATAGACCAGTGTCACTCATCCAGTGCATGGTATTCATTTGTTTATTTTTGTTTGTTTATACAATATATAATAAATAACATATTTATTGTATATTGAATGAACATTATACAGTATTTATATATATATATATATATATATATACTGTATAATGTTCATTCATTTATTGCAAACAACAGCAATATTTAAATATTTGAATCCATATAAATAAATGAATAAACACTTTGTACAATGAATATTATTATGATTATTATTTTACATGGATCATATATTAAATCATATTTTTGAATCACTAACAGAATCAATCAATCAATCAGTCAGTCCGTTTGTGATCCAAAAGGATGATTTAATGATCCAGCCAGGTATAATATTAATCATAATCATAATAATAATAACTGTACAAAGTGTTTTTTATATATTTATTTAGTTGGTTTGTTTACGTGACTTTAAAAATAACAATTACTAAAACAGTAAAAAGAAAAATTGTGGATTTATTTCATTTGTTATTACAAGCTGTATCAATCAATCACTCCACACACTTATTCTTTAGATCATATATCATATAATATTTTTGGATCACTAATCAAGCATTAGTCACTTTAACCACACTATTCGTATCATTCAAAAAATAATTACACACTTTTTGATCTGATCTTATATTTTATTATTGTTTTAACTGTTGATTCTTTTCTCATCCAAATTTTGAGGAATTTTCCCTTTGCCTGCTTGAACAAAAAGCTCTGAAAAACCAGACAGATCCATCAAAACATATTTGTCTCACATATTTGTTATTGTGATTTTATGTTTGTAAAGTTTTCCCTCATAAAATGGCAGAAAAAGATGTTAGAACTAGGCTGTCCAGATGCCAAGTCCTCTCCAGGAATGCACTTATCTGTGTCTTTTAGAATGACTATTTTCTTTTCTCGACACTCTGTTAGCCAGTCAAAATGTCTCTCACAGTTAGTTTTGCTCAAATGGAGCACTTGCCTGGACTTTTTTGATCTCTCAGCCAAATGAGAGGTGTCTTTTCCAAGGAGTAAGTGTTTTCTGGCTACTAAAAGTGTGTGAAGTCTGTTATCTAGGTATGTTGAGGAGCACGGTCTGTGTATTCCACTGTACTGTCTGTTGATTGCTGGGCACAGCAAATGGGTGCTCACTTAAAACCTTTAATGGCAACCCTAAGGTTGTAACTTGTTGTGAAAGCTACAGTGCTTTATTTGTGGCTTTTCCAAGTGCAGTTCTTACTGAACTTTTCCGCACTTGGAAAAGGAATATGAAAATGCGTTCTTCTATTTTTTTTTTTTTTCGGTTTGTGTGGGTATATACTGCCTCACTTCTAGGTGTCTATTAAGAAATATATTTACGGTATGAATAGTGCTAGAAAAATAATACACATTGGTGTCCTTTCTCTACAGAGCTCACAAGATACTCAGCAAGAAAATGCAGTGCATAATCACCAATTGTGCAGGTTTCTTTAGAACCCCATCCCTTCATAGCAGGTGACTAAAATGACCATGTTTTTGCCAACTTTGAGATGAGCGGCACCACATTCAGTTTAGGTTAATTAAGTTCACATTGAGATTGTGCATGAGTGAAAGGGAACATTTTTTTTTACTTTATTGCTAGAACATTTTAGTGCTCTGGATTTCTACATTAATGCTGATATTAGCTTGTAATGTGAGTGTGTTGTGGTTAGTGTTTGGAACCAAGAACAGTACTTTTCAAGTATTAATTGCATTTTATTGCCAATGTGTGAACAGCTTGTAATGAATCTTAAAAAAACAAGACTTCCCTGACTTCTTTTTACTGAATCAAAAATATACTGTACAACCAGTGTAGTCCGATTCCAGACTGAAAAAAATGACTTTTTGAAAATTGATAGTCTATATAAGCTTTTGCTAGCATTATTTTAAAGGATTAATTCACTTTAAAATAAAAAAAAATTACCCCAAGATTTAGTCACCCTCAAGCCATCCTAGGTGTATATGACTTTCTTCTTTCTGATGAACACAATCTTATGTTAATAAAAATATCCTGACACGTCCAAGATTTATAATGGCAGTGAAAGGGAAACAGTGAGTTTGAATCTCGAGAAAGTGCATCCATCCATCATAAACATATTCCACACAGCTCCGGGGGGTTAATAAAGACCTTCTGAAGCTAAACGCTGCGTTTGTGGTAAAAAAAAATATCCATATTTAACAAGTTATAAAGTAAAATGTCTACCTCCCACCAGACAGCCTTCCGTATTCAACTTACGAAGAAAGTGTAATGCCTCTTGCAGTTTAAAACTCTTATGCTATGTCCTACACTTTCCGTATTCAACTTACGAAGAAAGTGTAATGCCTCTTGCAGTTTAAAACTCTTATGCTATGTCCTACACTTTCCGTATTCAACTTACGAAAAAAGCTTAACTGACATCAACTTAAGTTGAATATGGAAAGCGGTCTGGCGGAAGCTAGACATTTTACTTTATGACTTGCTAAATATGGGTATTTTTCTTACACAAATGCATCGCTTCACTTTAGAAGGTCTTTATTAGCACTTTCTTGAGCTTCAAACTCATTGTTTCCCATTCACTGCCCTTATAAAGCTTGGATGCGTCAGGATATTTTTAATATAACTCCTATTGTGTTCATCAGAAAGAAGAAGAAAGTCATGTACGCAGGATGGCTTGAGGGTGAGTAAATCTTGGGGTAATTTTCATTTTAAAGTGAACTAATCCTTTAAATTGTCTTTAATTTGTTTATTTATAATATTATACATTCCTTTTTTTCCAAATATTTATTCCTTAAAAGTATTATATAATTGATAATGCCTAAATATTTAAGAGGAATCAGAACCAGAACCGGAATGTACGTAAGCTCAGCTCTACGAATACCTACAACGTGTAGATGTAGAGCTGATTTAATGCTCTTTTCCTTCTCTTTTCCACTTGGCAAGCACTTCTCATTTTGTTAACAGTGGTTACAGTTGATTGGTGCCAATGAAGGGAAGCAAGACTGATTAAGGCAACGTATTTCAGCACTGAAGACTTAATGCACTCTGGATGTATGTGTACACATGCTAGCAGGTGCTGACTCTGCAGGCCAGTGTGTATGAGGTATCGCCACCCATCAAGAGCTGACCACTGACTCATTCAGAGCCCTTATGAAACTGAGAGCTGGTTAGCTTTAAGATGAATGATCTTTCATTATTGAAATGGCTACTGCTTCCTTTGGGAATATGCTAGGTTTGTTTTAGCATTATGGCACATAAGACCTCAATAGGTATTTCTTGGAGTTTCAAATAAGATATACTGATCTTCAACACCCACTATGATTTTATAAATTTATGTTTTTTTGTGAGAAGCTTGAGAGCATAAATACTGTATATATAATATAATATCCACCACCCTCAGTAAGAAAATAATACTTTGGCTGCTTTTTCACTGTCGGGCCAAACGGTTCTATGAATGGTAAGGAACAGTTCCAGTTAGATTTTCACTCAAGCTTGGTTCGGCAAGGCACAATTACAAACCGTTCTTGAACTGGAATTCTCAGCACAGTTGGCTAACCATGCTGAACCATGCTAGTAGAATGCGTGTGGTGACGTCGCCACTCACGATTGGTTGTCTGTTGCCTAACTACCAGTTTCTCTGTAGCTGGCCAAGCGTGCCATGTGAGCGAAGTAAACACAAATAATATAATACAATTAAAAGAAATATTTAATCATCCTCTGTAACGCGGTCGCTATTTACATCTCATACCGTCTGTGAACTCGTGCACATTTGACACATTTGTATTACATTCCTAAGAGCTCAGCCCCACAGTGGAAAATTAAACTATATCCGTACCGGTTGGCCTGGATTGGAACATAATGGAACGGTTAAACATTGGGAACAATTTTTGATTCAGCAAGGATGCATTAAATTGATCAAAAGTGACAGTAAAGACATTTATAATATTAAAAAAGATTCTTGTATTAAAAATATTAAGTAGCACAACTGTTTACAACACTTATAATACTAAGAAATATTTGAATTAGAATACTAAGAAATTTGAATTATAAAAAAAAAACTATGTAAGCAAATAAAAATAAATACTTATATTCAACATGTATGTTATTTTATTTAATATAATAACTTTTAAACAGGGGTGCATTCAATGACTAATTTTTTTTTATTTTGTATCAAGAATTGGGGGGAAAACTAAAAAATGCTGGGTTAAAAACAACCCAAGTTGGGTTGAAAATGGACAGACCCAGTGATTGGGTTAAATGTTTTCTGAATGTACTGGGCAGTTTTACTTAACCCAACTATTGTTTAAAAACTACAATATGGCTGGCTTAAAATGAATTCAAAATAGGTTGGAAATTAAAAATCAGACACATAATTACTATAAGAAACAATAATAATCAAAAGGTGAAGATTTATTAATAAGCAATTTAATACATGTTTATTGTTTAAATATTATTCATTACACTTACTAATAAATGTTCATGTATTAAACATATTAATAAATGTTAATTTTAAACATATTTTGGGTTCATTTTAAGCAAGCAATACAGTAATTTTTAAACAATAGTTGAGTTAAATAAAACTACCCAGCAGGTTGGGCAAACATTAAACCCAACCACTGGGTTAAAACAACCCATTCGCTGGGTTTTGTCCATTTTCAACCCAACTTTGGTTGTTTTTAACCCAGCATTTTTTAGTTTTTTATCTGAAGTTTTGGTATTGTGACAACAACTTTATCTTCCATAATGAGCTAATTTGGCGAACATATTGTGTTGCTGTTGTTATCTCTGAACAATACACAGGTGTGCCATTTGTTTTCATTTCTATGAATCAGTATTTATCCGAGTGCATCTGAAACAAATCTCCATCTGTCTCTGAATCTTAAAGATCTAGAAGATGCTTCCTATGACGAACACTGTCAAATAGTATCCACGTCATTATCCACTCTGCAACTAGTCCAAAAGTTGTGGCTGAAACAGATGGCTGTGAATGCAGGAGGTACATTTGTCCACATGCCATGTTCTTATTATTGCCCACTTATGGAAACTAATTAGGTATCTGTGCCATAAGTAAATCTGAGCCATAAAGTTCTTTTGATTCAACAGACAAATGTTTTTTCTCCCCCCATTTTAAAATGGTTGGGTTTTGTTTTCACTAGTGCTAGTTGAGGAATAAGGAGGGATGAAAGCTCTTGGTGTGATGGATCAGGATCATAATGAAATTTCAATGAGAGAACATCAAAAGTCTACTTTTATTGATATTAGAACGCATCAAAAACCAATTGTAAAACATGTAAATGGTTTTATAAAGCACCTGTTCTTAATAGAAGTTACATCTCTGACAGTACAAATGAGCAAGACATCCATTCATTTGGATGTTGAGTGTATTTCATTCTCGTTGCAGTGAAGTTATTGGGCCGTTATGTCCTTTCTGTACGATAAATTGGAATATAATGGTAGGGGAGTACAGATTCATTAATTATATTAGACAGTAAAAGCCTATCTAAGGCTGCTTTATCAGCATGATACAATGTCTATGAATTCTGCTTGGATTATACCTAAATCATGTTTTTTCTTTTCTTTTATTATATTTTATTTTAGAATCAGTGTGTCATTAAAGAGTTTAACCAGTGCCCTCTTGAAATGTTCTCGTCAATTTTAGCTTGCCAGAGATGAAAATGTGTGGCTAAAAGGTTTAATTTGTTTCCTCTTAATAGTTCCTCTGCATAGCTTTCATTCAACTAATTGGTTATGCAACTAATTTTCTCTCATTCATTCAGAACCTCCAGTGCAGCAAAACCTTCAACTCTCTTTGTTTACAGAACTAGGTCAAGCATGCACTCGAAGTAATACTCACAAAAAAGATAGTGTGGCATCTTTGAAGGAATTTTGAGTTATTTTCACCGTATCTGCACTTGTCACAACAGTTTATGTCAAGCTTTCAACATTCCAATGTCTAAAATGGAAGGTGTGGTACTATTGCTTTCACATACTTTTCTTAGAGCTTTTCAAAGATCTTTTATCAATAATGTGCCATATGTAATTTTAATCACTGGTTTATTAATAATCCTCCTTATTTCAATAGTCCAATTAACTTGAAACATGGGTCAGGTCAGTTAGAATATTGGATTATTGCCAACTGGTCCAGTTGTGACATATTGAGTTGGACAGAACAAAAAATGGCAAAATAAAAAGAGTCAACTGCACTTCTCTGCTATGCATGAATGTTTCGCCAGTCAAGTCAAGTCACCTTTGTTTACAATGTGCTTTTTACAATGCAGATTGTGTCAAAGCAGCTTTACAGTGATTACTGGTAAATAATTTGGCTGCACAGCAGCTCTTAAAGAAAACGGTGTCATTGTCCAGCTTAAGTAAATTCAGTATTGATTCATTCTGTTGTAAAAATCAATAATTAGTTAATTTATCTATATATCAGCACTGGAGAAAACAGTGATGTCATCGTCCAGCTCAGTTCTGTTCATATACAATGGTGTCAATGCAGGCAGATCAAAAACATTGTTGAATATCAAGTGTTCCCAACTAAGCAAGCCAAAGGCGACAGCGGTAAGGAACCCAAACTCCAACAGGTGACATCAGATGACTAACAGGTGATAAAATGGAGAAAAAAACCTTGGGAGAAACCAGGCTCAGTTGGGGGGCCAGTTTTCCTCTGGCCAACAGTAAACAGTGCGTGATTATGATTCAGGCAGCGTTACAGGACATAAGTCCGATTGGGATTGCAACAGTCAAAATATTGAATCCAGTTCCATCTAGTTGAAGATCGTATTCATCACGCTGGTATGGAATGGTTTGTTGGGAATCTGTGCCACTGGCTGTCGTGTCGGTGAGGCCTTCACAGGGGATGATCTAGTTGACTCAATCTCTGCTGACACTTCAGGGCTGCGTTGTCATCGTGTCTAGGCGCAGATCCGGATCTGGATCTGGATCTGGCCCGGATCCGGCTGTCTATGGTAAACCTCAGGATAGACAGAGAGACTAATATTAGCGTAGATGCCATTCTTCTTCTGATGTAACGAGTACATCTGGTGTTATAGGAAGTGTTCCCGGTTCCAGCTGACAATCATTATTACATATTCAGGTCTTTAGTGATCTATATCTAACACGGATGGATCTCTTAACTGCCTCAATAGTATAAAACTCTCCTGATATTTTAATAAAAATTTACAAAAGAATAAAATAAAGCGTTGGTGTAGTGAATGATGTCTCAGCCCCAAACCCTTATGTGTTTAAGGGTTAACCAGAGAACATTTTTCCTCATTGAAAAGGTTTTGCACAAGAAATGAAAAGTGCTCTTAACTTTTGGAGAAAGCTATCCGTAAGCATTCCAGTTCATCTCAATGGCAGTTTTCCGGCTGGTGCATGACTGATTTGAAAGTTAAATTTTATTCTACAAGGATCAGGCTGACTCCATTTTGAAAAAAATTGTATAGTTATGTCAATTTGACCCAGTTATTGATAGTATAATTACAAAGACAATAATGATAAGCTTACTATGCACTTTTAGTGCTCAAGGTACAAAAATATAAAAACAGTTTTATAAGAGTTTTACTTTACACTATAAAAAATAATTGTTGTTTAACTTACAAAAGTAAGTTACCTGGTTGCCTTCAAATATTAAGTTCATTAAAATTAAAAATTTGAGTTAATACAATGAAGGCGATTGATTTAATCAACAGAAACTCAAAATATCGTGTTATCTGAACCACATTAATTATCTAAGTTGATTTGACAAAGGAAAAAATGTTGTGATAAATCATGAATTTTTTTTTTTACAGTGTAGTATTATTTATGCACTAGCCTATTTATTAATACTTTGATTTAGCTGTTATATTTTAATTATATTTTGTTTTTAGTAATTTTTGTTATTTGCTTCTCAATTTTATTAGATATTAATAATATTACTATTTAGCTTTAATTTATTTTTAAGTAGTAATTTTAGTACTTCAACTTCAGTTTGGAAAATTGTAATAATTCTGCATAATTATGAATTCATTTTAAATGTATTTGTTTAGTGCTTTTCACAATAAGCAGACAAACCTTTCTGATATGAAGCAGCAACAGTTAATAAACAAACTTCATGCATCCACACCAGCAGGTGTCAGTACAAAAGTACAAAGCCCAAGACTATTGAGATGAAGTACTGAAAAAAAAGTATTAGCTGTATTCAAAAATCATGTACTGTCAGAGTATATACTGCATTTAATGAAAGCTGTACCTCACATTTTTGTGAATACTATATTACAGTCGGGAAGTAGGCATATTCGGATGCAGGATTGAGTGTAGGGATGAAATAACTTTTTCAATCAGTTTTGCTTGAGCCACTGGATGCTCCACACTCTACTTTCTCAACTCTTTGAAATAGTAAATAGGCTTATAATGGAGATGGGGAAGTGCACTGTGTTATAAAAAGTTATTTCCGTACTAGACCTAAGGATGTTTTGTAACCGTCAGTTGTTCTAATTTGTCAATCTTAAGAGGTTTCAGGGGAGGCACCATTTAATCATGTTACTGATAAACTGTACGCTTGACAGGGAATATTTTAAAAACCTCAGCGGTACAGTCAAGCATCAGAGCATTGCCAGAAGCCTGTCTGTACTTACCATATTAGCTGTCCAGTCAGAGGAGGCGAGCAGAGATCGTGCCCCTTGTAGATCATGTCAGAGAAAGGGCACATGAATGTTCCAGACCCGTGGTGATTTCCAAATGGCAACCATGACCTTTAGATGGGGGTAAGATAAACAATTGAAGGAGTAATAGGCTGGGTGTGAAATGAGTGAGTAAACCTGACATTACACACCATCTGCTTTTGGAGCAGATGGCGGCATCGGAGATCCACTAATATCACTGTTTTACAATAGGAAGAAGATACAACATTGTGATCTGGCTGAAACTTGAATGGCTGCCTTTGCTTGTTCTTGATACAACCAGGATCTCATGTTGGCAAATACACCGTCAAATACACAGTTGGCGTATATACAGTTTCACACAGTAAATTTATGGACTTGGATTCATCTGGAGACATCCTGGCATACCAAACGCTCAAAGACTTGGCTGTCTGTGAGGATTTGTACAGACTCAGGAAGACATTTCTTCACAGGCAATCTTTACTGTAAATGCATATTGTTGGCGTTTGAATCCGGATAAGAGTCAAGAGAGACTACAACATCCAGTCAGGGGGATGGACAGGCCTTAGAGAGCGACCAGGACTCCCGGTGGACCAGTCGTCTTGTGTGCAAGTCTAGTTGTCAAATCACCCCGCCAGACTGTGTATTTTTTGTAAACTTCCAAGATGGGGGAGCATATATATATATATATATATTACTCGTAGTTCCAAACCTGTATGAATTTCTTTGTTCTGCTGAACACAAAGGAAGATATTTGGAAGAATGTCAGTAACCTAACAGATCTCGCCCCCCTTTGACTACCATAGTAGGGCTGGACGAATTGAAACATAATTTTCCCATGTCGGTTATTTCGTTTTTTTAATCCTGTTAATACTTCCCCCTTAAAAACATACTACCGCGTGTGTAGCCACCTGACTCTGCCCCGTGCAGTCAGTGGCATGAAAGCAACACATAGGTGAACGCCGAGTTAACACATAGAAACGGTGCGCGAGCGGTGAGCTTTGCGTCTTCACTAAACTTTGTCAGTATGTGTTTTAAGGTTTGCCAGTTTGGATATTCGATCTGATTTTCATTTTTGGCTGAACTATCCCTTTAAGATTTTACTAATTTACATGACTTTTCCAAGTTTAGAAATCACAATTTTAAATTATGCTACCTCATGTACCCGGGTTTTCCAAGACCGTGGGAACCCTGGTTCTACAAAGAAGAAAGAAAAAAAAAGGGATTTAATTAAATTAAGAAATAAGTAGTTTTATGGTATTTTAAAGTTTATTTTGTCTAATTTATATTATTTTAATACATCTTTAGGAAGAAATACTGTGATATTAAAAATGATATCATTGGCATTTATGTTTTCATTGCTCTAAAGCCAAAAGCAATGATTAAAATATTATCTGGAAAATATTTTTATTATCAGTCCATAATAATGAATAATTATTCAGATTTGTGTTTGTACTTTTAACAATATATTTTGTTCTTTTCAAAAATCCCTGGTCTAGGTGATTTAAAGTAAGAGTAAGGAAAGATGAGCTAGTACTTAATAGGCGCATGTTTGTAGCATTAGCTTAGCATAGAAAGCTAAATGTACATATGACAATTTATTTCATGAAACAATTTCTTTGTCAAAACTCTGTTCAGAATGCCAGAAAGGTATAAATCAATTTCTTTTTCTGATCTTACATGGATTCTGATAGTAGAGTGAGGCAGAAAAATGTATTATTTGTAACTTTATGTACAATGCAAAAGACTACGTGAAGAACATAGACACCATGTATTTTTTGGCTTCATATATTAATCAGTCAAAATGTTTCTGCTTTTTTTCCTGTTTGTCTGTATGAATACAAGTCCCTCAGTTATAATTTTATCTCAGGCCCTGTCCAACACTCAGGTTTGTGATCGTAGGCAGGCAGTGATAACAGTTAACCACACATTGCTCCATCCACTAATGAGATTTCATTAAGGCGAGAACATTGATCTGGCCTCCTGCACACAGGAGCATCTTCCATTCACACTCCACACCCAACATGCTAGCACATGTCTCGCCTGCTCACGGCTTTGATCAAGCATCCAGCGTCTTGTGGATGTAATATAGCAGCATACGCAGGCTGTCTCTGCTTTTGAGAGCTTGAGAGGCGAGGGAAGTTTTGAGTGGGTCAGTTTGAGATGAGATTCCATAGTGTTATTTAGAAATTTAATGAGACTTCTGTTCTGCTTTCCAGACTTACCCATTGATTCCCTCCTGGTGACTATCCGTCATCTTTTCTATTCAGCTCAGTACATATCAATCCTTTGGAATTCTCACCATTAACCTCTTTTCCAAAAGAGTTTTTTCAAGCTCTTGCAAGTATTTTCGTAATCCATTTCAACTCTCACAATATGAGTAAATCACTATATTCAACCAAATTTCATGAGAGGTAACTAAAAAAGTATTTAATTAGACAATACATAGTAAACTGAATGATTGCAGTCACCTGTAATTGAGTTAGAGGCCAAAAATTTGTTTAGCGCAGATATAATTTCATTGCTTGCTGCACGATTTATCGCACGATACGAAAAATAACATTGAACTTAAAGGCGGTTATCGCTTATTTTTTTTATTGCACAGCTTGTCAATAAAGTATTGCACTGCGAGTTTGAGTCACTTATAATGTACATTTGAAAAAGCAACACACGTCAAACATCTTTCCAGACATGAGAAGCATTTATTAACATCTTGTCCAACATAAGACAACATTTAATAACATGTTTTTACTCCAAACTCACTTCATAATGACGGTTGAGCATCCTTCTGTGAGATGATGTGGCTTCTTACACAGAATAAGGCAGTCATGTGTTTGTTAGCTATGTTTAATAAATCAAAGTTTTAATCTTCTGTTTATTTAGCTATAGCCATAGTATGATAGGGATATCCTGGAATGACATGTTATCTTCTACTGCAGGGCATATTTGGAGTTTCTGCACAAGATCGCCCTCTGGCTTTCAGATGGAGGAGCATTTACTACTGATCACAGAGCTGTACAGCTCTGACAAACTGCGCATAAAATAATCGCAGCCTTTGCCAAATCGCGTGCGGTTTAATCGCGATAAATCGTGCAGCCCTACTGCTGAGTTTTACGCACCATCGCTTGGTTGAGTACACACTCTCTCACTTTCTCTCACACATGCAGGGCTTGTTGTTGACAGAACTGTCACTGTCCCAATCGGACTAGTGCTGGGTCATCATGAAAGTTTTTAAGCATTGCCAGGGGCGGAGCTAGGGGTGGGCTAAGGGGGCTGGAGCCCCGAATGTTTTTCCAAAAGCCCAGAATCTTTCAGGTTTGAGGTTTCTTAACAGTGCTGTCAAAATATAATTTTTCTAAACATATCTCTTTATTAAAATATGTTAAACAGTTGTATCCATACAGCGTTACCGGCAGCGCTTTCTCTCTCTTCTCTCCGACAGCGAGTTCACGCACACCGCAGTTGTACACAGCCACGCCTCCTGTCACTCACTCAGCGCAGCGGCAGGCCTCAAGACTCTTGTTCGGTCCGGTTGAAGGGTTTTTGTTATGATATAACAACTGATATGACAACTTTAGCACATTTGTCAGCTAAACATTCATTCAGTGTTTCCCATTAATGACCCTGTGCTGCCGCCACTGTTTCATAATGAACCGGAAATTTAAAACATAGCCTAAATGGTCTCTAACATTGTATTTTGACATAACAAACTAAAATCGAAACCGTGATATGGCTTTGTGCCTTTATAAAACAGCAAAATACAGTGATTAATTATATATACAGTCTGTCTGTGCTGCGTGTTTTAAATAGAAGAGTGCACTTTTCTCACACGATCAGCTGCTGATCTGGTGATCAAAATAAAATAATGCCCCCAGACCCCCCTAGAGGAGATACGCCAAACATAGTTTTACAAATTCCAGTGGGAAATAATGTACATTTTATGAACTTTACTCAAGCATACTACAACAGAGCTCCTTTCATGTCAGTAAAGCTGTTAACAGAAAATTAAAATGTCATTGGACAAAATCGATTTGGGCTAAGCTCCGAATGTTTACAATGTCTGGCTCCGCCCCTGAGCATTGACAATTTAAACATTCAAGCATAAGAAGACACGAAAGATAACTCGGACACACTGTGGGAGTACTGAATTGAGCTTTCTTTCATGTCTTTTTGCGTTTGAACGGACAATTTCACACAAAATTATGTCAAAACTCCCATCTTGGCGAGTATCCTAGTAAACATAGTTGGTTATGTGATAAGTGAATGTAAACAGTCGAGAAATAAAAAGCATGTGTACAGTATCAGCAGTGTTGGGTAAGTTACTTCAAAAAAGTAATTAATTACTAATTACATCATTAATATTGTATTTAAAATACTTTTCTAATTACTCTGTCTGAAAAGTAATTTAATTACTCAATAAGTAACTTACTAATTACTTCTTAAAATCCCTATAAACCTTGACCGGATAGACAATAAAAAAAGGAAACTCTTTTAATAATTTAGTCAAACATGGAATAGTTTAGCCTTTTATAGCTTTTTAAAACATTTTAACTTCATTAAAACATATACTATAATACTTTTATTTACTTTATAATACTTAAATTTTTTTTTAGTAACAAATAGGGATGTCACTATACCAAAAATCTAGTAGTCGGTACCAATACCACCAAAAGTGCACAATACTCGATACCAATGTCGATACCACAGTAAAAATATATATAAAATACAAATAAAACTACTATATATTTTTTTCCAGGTAGGTCTAATAGTAGTAAGTAAAAATACCACAGAAATTAAATAATCAAATATAAAATAACTCTGCATAGTCATAACTGTATAAATTAAATATAGATTAATCCTTATTAAAGCTTTTGCTGTTTGATTATCATTTATAATATAGACAGCCAATAGCAGACAGTATCATGTTTTAAAGGCTGCTGTCACTAAGACCTAATGGACGGAGACAATATGCTGTTACACATGCTGTTCACATTCACATAACCAACGCGAATGTACGCCAAGACGGGCATTTTGACATAACTGTGTGTGTATTTGAACGTTTATGTGTAATAAACCGCAGGAAACTATGTGTGTGTGCTTTGGTTGAGAGCGCGCGAAATTTTTTTCTCCCCAGGACATAGCTTACATTTGACCGTAATGTTCTTGCCTACCTGTGTCAAAAAGTGAAGTAATTGGATTATTTCCTTCTGCCGACATCTTCAGACAGCCAACTGGTCCGAAAGTTGCGAACTCACGCGCAACTGCACTACAGCTAACGATTTTAAAGAGGCAGCGTTCACTTTTACCTTCAGACGACAAATTAAGATTTTAAATTCAATATTGATTTAAACAGAACTGTTTAACTAATTTACAGTATGTAACACAAGTACATTATAAGTAACTGTATTTTTAATTGTATTTTAATTATTTTTAACTGTATTTTTTTTATTAAATTACCTAAAAATGAACAGTAATCCCTTACTTTACTTTTTCAGTGGATAAGTAATTTAACGCATTCGCAGTAACGCATTCACCCAACACTGAGTATCAGTTTGTGATCCTTGCATTATATCTTAAAGTGACAGCAGCCTGATATTCCTGCTGCTGTTTTTGTTTTTAATGTTATTCAAACAACAAAGAAAAATCACTCACTGCTCTTGACTAAATAACTTTAAGAAGGATTCATCTATATTTAATTTATACTTTGAAAACTATGCAGTGTTATTTTACGTTTGATAACTTTATTCAATCTACGTAATTTGTATATAATTCTTTCTTCTTTTCTTTTTTTAAAGAAAAGGAAGGACAATTAAAAATTATTGTTTTGTGGTAATCAACATGTCAATACTACTGATCTTAACTTAACTTTACTTAACTTTAACCCTAAATATTCCTTTAACTATTACGCTTTCCTATAGTCAGTTATTACTTGTTTTAATTCACCATAAAGACCTCAGGATGTCAAATACAAACTACAGACCAATGAAGCTGACATCAAAATGAGATTTCCAGAGCAGAACCTGTGCTTTAAAGCTTTCCAATCTGAAGTAATTACTCACAGGCCAGTGTGATCCCAGCGTGAGCAGAGCTCAAGGCATTAGTCTCTGCTATGTTCACCTTTTAATTTCACCTTCTCATGACAATCTAATACAGCTGAATTGGACTCTGAATTAATAAAGGCTTAGTAAAGGTTAGATCAACAGTAGAAGACAAGCCCACAATGAAACCTTCACAAATGTAGCAGTGCAAACCAAGGGCTTTATGGTAGTTCTCAGTCTTTTAATGAACACAGGCCAGTGTTTGCTTAGGTGGTGTAAAAAGTCAAAAGAGCCTAGGGACAAGCATCATTATACAGCATGAATTTGCTTTGCTTTATTAGTACAAGGGCTGCGTTAATAGGACTAGAACTTGAGAATATAAGAACTTTGATATTCCTCCAATGCTCTCAAATATGCAATAATTGGTGTGATCAGTGACCTTGCTGGAGTCATGCCTTGAATTAATTTCATTTCACTGGACAGACATTGAAGTCTCCAAACAACTAAATGTTAGACTTAAATTGACAAGGTACAGATGTCTCTTCAGTAGCAGTCAACCAAGATTTGTCACTGATGTGGATATAAGAGTTCAGGGTGAATAATATAATGCCAATATACAGGCTGTTGTTTCTGGAAAATGTGTCGTTTTGGTTCTCTTGGATCTAAGTGCAGCCTTCGACACTATTGATCACATTTTACTGAAACGTCTTAAGCAGTATGGGTGGGGCGGGGGTGGGTGTAGTCGTTAATAAAAAAATGAGTTTTGCTAAATGGAAATGGGACAAATGGTGTAAAAAGTCCACACATTGCATTTAAATGAACATGCATTTTGATTGGTAACGATGGTCATACGTCATTTCATGACGACAGATGTAATTTTTACGCCAGCTAGAGGGCGCATGACTTTAAAACGTAAATATAGGTCGTAATAAGGTGCTTGAAAAACAACCTATAGGGTCGGGGGTTTTTTTGGAGGACAGTCTGGGTTTGTGTCCTATCTCAAGGGGAAAACTTTTCTGTAGAAATTGAAAACTTTATTTTATTTATCCATTAGCCAATATTTTTCATAAGCATTAGATTTCATATCACTGTTATATCACATACATCTTTTTTCTTCCAGTTAAGTCTGACGAGAATACAGTTAAAAGTTGTATGGCGGAAAACTTCCTTTAATTAAATGATTCCAAGACTGAAGTGTTAGTTTTTGTTTTATTGCTTAATTCTATTTCTCTGTGCAGCACTTTGGTCGGCTCTGTCATTGTTAAATGTGCTATATAAATAAATTAAATTGAAACTGAAACATATATGATATCATACAAATTAATAAAAAAGAGGTGCAATGGTCAGGTTCTAGTAGAAGTAAAAATCTCGTTATTTTTGGTGATATAAATCTTTCAAGAAAGACCTACCCTAAACTTAAGTTGGTTGAGGTATATGCTTCGAGGTAAAGACCAATTCACCGCACCGACAGATGCAACAGACACTTCATCGGGTTTAGTCGGATCAGTGTGTTACTCCTGTCAGAGTCTGTTGGCATCTGTTGGAGCTTGTTTTCGCCGATTGAACATGCTGAATCAAAATTAAAATGTCTGAGAAGTGTCGTACTGTAATCTGGTGACTGTCAACATTACAGACCCTAACATAAAAGATTCTTGAAAAAAATCTTCTGAAGGATCATGTGACATTGAAGACTGGAGTAATGGTTGCTGAAAATTCTGCTTAGCTATAACAGGAATAATTTACAATTTAAAATAAAAACAGTTATTAAATTGTAATATTATATGTTTTGATCAAATAAATTCAGCCTTGGTAAGCATAAGAGACAAAAACATTTTTAAAAAATCTTAAAAAAAGTGTTTATTTACATTTAAATATATATTGTATTTTGTTATATATTGTTTTTTATTTCAGTTACATCATGATATGACTAATTCATTACCTCAAAAGTCTTTAATTCACACAATCTTTGGTAACACTTTATTTTACAGTGCCGTAGTTACACGTTACTACATGTATAGTAATAACAGTAAATTATGCATAATTACAAGTAACTAACCCTAACCCTAACTGTAACTCTATAGTAAGTACATGTAGTTAATTAATAGTACTCAGTACTTATTTGAGTAGTTACAATGTAACTACGGCACTGTAAAATAAAGTGTAACCAAATCTTTTACCTTTGTCTTTTTATTTTTTTCATTTATATATAGTTTTAAATCAATGTTTTTTATGTTTAATTTTTATAGTTGGGTGGTTTTATTCATGGTATGTTTATTGAATTTTTTTTTCTTCCTTTAAATCCTGCGTGAAAGTTTCCGCTACAGGGTGTAGTTACAATTAAATGGACACAAAATCGACATAAAATTGACTCAAAAGCCATTTTTTCACCCTCTTTCTTACATACAGTCTTTTGTCGTCATCAAAATGCAATATATTGGCCGATTAATCTGCTATCAGTCTATCATTACTTTTCAATACTCTTGCAATCATGATACACCATGTCAAACATGAACAATATCATCTTCATCACAGAATATTATGTTTCTGTTTAATAACCAACCATGTCATGATGAAACGTTCTTAAAGATTTTGTGATTGCTTTACAAGGCTTCGATCAGAATGTATAGCCATTTAGCGTTAATGGACACTTTTGAACTGCGCCCAACATCTCCAAGCAGCTGATCTCGCTGGTTAGATGGATTGGCAGCCGTGTCCCTCTTGCCTCTGTCTGAACTCTGGGTGTTGTGGTGCATGCGGTTGTTGGTGCTCAGTGTTGCACATTGCCCATTTAGAATTCTCATTGATCTCCATCTCCATCCACTGTCAAGGTTCCTGCCCTCTGTCAGATTCATTGTTGTATTGCGCTGCAGTCAGTGATTGCATTTGGCTGTTCCCAAGCATGGCTATCACTTTCTTAACCCGCGTAGCTTCTGCTTGATGGCTCTGTTAACTTACCTGTAAATTGAAAAAAGATTAAGTGCAGGAGCAAATTCACAGGACACACTGTGAACACGTCCTTGTTCTGTGAGAACCGAAGGAGGTGCATATTAATTAGAGGTAGGCATTCTGGGTCGGTTTTGTAGTTGTGGACTCTAACTCTTAAAAAAAGAAGTAATCCGTTTCTAGAATACTGTATTGCTTAAAAATCCAAAAGTTGTACATGCAGTGTCGATTCTAGGGCTTTTTTTAAGCTGTTTGTGTGTTGTTCTTGGCAGCTGGTCATCAGCCATATTCTGCCCATAATAACAGCAGGCACATATGATTTACACCAACAAATGTTCCTCTGTGCTCTTGGAGAGTAAAGTTTGCAGGGCTGTGAGAAGTTTTCGTATTTCAGGTTCTGCTCTCATCCCAGGAGGTCCACCATTGGCTGATTGTAGTCTGCTAACTCTCAGCATGTTATGATGGATGATGGTATTGTTATTCAGCATTTCTCCTGCATGCTTTTCTGCCAAAAGCCCGTCTCCTCAGATGCCCATTGTTCTCCATCCGCAGCAAGAGTCACCTCTATGCTGTGAAAATAAATGAGAAATAACAAAATTAAGACATTAATTATAAGAGTTTATCTCTAGCAAAATTGCGCCAATAGATGACTTAACCAAGCATCCATCATGGGTGTGGTTCTTGTGTGTTGCCAGGTCAGTAGACAAAGGTCAACGTGAGAGATGAATTATGCATCACTGCTTACTTTATACAACTGTAAACTGGCCCAGAATGATGGACGGCCATGTGTTCTGTCTTTTCCTACCCTGACTTTGCTCATGAGATGGATGTTCCTTTTTTCTGCACTAATTTTACCTGTTTTTTTGTCTGCACAAATGTCCCTCTTTGTTCTTCCTGAGCACAAATTATTAGGCAGCCCCTACAGTAGACCTGTGCAATGATGTCATTTAATATGAATAATATTATAATTTTAAATAATATTTGTAAAAATACTTTTAAAAAATTTTATGTACACCTTGAATACAACATACACATTATTTTCAAGAATATTTAAAAAAAAATTGTTAGCCTACCTTTTATTTGATTTCACAGCTGAAAATGTTACAAAAGTTTTCAAAATGTTTCCTTATTTATATTTTATCGTGAATACTGTTACAGTATTTGCCATCGACCATTGAGCATCCTAACCATCCAAACACAGCAGCACTGTTTTTATATACAGTACAGTGTTAAGGGTAAAGCATTACAAATAACACAAGTTACTTGATTAGATTACTTTTTTTTTAAGTAACTAGTAAATAACACATTCCTTTTAAGGCCTAGTCCACATGTACACAAGCATGTTTTTCCTCTGTAAAAAAAAAAAAAAAAAATCGCATCCACAGGAAAACGCAAAAACGCTATAAACGCTGTCAAGAGCATGCCAAACCAACAGGTGGCGATATAACCCTAACCGTAAAGCCATGTTGGCCAATTAGAAGCCTGGCAAATCTCTACATGACAACACTGTAACCGGAGTTTCTAAAAATCTTCAAAAAGGGTTTTCAAAAATGTTCGGTTCCAGTGAGCAGATACTGCGTTTGCATGTGGAAGGATGGCCAAACCGCATAGAAAAAGCTGCCGTTAGTTACTTTTTTGGGAGTAACACAATATTGTAACGCATTACTTTTAAAAGTAACTTTACCCAACACAGTTGATGTACTGTAGCTGTCCTGATATCATAATAATAAAAAAAAGAATATTGGTATTGTAGTGAAGCTTATATTATATTTAATATAATAAATATATTTGGAAAATATTATTGTACAACAAATCAAGTCATGTGGTGTGACCACCATGCAAAAAATTGACAATTTCTTTTGATTACAAGGCAAGGTTACCGTAAACAAGTCATACCAAAAACAGTAACTATACAGATAACTTTTATTAGTGTCCACACCAACGCACGATAATGATCTGTTTATGATAAGCATGCAGTAGTTTTGTTGTCTGCTGCTTTAAATGCTCAAGCTGTTTAAAGCAGGATGGGTTCTGATTGGCTGTTAATAGCTGCATCCGAAATCGCGTACTGTCTGAGTAGGTACTACATTTGAATTTATATTTACTTCATGACTGTTGAAGAAGTACGTTCTATATAGTATGAATGCGTGTAGTATGAATGAAATCCGGATGTACTACATCCATACTACATACTACAACTACCAGTTACAACTCCATTCACAAATCCCCTCCTGTGGCCTCATGGGATAGTAAAGTGTCCATCCTATGCACACTTAAGAATCTCGCCGGAAGTAGTAAGTCATCCGGGTACTTTTCACCTACTGTTTTTCGAATACTATTCGAGCAATATTGCCAAGCGATGTTGCTTGGGCACTTTACCATTGAGATTGGGCAACAAATTTCAATCTAAAGTATCCAGATAGAAATTTGTTGCACATTCTCAATGGGAAAGTGCCCAGACAACATTGCTCAAAAAGTTGCCCCGTGTATCATCAAATTATCATTATAATTGTGCTGTGGACCCTTATATTCTTTTATATTTAAAACAATTTTTAGAACTATATCTTTATCGTTATAGTTATCATCCCTGGTGTGAACTGGCATTTACAGTATTTTTTAAATTTATTTTTAAGCATCCCGAACAGCCCTATATGGCAACTTCGGTTCAACAAATGGTGAGAGTCTGTTTGACCGACCAGTGGCAGAAGGGTGTTTGGAAACCAGTTTGACACACTTCAGCTTTAAGGTCTAGCTCTTGTTTCTCTAGCATAGACCATTATTTGCTCTGACATCCCTTTTCAGAGGGGTTGACAAGGGTTGTCAGGCCCAGACAGGATGTCACTGTTTGCAATAGGGATTTCCATCCATCTGCATTTGAGAGGTAATGTAAGTCATGTTTAATATGAGTTAGCATAGAATTCCGCTTATTTTTTGTTTAAGATAAGCATGTGTCATGACTATTTATCATGTGTAGTACGCTTATGTAAGTAATCGTGTAGGAGGCATTATATTCATATTAAAATCCGCCCTGTATATTAGAATGTGAAAGTCATAAGGCTGACACAATGGTGTTGAAGGATTTAATCAAATTTCATCAGGAATCATTAGCACTAATGTATTTATGGAACATTTATGGGGGGGGGGATGCACTGCTAAATGTGATAATTGTATGCCAAATGTGTATAATGTCAACACAAATATGCACATATCGGTTTGGATAATGACCTATGAATACTCTCGGGGATGCACAGCGAGATGTTTTCTTGTTTTATGCAAAGCGCTTTCTTCTTCCATGTCATCTGAATACACAGACCGCAGACTCAGTCGCTTGGCCAATTATGTAATGCGCTTCTTTTCGTTTAAACGGCAGAAAGAAATCTCAGAGGTAGCTAGACATAATGATGAGTGGTAAGTAGGTCTTTCTTGCCACCATATACCTGGCATTTGAAAGGCTGGCAGAACAGACTGCAGGTACAGTGGAAGTCTGATCACAGGCAGGTGGCTAATGAAGAGCTGCCGGGAAACAGGCCCGCATGTGTGCGCGGAGTGCAGTGTGACGGGCTACAGCGCTGCTTTCATCAGTCACACAGACCTGTGAGAATGCCATTGTGCTTAGTGGGATCCCTCCTCCTCGACTAGTGGTGTCTTGTTTTTCTACTCCAAAGGAGGTGTAATCAGAGTAAACATTTTAATTCTGCAAAGAAACTGAGAATCACTAGTTAGCAGTGGTGTCATGTACTAGAAGACTATACAGGAAAGACAACTATCCTCTAAAATAAATAAAAAAAATAGAATAAAAACTCTTTGGGGTCTCAGACTTCATCAAAAAGACTCTCAGACTTCATCAAAAAAATCTTAATTTGTGTTCCGAAGGTGAAAGAAGGTCTTACGGATGTGGAACGACATGAGGGTGAGTAATAAATGACAGAATTTTTGGGTGAACTAACCCTTTAAGTGGAGCTGCGGTATCAAGGCCGCACCCACACTCCCGCAGAACCAGTTTACTGCAGAACAACTCTAACTAACTAAAACCAAACTTATTTTTTATTAAAGCACTTGAACCTTACATCAGCGTGATAAAAAATACCTAAATGACAGAAAATATATTTGAAAAAAAATTATTGTTTGGTTGTTTATTTTGTCTCACATCCCATTAGATTGCATAGAGAGGGCGGGGTTTATGACCTCTACTGCATCCAAGCCACCTGGGGGCGATCATAAAGTTTTGGCTTTACTTTTCAGGACTCGTGAGGAGGGTCTGGCTGCAGACCATGGGCGAGTGGAGCTCCACTCTCGAACAGGAAATACGTCACCTCCACTTGAATAATTTTGTCTCATAGCCGATGTTGCAAGATGACTAGGCGTAATCTATGTTTTGATGACTTATGTTAAAATAACACAGTGAGGCAAAATCTCACAATAAAATTACTATTTATCAGATTGTGTTTTACTAACGTCTACACCTACCCCAACCCTAAACCTACCCTTACAATAATGCAAATACAGTAATTAAATGACGCAATATTGATGTGCGCATGCCCAGTGGCCATAGCTGTAGCTAGCTCCACTAGTGGAGGTGACGTATTTCCGCCCTTGTGTGGAGCTTCACTCGCCCCTTAAGTCTCCAGCCAGCCCCTATTGGGACTTGTGCGGCACACTTGAGCTGAACATAGAGTAAAATAAACAAACCATTTCAGGGTTTTTCCTGGGTCAGAAATGGTCTTCGGTGGTGGCTGACAGATATGGTCATCCACACAAACAGTAAAAAGTACCCTACCCATGTGATCTGTAAGCCCAGTACTGACAACAAATTACCTGCCACTCTTACTGTAATCCTTTCTTGTCCTATTCACACACACACACAAAAAAAAAATCTGTGATTTCATAGCTTTGTAAGAAGAAAAGATGCTTCTTTGGTACCTGATAATTATTTGGGTACCTATATTAATAATAATTAATAATCAATATTAAAAAGTAGCATTAAATAGTTTATTTTAACTATTAGTCTAATTTTCTACCTTAATTGAATGCACCTAGCTAACAACAACTTGCTTTGTTCTGGTTTCACCTCATTCCAGTCTAAACTAACTGATTTTAGGCCTAAAGGTAATTTACTACACATTGTCATATAAATAACCTGAAAATAATGTGGATTATTAAGGCTAAATCTTACTAACCACTCTTGGTAAATGGGGTAAGCACACTTACGTTCTCATTTCAGGTGTTTGAGCAAATTATTTGTTATAGCTACACCGATTCAGAAAGTGACGTCTCGTGAGTTCAGTTCAGTTTTATTCATTAAAATGAATCAGTTCAAATGAGTCATTAGGTCGCGAATCGGACATTAACGGACGTGGACGCGTTGTGTGCGAATCCTAGCTGTTAGAACATCGCAAAATGGTTTTTCGTCTTTTGAAAGTGTGGTTTATGCCAGCTGCATGTTCTTCCTGTCAGAGAAGATGAGGTAACGTTTTTTGAGCACTATACACACCCACAGGTTATTCAGGAAAAAAAAACATTCTCCGAATGCGCCACATGAAACATGGATTCGGTCTACCGAACGTTTAGCATCGTGCCAGTTGCTTTAGATTAATATGTGCGAGGGACATAGCAAGTCAAGTCAAGTCACCTTTATTTATATAGCGCTTTTTACAATGCAGATTGTGTCAAAGCAGATTTACAGTGATAACTGGTATATAATATATAATTTTGGCTGCACAGCAGCTCTAGCAAAAGACATTGCTTAGTTAGAAGACAGAGAGAGTACGCGCGCACGGGGGAGGAGCTCTCTGCTCGTTCTCTCCATCAGTTAACATGCGTCCTATCATAAGCGCAGAAGTTATCTGCTTTACTCATAAAAATCACAAGAACTGATCAAACAACTCTTTATTGGCGGGACAAAAATTTGGCCGCCAAACATTTTTCAATGTAGGAAAAACCCTGCATTTAAATATAAATATTGTGTGAATATATATATATATATATATATTAAAGTTCAGTGCAGTTACATTTTTGGAATAAAATGGCAGATTCCTCTGTCCTGCTGAGGCTAATTTTCCTTTTTAATATAGATAATATTTTCACACATTTTGGGTAATTAGACAAAATAACAGCTTGACTGGAAATGACACAAAAAAGTTTCTATTCACAAGTGATATTTACCTTGATTTTTCTTTGTTTCGTTCACACATCACATCTCAAAATTAATCTCAAAACTCTTCACTGACACTGGCTACGTTTACATGCACCAGTTTTCGTTAATCCGAATGAATTGAATCCGATTGCAGATCTGTTTACATTTACTCTAAACATTGTAATCTGATTCAAATATCCGTTTATATTTGTTTTATATACATTCCGATTAAAACTTTTGCGCATGCCCTCTTGCGGTAACCCGGGTTGCGTCAACCGATGATGATCGTGTATCGACCATAGCCAGAGATATTGTCAAAAGCATCAAATCTTGGCAATATTAAGAGGATTTGGTATTTCCAATTAATGCAGGCCTGTTACATTCTTCTGGTCGATTATTATTACAATTAGGTTAGGCTATTAGCTATCTTTAAAAATGTTTTAAACATTTTTCTAGGTCTATTATACAATGAATTGTAGGCCTATAATTAAAATTATTAAGAGTGTAGGCTATAATATTTCCTAACACTGCAGTCATTAATGAAAATTAAGAGCAGCTATTTCAAGAACCGATTTTTTAAAAAAAAACATGTTTAACACGAAATACTATTATTCTCATTTGTTTCACTAGCCTATATGTACGGCCACAAGAAAAATAATGGAATAAATTAAGACAGTTATATACCGTTATCAGCATATTATGTTGAAATCTGTGTCTGAGAGAATATGCTCCGTTAATGCAGCGTCAGACAGCTCCGTCACCTTGTACTTTTTTACTTTCTGTAGTGAATACTGACCGAGATTAAGACTTTTTCACCGGCATAACTCTTGCGCAAAGTTTGCACGTTGCTTTTTGTGTGATATCCATTGGCTCCCCTTCTTGTTTTAAAACGCAAAAAAAGATTTCCAATATTAGGACGTATTCGCGGATTTGCGCTACACCACTGCCTGTTGGCATACATCTTTACAAATGTGAACTTGAGCATTGCGTAATGTGTGTCTTCTGAATACAATTTAGAAAGTAGCCGGATTCAAGCGTTTACATGGTCATTTTTTGCTGTTGGATCGGATTAGAAAAGGAATATACCACCACTTCCAATCCGATCGAAATTTCATTCAGATCGAGCTCAATCGGATCGATTAAGGTGTTTACATGAACATTTTTCAATCCGATTGAGCCGTCAGTCTGATTACAAATGGATTATTTGGGTGCATGTAAACGTAGCCACTGTGACACTATGCACTAACAAGCAAACTTGTTAGATAGCAAAGAGCTTAATTAGTGACAAAAATACTTAATTGTAGTGGAAATGTTGCCACATCTTTGGGACAGTCGCAACAGCTATAAACTGACTAAATTAATGTAAATCAATTTCACATTAAATATTTAGTTTGTGTGTGTGTGTTTATCTCTCTTTGTTTGGTTTAGTCATTCTCAAACTGAGGTACATATACCACCAGTGGTCCTTTGAAGGTAACTCTATCGCCCTCTGCAGGTTTTACAGACAGATGCAATTTTAAATATTGTAAAAAATAGTCCTGGGCTTAATTAGTTTTATTAGGTTATTTAATTGTTTATTAGTTTTAGAAAAGCAGCTTTTACACTGTTAAAAAATATATTGTTGGTTTAACTTAAAAAAGTAAGTTACCTGGTTGCCTTACAATTTTGAGTTCATTTAAATAAAAAATTTGAGTTAATACAATGAATGTGATTGGTTTAATCAGCAGAAACTCAAAATATTATGCTATCTGAACCACATTAATTATCTAAGTTGATTTGACAAAAGAAAAAATGTTGTGATAACAAATCACAAATATAATTTTTTACAGTGTAGCAGCATTGCAGACAACCAAATAATAATAATATAATAATATTAATAAAATAATAGATCAGAGTGCCTCTTTGATAAGTGGAAAGCTCCAGCCACCACTGGTAGTGAGCGGCACACAGAAGTTCAGCAGCTTCCCATTAGGATTATTTGACAAAACGGAGAAATCTCTTTGTTGGCAAGCAAATTTGTGCAGGATTGCAGGCAATTGTGATTATTGGGAAAGGCTTGATTTGTTGGCACAGATGGATTCAGAAAGCTCTGGTTTCCTGTCAGCAGCTGAATGACAGCGCAGTAATGACAGACTCCAGAATGTACCACATCGGTCTCGGGTGGCAGCAGGTAAATAATTAATGAATGCACATTATGCCCTTATTCATATTAAACTACACTAATGTACAGTGGGGTATAGGCTAATATATGTCTGTGTGGCATTCTTGATGGCTTGTCAGATCGAAAGTGGACGTCTGTGATGGATGGGGATTGTGTATAAAACATCTCACACAAACTCTTGGCTGAATGGGTGATACTTCAGGCAGATGAGAAAGCGTCCGCGGGTAGCTATTGGTCTTCCGTGACATTACCGTATTGGAAACAACACGGTATGTTTGGCCGCACAGGTCATTGGGCCCATTGATCATGCCTGGCGTTTGAAGGACATAGTGCCACTTTTCCAAGGTGCGCTTGATAACTTTTCAGCTGGGACAGGATGCATCGAGCAGTTAACTTCGTGCTTTTTTAGCTGGGGTGCTGATATGTCAGGGAACCGACTGGATTGACAGGTCAATCTAGGAAGAGTCTGTTCACAATCGCTTGCTCTACATTTTTTATGGCGGCAGCTTGGCAGATAACGAACGAGTTATGGGCATCGGGGGGGAACGCATGTCGACTCCAACAATGGATCAAAATACATACTGTATCTTTACCCAGCCATCAATGAATGTCCAAAACACACCGTTTAGCAAGATGCACTATGCCAACTAGCCCTTCACAGGTGCTTCTCTTCCGGCTGCCATTTGACCTTGATGCATAGATGGTCTCCTCAGAAATCTGCCGGTAAATCTCAGTTTTCTACATGAACGGCTGCCTTATCAGAATCATTCACGCCACGATCTGCTGATCCACCTTCAGGGGCTCTTTATTGGTCAGATGCACATGGTCGTCAAAAACCTGTGACAGGTTTGATAAGGAGGTGAGATTTTAAGGCAGACAGGGGGTTGATGCATGAGTAAAATTTCCCACATGGACACTTAAAGGAATATTCCAGAGTCAGTACAGGTTAAGCTCATTTCACAGCATTTTACATTGTAAGTGCCTCACTTTTTTTTAAGGATGGAGGTACAAGCGGACATTACTTTTGGTGGTAATCAACATTACGCTACAAATGCTGTCAGCTTAACTTGTACTGAACCCGTAGAATTCCTTTAAAGATACTTCATCCTAAACTTCATCTTTTTTCTTTACAAAAAGCATTATTTTTATTCTTTACAAAGAGCAAGAGCATTGACAGGAATTTTCAACAACCATACCAGAACTCAGAGTTGTTTTCACTGAGCATCACATAGGATGAATTTCAAATAGATTTTGGTTTGAAATCAAAATGCGATGAGGAACTTTGGTTCTCGGTATAGCGGTGTGTTTATTATGACACGTTGGCAATCCAAGGCCGAGATCTTGCCCTGGGCATGAAGCTTTGTTTGTGGGGAATCTTCATTGCATGTCATTTAACTTATCAAAGCTGTGACTCTGGATCTTTGCTGGAAGACATTTGAATCTGTGTGGCCAAAGGTCAGGGATGAAAATTTGCTGCTTAAGGGAAGAATTTGCAGGTTTATACATTGGATGCAGTGATGAAAATGCCTTCCTGGTGGCATGCCTGAGGGACTTTCTCTGTACTTTTTTTGAAATGCAAATGTGCTCTAAAACTATCAATTATCAGTCTCAAAAACACATTTTCATTTGTAGTGCATTTCAGTGATGACATGTCTCGGGATAGTTATTCATGTAAATGAATGTACATAGGTTTGGTCTTGGTGGACTAGATTGTACGCAAGATTGCAAGTACGACTTGCTTCTGCTAAACGTTTAGAACATACAATTAAGGGAACAAGCTGCTGTTGCTGCTGCTGCTAGAGAGAGGGAGAACACCAGTAGCACATCTAGGCAGGTGGTGCTGAGGAGGTGGAGGGCTAGAATACGAATTCGTATAGAGTTAGTGTATTCGTTTGGATGCGTCGTGGTTATAAATGAAATTAGTAATGGATACATGAAATTGATTGGCTGTGGGAGTTACATTGAAACAACCAATCACAACGTGAACAGAGTTTCATGGCTGAACCATTCATTTATTATCTGCAGTAGGTGAATCCATCTAACTGTGTTCTTTTGGATTCAAAATATTTTGGATAAAACAGTTTTAAAATCTGTGATTGAACTTGTGTGTTACCTCAGACTTGGGTTTGATGTACAATAGCCTTGCTTGCAGTTCTCTAAATTAGTGTAACGGAGCTGACTCAGAGCAGACAAAGACAATGTTGAAGACAACCCAAGTGCACCTTATTTACAATAGTAAAGATCCAAAACGTGATACAAAACTATTGTATGAACAAACAATGGCCTGGAACTAGTGATGGGCGCTTTCGAAACATTGCTTCATGAAGCTTCAAAACCTTTACGAATCAGTGGTTCGGAGAGTGTTTCAAACTGCTGAAGTCACGTGATTTCAGTAAACAAGGCTTTGTTACATCATAACTGTTTCGAAACATTTAGAAATTTCAATGGTTCACCACTGGGGGCGATCACTGTGAACCCATGAATCATACGGATTCAGTGAGATCACCCCCCCCAGTGGAGAATCACAGCAAGTGTCTATGTCTATTACTTGATCTCTGATGAGTTTTAAACATTTGTAGACATTTTAATGAGGTATTTGTATTATTAAAAGGAATAGTAGTAGGTAATAGTCTCTGTTTAGCTGACCCATCCATAGAACAGAATAACAAGATAAAAGAATACATATTATACAGACACTTAATATTTAATGGTATTAGATGATTAGTTAATTGCATCTGATAGATTATACTTTCAATAAAGCATGTGCAATGGGTTTGTAAAAGCCGTTTCTATGCGTTTTTGGCATGAGTTTTTGTTGCATTTACACTGTTCTGACCAGAACACTGCAGTGTCACTGCTTTGAAACAGTGAATCATTTTGCGAATTCGTTCAGTTGATTCGAAGCTTTGAAAAGCTTAGTTTCTCCCATCACTACCTAGCACATGAAGCGTGGAAACAGCATAACGTTCTTCAACACGACAACTAGACAAGGCAAACATGAAGGCTTAAATACTGTACATGATACAGGGGAGCACATGACTATGACATCCAATCACAACATGACACATGAAACAAAGGAACCAGTGAAAACAAGACACATGTACAAAGGAACCAATCAGAACATCACACATGGACTGTGACAAAATTAAAGACATGAGAACATAAATGTGATACAAAACCCAAAGCCAAAATAATAAAATAAAAATAATTACTAATTATAAATTAAATAATAATAATAATAGCAGAATATTCTCACATTCTGTTAATGGCCAATCCTCTTAATATTTTCATCTGAGAATCAACTTCTTGGTGCAACATCATTACCAAAAATATCAATACTTCAAGACTGATCTGCCCATTTCTACCATTTTCACCTCTTAACTCTCTACGAAACCATGAAGAGCAGCTTTGCGTTAACAGGAAAAGTATCTGGCAGCCACGAGTGCCATCATATCTTGCTAACAGGTTGAAATTGTAGATTATTACATGAACCTCTGAATGTGATCTTTATCAAACTCTCGTCCATTCTCAAGCTTCCTCTCATGGCTTCAATTGGAACCTGCCAGTGAAAATGAAGTCTCCATCTAGAAAGGCATGCTCTTAATGAATTATTAATCAGAAATCCCTAATATTATGCAGAAAATAAAATGTTTTGAGTCTCATTGCAATTTGCCATGCAGTTCAGAAGTTCCCTCTTAATTGTGCCTTCCAGTCTGAGGGCTGGATATGGTGCTTCACATCTCGAGTAATCCCATCTGGATGTCCCTGCCTGACAGGATGGAGCATGTGGCTGCATTTGTAATGTTGCATATCGAGCTTCTCTTTGCTCCCCGATGTGTGCTGGTCCTCATTTATTTCACTCTCTTACTGTTAAATAGTTGGAAGTTGGAATGGGAATTAGTTGGCTCTCCTTTCCTTGCCTTATAGCTGGCATGATTTTTGGGATATATTTTATGTTGTCTGTTTACACAATTATGCTAAAAGTTTATATAAATATTTATATTTGTATAATATTTAATATTTATATTTAACTAACTATAATAACTATTTTTTTATTTGAGTAAAAAACCTGTTTATTAGTGAATTGTAAATGACTATATATTCAGTATTTTACTGTAAAATACTATTAAAAGTTAGAGGGTCACCTTCAAATAAAGTGAAATAAAATTAAATTAAATATAAAATATAAAATAATATATACACTACCATACAAAAGTTTGGGGTTGGTAAGAATTTTTAATATTACTGAAAAATACAGCAAAAAGAGTAATATTGTGAAATAATATTTTAATTTAAAGTAACTTATAATATATTTTAAAATGTAATTAATTCATGGCAAAGCTGAATTTTCAGCACTATTACTCCAGTCTTCAGTGTCACATGATCCTTCAGAAATCATTCTAATATGCTGATTTATTGCTTAAGAAACATTTCTTATTATTATCAATGTTGAAAACAGTTGTACAACTTCATGAAGCTTCGAAGCTTTATGAATCTTTGTTTCGAATCAGTGGTTTGGAGTGCGTATCAAACTGCCAAAGTCATGTGATTTCAGTAAACGAGGTTGTTTGATGCACGCTCCGTACCACTGATTCGAAACAAAAGATTCGTAAAGTTTCGAAGCTTCATGAAGCAGTGTTTTGAAATCACCCATCACTAGATATTGTTGAATAAAGTCTTTATTTTGTTTTTTTGGCGCACAAAAAGTATTCTCGCCGCTTCATAACATTAAGGTTGAACCACTGTAGTCACATGAACTGTTTTAAATATGTCTTTAGTAGCTTTCTGAGATTGGATTTTATTTTTTCTCACATTGGATTTTATGAAAAATATCTTAATTTGTGTTCCAAAGATTATATTTTTTTCTCCCCAGGACTTTTATGAATAGAAAGAGAACAAAAAAAGAATTTATTTGAAACTGAAATTTTTTTTTTTTTTATCAAATTAATGCATCCTTGCTGAATAAAAATCATTTCTTTTCAGAATGTATTTTTTTAAATAATCTTTTCTAAGTTCCCAGTTTTCAAACCGTAATCAAATTGAATCAAGCTATTTTTCCTCCACATTTTCTTTGTCTGAATATAAAATTGTGTCTCAAAGCAATGAATCCATCTCACCTTGTAGGTACTTTCCTGTACCAAAGTCATTGTCTGTTATTTTCAGCATTCAGTGCCAACCAGGATGTGAGCAATTAGCACAAATCCGTGTGAACTTTCGCTACTTTCTGTCCTGTTACATCCAAGACCTCTAATTACTTTCACATCTGAAACTCAGTCGTCCGAGGGCTCATTTCATAACTGCCACGAAAGGGTGGGCTGACACCTGGGGAGGGGGAAATTGATTTTCCTGTCAGAAAGGGCGTTATGATAGGAAATCTAGCTCGCCGTGGCTGGAGACACCTGCTCTCTCAATGGCAGCTCTCCAGGGAGTGGAATCTAAATTAAACAGTTTTAAAGTGTCAGTACAAGGATTAAGGCCCTCGAGGGGCCACCTTGGCTGGGTGCTGCCTGCTACGTCGTGCCTGTGTTAATTTGCGAGGGTGGCATATCAGGGCCAGGGAAAAAACGGAGCTGTCAGTGCTGCAGGCATAATCACAGGGAGAAGATTTTCTAAACTCGGCCCTAAAGGCCACCTGTTTTTGCAGCAGAAAAGTGCCCCTCTCGGTCTCTGATTGAACATGCTGTCCGAGCACGGCATCGATTGGACGGAAAAATGGATGGGCCGCAGGCGGTGCATGGAAGGACGGTTTGGACAACACAAACAGCGAGGTGACAGGAGGTTGCGCTGGGGGCCACGGCATGTAAGGATACGAGACAGTGAGAAATGAGCTATGTTAGGTGACCCTTTGCCGATTTAAACGGAAAAAAAATGTTCCGCCCAACCATTTGCAACCCCCTCGTTTGTAGTACAGAAACACCTTCAGCTGATGGTCATTTGACAGGCCGTTTTCCCGACATCAGCGGCCTGCGTGGTAGTTCAAACAAAATGAAGCGCATTTGTCACTCTGCGTTCTCCCTCACACGTAATGTCAGAGGCAGGTCGGTGTGTTAACTACCACCGGGTTTTTTTTAACAAGAGAGAGATGCCCTTCTGCCCTGGTCTCGGTACTGGAGTGGAGGGATGGAGGCTCTCTGGAGGTTGAAAGTTCAGCTTGGATAATCAGTGGATTGAGGAGCTCATTTCGAGGCGGCAGCGCTGGTTTTCGGCGGTCTGTGTTCACGGAGGGCACTGGATTGAATGGAAATGAAGAGTGATTAATTCTCTCTAGTGGAGGCTGCTGGATCCTTGACAGTCAGGCTGTTTGAGGAGCGCGAGATACTGAAGCAGAAAGAAAAGTGTGTGGGGACTAAACCTACCGTTTCTTTAGATATCAGGAAAGCGGTCTGGGTTAGCAGGCGCGAGGTAATGCGCAATGTCAGTGAGGGTCTCAGAAGGGAGTATTTATCCGTTTTCATGAGTAATGCGCTTGATGCACCTGTGGAATTTAGTTTGCCAGTTTGTTTGGAAGATTAGGTGAAATAAAGCGTTAGTAGTACTTATATCAAGGTTATCCACACTGAAAAAAAAAAAAGACTTTTAAATTATTTTCACTCAGAAATTGAAAGACTGAAATAGTATAGTAATGCAATCCAATAATCTTTGTATTATTTACTACTAAGAAAAATTATTTTTACAGTGTAGTCTAGTGTGATGAAATACAAATATTTTGTAACACTTTACAATAAGGTTTCATTGGTTAATAACATAAGTTAACAGGCTATCAATGACAAATACTTCTAAAGCATTTATCTTACTTAAATGGGACCTATTATGCAAAATTCACTTTTATAAGGTGTTTGAACACAGATGTGTATCCACAGTGTGTGTAAACAGCCAGCCTGTAATGGTAAAAATTCACCCACTCCTTTTATTATAATCCCCATAAATCAGAAGCAGTCCCTCCAAACACATGGTTCCAGATTTCCCCCTACTCTTACATAAGAGTAGGTAAGCCCCGCCTATGACTGGTGACAATCTGCCCTGTTAGCATAGATACTGCCCTAAGAGAGCTGTAGCAGTCTGCCATTTCTGTTTCCTCGCTGTAGCAACTGTCTGTGCCAAAAAACATTTACACATGTTATGTTATTGGATGTACCAAGGAACATAAGAGTCTCCATAGACTCTCTGCATCTCAGTCACTGAGGACACCGTGGTTGAATTACATTAATGAATAAAATGTGCAGAGAAAAGTCGGAAAAGTGTTATATATTTGCGCAAATTTCTGATTTTGCTACCTCCCATTCAAACAGTAGGTAGCACAATCCAAGTATAGTGTGGGTAGTATTATAGCATCATCTAACAGGTAGCATTATTCGAACACTGGCCTGTTTCACAAACGAGGGTCAGTTCAACGCTAACCGGTACATGCTAGTCAATGAGTTGAATCAACTTAACAACAAATACATACATTTATCCACTAACCATTCAGAAACGAATCCAGTTGCATTCTAAAAGTAGTAACTTCTTCCTGAGTCTCTCCATCAGTGTCGACTCCGGTTCGAACATGTAAGGCTGAACACCGCTACTGACAATTTCTGACATTTTGGCTGCGTGAGATTCTCCAGTTTTGTTGTTGTTGCAACAAACGTCTTAACTGTCACCCTTACCCAAGTGATTATACTAAGCATTTCGCAATAGTTTCTGGCAAAACACGGCAATGGAGAAGCAGTTGCTATAGTTACGAAATCTCCCACAATAAACAGAACACAACGGATCACTGACTTTTAAACAAGTTTAACATTTACTACACTGTTCTACAATATTTAAGTTATGGAGATTATTAAAGGCAGTCTGACGGACAACAAAGAGCATACTAAAATTCAAGCATATGAGTCCAGCTACGACACTGGAGGATACTCAAAATCCTGCCGCGCCACTCACATAGTTTTCCATTACATTATATTAGTCCAACTCATTGTTATTGTATTGTACTCACGCATCAACACCACAGATTAAATTATGCGTTCGGTGACATATATGCGGCACGGCTCGATGCCTAGACCTGTGCGCTAAGAAAAGAAATTCAACCAAACTGGACCATGGACAAAAAAAAAAAAAGCTATTCCTTTTTTTTTTTTAAACGGGGAAACACCCAAGCCTGCCGCTATAATCAGTCACTCTTGCGCACAAGACAAAAGCCTGGCATGAGATAGTTGATTCAAGTGCAGTGGAAGTGATAAAAATATGTTCACGTCATACTTTCAACAGGGTTATTTCAATCGCTAAAAATACACATGGGTACTTCCTCAACCTCAGTTAACATGAAATCATCCATCGTGTTTGAGTTCAGCAGATGACTTAAGGGACCTGTTTTGATCTCTTAATTTTTTTAGGGCTAAATGATTACTAAGGACTTACTTACTAACGCATAACAGAACTTAAGGCAACACTTGAGCAATTAAGGGAAATACTTAGTGACAGCCTTAAAGGTTTTTTTCTTGCAACCCATGTTTTACTAAGGGTACCCTTAACCTTATAACTAAGGGTTTTCTTAACTTAAGGGCTTTCATGCAACCAGGCCCAGAGACTTATATTACATCTTGTGAAAATCGGCATATTAGGTCCCCTTTAATGTTAATTTCATAGGCCTATTAATAGAGTATTCAAATCAAAAGTAGATATTATAGTAACACTTTATAATAAGTATACAGTAATAAAGTATTTATAAATCAGTTGCATACTAGTTTACAATTAATTCATAGTTATTATATTGTAGTCTCTACCTTGATAATATATTAATAGGCTATACAAATAGTGAGTTCTTCATTCATGTCACTGTAAAAACACAGTTATTATTGTTTAATTAGCTCATATGTAAAGAGTTAGATAATGTTTTTTTATGCTTTGCTAACAACTTATTTACTGTGAATAGTTGGTAACTATTAAGTGCTCATTAAGTGCTTTAAACCAACCTTTATCAGAAATTAATTGCATTGGTATTAAGTATTCCTTTAAAAAAATTCTCTCTCTCTCTCTCTCTATATATATATATATTAACTATGAATTAACTATAAACTATATAGTTTGTTAATGATTTGAGTACTTTATTACTGTTTACTTATTATAAAGTGTTACCGATATGATTTAATGAACCTGTGCACTGAACAATGAACAGTTAACTAACATTAACAAAGATTAATAAATACTGTAACAAATGTATTGGGACCTTATTGCAAACAATATCTTGTGTTGAAAATGGTATACAAGCAATGTTAGTCATATTAAATAGAATACAGCGTCGCATATGTATTTAAATTCAGTCGAGCTGGATCCTTCTTGCCTCGTTCAGCAGTGCAGGAGGAAATTTGTGGAAGCGCGCACCGCAAAGCCACCAGTTCTAATGGAAAGAACGTACATTACATTAATCTGACTAATGATCTATCACATTGAATAAATAAATCTACAAGCGCAATAATGTATTTTAATAAGAAATGCTAAAGGCCATTTAAATGAAAAATTACCTCTCAAAAGTCTTAAACCACAGAATAAATCAGATTTTCTAAAATTGTTGACAAAGGGAGCCATTTAAGGCTGATTTTAATAATTGATCATGTGGAAGTGCTTTAAGAGATGCTAGCTGAATTGAAAGACAAAGCATTGGACTCCAGATCTGATGCATCTGCTTAGCTTTTGTTTGGCTAATCTTACATATATGATCTGCCACATTAATCTAAGGCTCGTTGTGGCGGTTTGATAGACAGTCTAGTTAATTGTTGAACTATTTAAAGACTATAAATCACTGATGTTATTTCTGTAGCCTGTTGCCAGTTTCAAGCTCAATAACATGCAGCCTGTTGCGTGTTTTGAAATGTCAGTTTTTAAAGAGTCACGCGATTTGGCTCGAGAAAGCTCATAAAATGGCATAAATGGAGCAGCTGTAATTTTCAGTAATTAGCGGGGTAATTTCCTCCCCTTTCGCCTTTAGATTCAAAAAGAAGTTGCGCTGAGAGGCAATAGTGTTGCAGCTAATTTGTCATTCTTCTTTAGCCACTCTGCATTTGCACTTGTGTCATCTGTCTGCGCAATCTGCTAGTAATTTGGAAATGAAAGAACAGCTGTCCTAAAAAGAGACTGAGAACATCTTTTTTTTTTTGAAGTGGACAATAGTTCCTGTGAAACCACACCGCCAAATTCTCTAGTCAGCAATCCAAAGGATCTGACCGTCTGATGACCTAGGATGAAACTGCCTAATTGAATTGCTTACTTAAGTCAGATGAATCAAGCTTTCATCTTCTATTGTTGTGGTACACTGAGAAAAGCACCATCAGGTTCCTGTCTGAATGTTTATAACCCACCACAATAGATTGTGTGATTGTAAAACAGTGCACTTGCTGCTTTAATGGCTCTTGTTTTGTTTTATAGTTGAACAAAACACTGCAGATACGACTTTCTCCATCCTTGTCACCTCATTTGTGATGTTCTTTCTTCTACCTGTAAATAAAGATTCTCATGATTCAATAAAGGCAGCTTTTCAGTTAACCGATTGAAAAGTGTTGTTAGGCCCATTGTGTAACGATTATCATGAAGTGCCTGAAACAGCATTTAGATGACTAGTCATCCAACAACTTACTATTCCACTGAAGTAGTTTTTTTTTTGTTTTTTTGGTAGATTTGACAAGCAGCAGTGCTGTTATCTAGCTGTTAGACAGTTTGCACTGTAAAATCCTCTCTGAAGAGTTGTAAATGTTTCCCCTTAAAAGCCACAAACTTGTTTTAGGCATTGTTTACATTTTTTTAAAGCATTGGCCAATTGATTTTCTTACTTCATTTTTAATTCATATGTTCATAATTCAATTCTTCATTGACACTCCTAGTTAGTTTTTCACACCAACGATACTTGACTACAACAGTGCTCTTATTAAAACAATAAAAATCATTTTCAGTAATTTAAATAAGCTGAAATAAAAATATAAACAGTAGATGAAAAACCTAAATAAAAATCTTTTCCTTGACAACTAGCTGAAATAAGTTGAAGTAAAATCACTAAAACTAAAGGTTCCAAAAGTTTTTTTTTTTTTTTTTTTTTTTGCAGTGATGCCATAGAAGAACAATTTATGTTTCCCCAAAGAACCTTTCAGTGAACCATTTTTTTTCTTAGTGTGAAGAGCATTTTAAAAATATAAAGAGCCTTTTTCACTGTAAAGAACCTTTATTATAATGAAAAGTTTCCACAGATGTTAAAGATTCTTCATGGAACCATCGATGCCAATAAATAACCTTTATTTTAAAGAGTGTAGTATAAGTATATATTGTAAATAATACTAAAATAGCTCTGAATGCAATCTAAGGGCCAGATTTACTAAACGGGGCAAATTAGCATGAAAGCACAATTCCACAAATGGTAAGGTGCGGGTCGACACAGGCACAACTTGTTACATGTAATGCAGATAAATTCTTCCTCTTGGATTCCAAAGAAATTAATACGAGTGGAAAATATTTTCTCCCTTCTACCATGCGCTCTCTGTTCTCTGCGGTGTCTCCTCCCAGCAGCAACAATTGCAGCCATGTCGCAAAATGGGTGACTAGTAAATTGACTAGCATAAACATTAGTAAATTGCATTGCGTGATTCATTTAAATACTCTCCTCCCATAAATTTTGCATCTGAAAGAGAGACTCCTACAAATGCATATGCAATAAGGTCAGCCGCAAAAACAACTCAGTCCACGCCTCTTTAGTAAATCCCGACAGTAGTTTTTAACGCCAGAAGAGCGTTTGCGTTGGTGCAAGCTGTTAAATCTGGCCCTAAATGTACAAAATGTGATGTAAAACAGCTAATGTGTTCTATAAAACAACATATTACAGATACAGTACATAATGTACATTTGAAATAACACACAGTAACAGAGTGATGGATGGTTTGCCAGATCTGATGGTCAGAAAATAAGTAGTTGTGTATTTCAGTCATTGCTTTGCTGCAGGACATGTATAAATCATCAGTGTGGCTTGTGGTCCTTCGCTGTGGGATCTTCTGCCAGATCCTGTGGGGTGAACAGACTGTGACCTGGGTGGTTTGGATCTTCTAGTAAAGCATGGGATTTTACCATGGCAGCAGTGACAGGAGGTCATGGAAAGTGTCCTGTGTCTCTTCTGTTTTTTCTGACCTCCTTGTCCTGTGCTTTCGTAGTGCTAGACGCTGAGATGAGACAGTGACTCTGCAGGCAAGGATGCTTCCGCTGGTGTCGGTGTGGAAGTTTTCATGCATTGGCTTGCTTACACCAGACACTTTGAAGCAGTACTGGAAATGGGGACACTGTGGTACCTTCCCAGAGTCCCTGTCTTCCTTTATAAGTCAACCTCATTCAGAGCCGGCATTGTGACAGTTAAATCAGCAATGACAAATTAGCTTTGTATTAATTGTTTTTTGCTTGTGTTTTTATTTATTTATTTATTTATTTTACGTCAATTATTAATATTACACAATGTTATCTTAAATAGAAATCTTTTGTAACATTATAAATATAAATGCCTTTTGTGTCCATTTTGGTCACTTATAATAGTAGAATAGTATTATGAGGTTTTGTTTAAATGTCCATCAGATTTAAATGGTTTCCTTCTTTAGCACTTTTTATGCACACATGTAACCCAACACGTAATATTAACACAACAACACAAATGTAAATGTCCTTTAAGTAAGTAAATGGAATTGTTTTGTTGCCAAGGCAACTCTTCGGGTTAGCAGTAGGAATGGGCTCTGTAGGTGGACCTGGTGAACTGAGGGCGGTGAGTCTTTAATTCTGCTGATCTCAGTGTGACGTCTGTGGAGAATGACTGTCTTTCCCACAGCTTTGCTCATAATTATTTACTCATTAATTGGCTGCAGACTTTGGAGATATAGGCTGGCAACTTCTCATCATCATTACCTAAGCATGCCTTTCTAATGACAACTGAGAACAGAAAATGTTTTAATTAGCAGTGTTGTAATAGTTGCTGCATCAGTGCTGCAATACTTTGCTTAATTTAAACATAATTTGGTGATTTATTTTTACTATTCATTACCAGTCAAACTCTGGCTTAAAATTCTGGATAATACCGATAAGCTGATAATTATTTCATTCTATGGCCCATATTACATTTCTCTACTCTAAATAAATAAATAAAGTCAATCATTTAAAATATTACAAATGTTAGGCATCACAATATTATAATGTACAGTATGGAAAATGAATATTCATTACGAGATTTGCTAAAGATTACATTTAACAGTGTTATAACATTGTTAATATTTTTAAAGGTGAACTTTAAGTGAGCATTAGATGATGGCAAAGCTACTCTAAATATATATGAAGACTTCAGATGCAAAAGCCTCTAAGTTCGTCTGACGTTTTTTTTTCAAAATTAGCATTTTTTGTCAGTTTCCTATGTACAGGTTTCTACCTAAGTACCGGTACTTCTGATTGGACTGAGGCTGAGATTTAGCGGGTTAGATTTGGCGAACTCCGGTCCTAGAGAGCCTCAGTCCTGCAGAGTTTAGCTCCAACCCTGGTAAAAACTCACTTGCCTATAGACCTTATGTAGCTCCGCCCCTTTTTAGCGCTGCGCTCGTTGTCTTTTGACTTCCGGTTTGTATTTCCACAGCGATCTTGCGTATTTATGAATGAACTGCTCGTTTTAAAATCTTCCCGGTCTACTGACATTTGTTAAGACATCTGCTTTAAACATAATGCTCATGATAACTTTCATTAACTCAACAACAGGTAAATCCACTTCACCAGCTAATTATTCTTCAACAGCGATGCCATAGAAATATACAGGGCTACCGCAAAAACAGAAGTTCAAAAACAATATTCTAAAGATGGCGGGGCGCTTGTTTCTCTGCTAAATAAGGTTCTAGCAACCCTTCAGACCTTGATTAGCTTGTTCAGGTGTCAGGTGTGTTTGATTAGGGTTGGAGCTGAACTCTGCAGGACTGTGGCTCTGCAGGACCGACGTTAGCCAACCCTGATATATATATAGATGTGCTATGTTCAGTAAAAAATAAGACAATTGTCGAATTAAGATAAAGAAAATAAATACAAATAATCTAACTACAAGACACAGCACAAATGAGCGGATGAGCGCACACACAGATATCCTCACAACACGTGCAAGTTCTCTTTCGCGTCTTACGAATGAATGTTTAAATTAGCACGGTTTGAATGAGTTTAGTTTAAACACAGATAGCAACATGAGATGTTCAGGTCTCACCTGCGTTTGCAAGCTATCAACACCAGGGTGATGACGGCGTAAATGACCGGTCATAGAACTTTTGGCACGGCATTGAACATTTGTTTACAAAGAGTGACTGTTTTGTCCATGTTCTTTTGATCATCACTGTTGTAACATATTTGGAAATCAGAATGTATATCCATCGACTGACACATACATTAGCCGAATCCGTCTGTCTGTTTTACACGTTGTTTTACACTTCTAATATATATATATATATATATATATATATATATATACTGATGTATTGTGCTTCCCTAATATATACCAAGTAAATTTCATATATAATATTATTTACACCTCAAAGGTTTTTGAAATAATATCATTGTATTTAGTGGTCGACCGATATGTTGCCAAGACCGATATATATTGACTGATATTTGGTATTTTTTTTGTAAATATCGGCAACATTTTTCTGTTTGGCGATGTTTGGGAAGCGGGACTTTTATTTTGATGTCACTGAGAACGCCAGTGGCTGAACACATAGCACTCACATTCTCTGTCTTCATATGTTTACAGTCTCTGTTCTGTCTAATACATTATTAGATCAGTTTCCAACATGTACTCCGCAAGCTGAGTGTAGTATCAAGTAGCAGTTTTGTTACCACATCAAGATTAGTGGTCCTCATCAGTGGTCGAAACCCACACTTTCCAACAATATGACCCGTCTACCAGTTAAAATGGAAATCAAATCATTCTGGCAGTCATTACGGAGCAACCCATGCAGGTCGACAAACTTTAAGACCCCTATGTCATATTATGCCATTTTCGCTGTGTGATGTATGTAAAATTAGTGTTATCTTATCAGATTACTGAGTGCCCTTTACAGTGTTTACTTCCTTTATTTATTTTTTACTATTTGTTTATCTGTGAAAAGTCGTGACGTAAGGAACGTCTTTTCCGGGTCCAAGCCTCGACTCGTTTCACTTGAAAATGCCATCTCGACGACCATTTATGAGCGCTATTTATACATAATAAACATTTAACATTTTAAAAAGTTAACATTTAAAATACTTACTGTACACACAACAATCTCCGTGCTCACAGCATCACAGACATTAATATTTTAAAAATTTATAAAAAATCACTGTCTGGCCATCTAGGATTTTGGTATGGAGATAAAGGTTATGATTATAATTTTTTGGTAATATTACATCACATCGTGTGTGTATATTAGCACCATTTGTAGTTTTCTTGTGGTATGAGATAGAGCGTTTGGACCTGGAAGCGCTGCTGCGTGACGTCAGACTTAACAACCGTATAGGATTACAGAATCAAGAAGTTGCCATCTAAAGTATAAGGCTTTATTTATTTCTAATTTATAAAATATTAAGTAAAATAAATAAAAAATAAAAATATTTATTGGCCATTGGCCACCCTGCTCTTTAAGATATCGGCATCGGCCATAAAAAAAAATCAGTATCGGTCGACCACTAATTGTATTAACATACTAAATATCCAAAACCGGTTGTTTGTAGCCTGTTAGAGAAGAACTGTGCTGCTCACAGACAGCAGTAATATCTCCTGGATCAAGGCAATAAATTCAATCACCTATCTTTCTCTTACTTGATGGTCTATTTGGCCTTTTCTTATGATTTGCAAAAGCTATTTTGTCACTGAAATCCTTTTCAGCCAAAAATCAGAGTCTGCATCACCGTCTCTGTATATTGCAGCGCCCAGCGCTCCTTCTTCCGCACAACACCCCACTGAGCCGGTAATTGCACCGTTCATGCAGTGAAAGGACAGGGCAATATTTTAAAGTGATAAACACCACTTACTAACTCCACTTCCCTTCACATTAGCATCTGTGAACCTCATGGGTTGCTCCGTAATGACTGCCAGAATGATTTGATTTCCATTTTAACTGGTAGACGGGTCATATTGTTGGAAAGTGTGGGTTTCGACCACTGATGAGGACCACTAATCTTGATGTGGTAACAAAACTGCTACTTGATACTACACTCAGCTTGCGGAGTACATGTTGGAAACTGCATATATTTGCTAAGGTGGCACATGCTCAGATGAGGTGTTTGAGGAGAACGACGGAATGTTTGTCACTTCAAAGGCCGTTTGAGCAGCTCATCTCCCTCAGATGATGGAGGCTTGATATCTCAGAGCTGTCTGCACTTCCATCACATCCGTGAAAGATCTCTGGTACGGAAATGCTCTGTACCTTGAGTCAGGGAGATTGAGCTGTTAGTCATGCCACGGCTGCCCTCACTTAACTAACATTAATGTTCAAACTGAGCGCTGGCTTGTCTGGCAGAGTCAGCCCACGAGTGCCTGTAACACTGCTTCATTTTCTTAAATTAATTTTCCTACCATAATGCTGTTTCAAACCTACACTCTTAGAAAAAGAATGATTAAATGGGGTTCTATATAGAAGAGTTCTTGACTTAAAGCTGCAATGTTTCCTAATTTGGGTAGTACTGGTGAGTTTCCACTGGAAATTCAAGCCATTTGTCTTTGCGTCAGTATGTCACGTCTGTTTACATAAAGAAGGAGTCGCAGCTAGTAGGCTATATGACATGTGAGGATGCTGCAAGCGGCGGATCATTTATAGCCTTTTGTCACAGCAGCTGGAATAATTAAATTTATCATTTTTATGGCGGATTGTAATCCAGAAAGGTCCAAATGACAATCATCAGTGACAACTGGAGATTCACCCCTAGTCAAAAGCAAAATACTTCGGACTGCGGAGTGGCTACAGAAATTGACATCTACAGGTAACGCTAATACACACTTAATACACATAATCACGCAATGCTGATGCTGTTAACATTAACAATTTGAGAACAAAGTATAACAATAACAATAATTTGCACGGTTTGACGTGATCCAAGCTAAGCAATCATTAAAATTAATCACCATTGGTAGCACGATTTATTGTAATGCTTTTTTTCTCAGTTGGTCAGAACAAAAGTGGCAGATTTGTTACTTGTTCAGATGACACTTTCCGGTGAAAATTCTTATTTTGGTCATACTTCCAAGATGTAGAATCTGTGATTCTGAAGTATCCTCACCGATGTGGTGACAGACAGCAAACATTAGATTAATCCATGCTGAGGAGCACAACCCACGTAAAGATGATAATTCTGCAAATAAATGCAATTGCAGGTTTTAAACAGAGATGGCGACAAAGAGGCAAAACTTACAGACTGCAGCTTTAATATTAAAGAACACTTTATGCCAAAAAGGTTCTATAGACTTTATGTGCCAGAGAAAGAAGTGTGTAGCCATATTTAGAATTTTGGGTTTGAACTGATTTTGCGCATAGCTCTTTATATTTCTATGGCATTGCTGTCAAAGTTTTTTTAACGAAAGTTATCATGAGCATTACAATGTTTGAAGAGGATGTTATAACAAATGTCAGTACAAATGAAAACAAAATTAATAAAGTAAATGACGCTTTGAAGGTTCTTTATAGAACCTTTTCTTCTAAGAGCGTATGACTTTCTTTAACAGAACAGGAAAAGATTTTGAAGAATGTACTTGGTCCATGTAGTTGAGGACTGGAGCCTTAAAGCTTCAAAAAGGACACAAAGGTACCATCACGACTGTAAATGATGCCTATAAATGACAATTATCACTTTAAAATCTCTTTTTACTGGTTCTAAGTGCTTTTGAGCTGCTATTTGACACTTTTGCAGGTGCATTTATTTACATTGATGTTTTTAGCAGATACTTTTACCCATGATTTTACCATTGCTAGCAGCGTTCATTTGGGTCTTTGATAATTTGTATAGCACAAACCTTTATATAAATAATACAATGTTGCAAAATTCATCAATTGTGAAACAAATTTAACTCAGCAATAAAGTAGCTCTACAGAAGACAACGGTGTCATCATCCAGCTCAATTCAGTTCAAGTTTTGTTTCCATCTGATTGTGTCAGTGCAGTCAAATTGATAATATTACTGAATATTAAACCCCTACCAAGCAAGCCAAAGGCAACAGTGGCAAGGAACCCAAACTCCTTCAGGTGACAGAAATGGAGAAAAAATACCTTGGGTGAAACCAGGTTTAGTCGGGGGGCCAGTTCACACAAATGTTTTTCTTTTTTCTTTATTTTTTATTTTTTTGGCCCAAGATCACATTTTTGGGCCAGCAGAAAAAATTCTATTGTTGAGCTCTTGGCCATGCAAATATTATTTTATAGCCTAGACGTCACCTTGAGAAACAATTCCCCTCAGAATAGTGCTTATGTCTTTGGCTTAGCAATCTGATCCACTCAGAAAGCAGTGAGAGATATGAAAGACAAACATCCCCAGAGGAAATCCCTCAACCTTGTTTTCATCAGCACCATCGTGAACACAGGGACTTATTCTTATTTGAAATGGCATTCAGTCCTGAATATGCAAAAATTAATAAGTCAATATTGAGAGAGCCGTGATAGAACTGGCTGTTTTTCATTCTTTCTTGCCTTTCTGGAACAGACGGCATGATGCACGGCGAGCGCAGCGGAGACCCATCAGGTGTTCCCATGCAAATGGTCACATCAGATGCAGCTCTAATGCACTGATAATGAGTTGGCAGCCATGTTACACACATGCATCAGTGATGCAGCCTCATTTCGTATTTCACCTGTAACCTCATACCACATACCGAGTGTGGAATACATTACTCAAAGCTGAACTCCCCTAATAAAAGTGCACTGTGTGCTGCCGGGTTTGTTGTTGCCTGAACAGAGCCCCGCACAGTGAGCGTATGGAGCCTCTCCCCACCTGTCAGATGTGTGTATATGGGCGATGGGTGGCCCCCTGGGCAGAAGGTACTGATGTGCCAGGTGACGATCAAAGGCCTGGTTTCCTGCCTTTCACTGAAAGCTCATATGGCTTCCTCACTTTAGACCTTTTTCTGAAGTTTAAGCGCTGAATAGCGGTGCCACCGAGCCGGGGAGCGGGCATAAGCACTATCATCGCTTGCACTTTTCACTCACTGATTGCCTAAGGTCTTCAGTGCATAGATGTAGATTTAGGAAATGGGTAGAAGGATGTGAGGATTTTTTTTTTTTTTTTTTACATACATACATATATATCTGTAAAAATAGGGCACAATGTACTGTATTGATTATTTTTTACAGGTGTTTTACCTGTATTTAGAATTTTGCACTTCATTAGTTGTGTTTTAGGGTTAATGAAAATGTCCATAAAATTACTGGATAATGTCTGGGTAATGAGCTGCCAGTACTTTTTCTTTTATTATACAGATTAATCTCTTTATTATGTTTAATATTTCAGTTTAAAATCAAATTAAGATTGTGTAAATCAAAAAAAAAAAAAAAAAAAAAATTACATTTGAAATTCAAGCAAGCCAAAGGAAACAGTGGCAAGGAACCTAAACTCCTTCAGGTGACAGAAATGGAGAAAAAATACCTTGGGTGAAACCAGGCTTAGTTGCAGGGGTCAGTTCCCACCAATTTATTATTATTATTTTTTATTATTTTCTTTCTTTTGGCCCAAGATCACATTTTTGGGCCAGCAGAAAAAATTCATTGTTGAGCTCTTGGCCATGCAAATATTATTTTATAGCCTAGACGTCACCTTGAGAAACAATTCCCCTCAGAATAGTGCTTATGTCTTTGGCTTAGCAATCTGATCCACTCAGAAAGCAGTGAGAGATATGAAAGATAAACATCCCCAGAGGAAATCCCTCAACCTTGTTTTCATCAGCACCATCGTGAACACAGGGACTTATTCTTATTTGAAATGGCATTCAGTCCTGAATATGTGAAAATTAATAAGTCAATATTGAGCTGCCAGTACTTTTTCTGTTATTATACAGATTAATCTCTTTATTATGTTTAACATTTCAGTTTAAAATCAAATTGAGATTGTGTAAATAAAAAAAAAAAAATTTTTTATATAAATAAATTTCCTCATTTATTTATATAACTAATTCCACAGTAGTTTTACAGTTAAAACACTTATTTCCCTTTCGAAAAGGGAACTCAACTCTGCGTTCGAAAACGCATTGGGCGTGAACCGGTGAACCGGTGAACCGGTGTCTGAAATATCAATCCTATTGGCCGGCGACAGCCTATGACGTCATCATAGCACAACCCAGAAGTATATAAGGAGCGCCTAGAGAACCAGTCAGTTTTTTTTTTGTCTTCAGGGACTGTTTTGTTTTAAACGATATTAAACCGATATTAATTACTATATATGTCTGACAAACGTTTCAGGAAGTATGTGTATTCATGTCCCATAGAGTTGACATCTGATCACATACATTACTTATGTATGTGAGAGGAAAAGGACCGGCAGCTGCACCTAATGGTTCGGGTCTTACTCTTGCTGAGGCAGAGTAGAGACTAGATCATGGGGTTTTTAGCTGGAGCTTGTTGAAGAGTTGAAGGGGTGAAATTCCCCGCGACCTTTGACGGCTGATTGGAGAGAGCTGCGTGATTATGATGATGTGTTGTCTATGACATCGTTAGATTCAGCAGCAGTTGCTCTTCTTGTTCTAAGCAGGAGATGGCTGATAAGGATGAAGGTGGTGAGCCTCCTGAATCCTCAAAGCCACCCTGCCCCCGCGTATATACAGCTGTGAGATTATGGAATGCGCCTCTGGCAGACTGCGGCTGCCATTGGAGCTGGTTAAAAAAAGAAACCGCTCGCGGATGGTTCTTCGAACGGTTCCTTTTTGCCATAATTCTCCAGCCACCGTAAGCTTTCCATTCCTTCATGATCTTCATACTGAGATCGAGAAGGCATGGAGGGACCTGTATTCAGCTCGCCTTCATCAACATCAGCAGGTTATTCGCTGATGTTGATGGAGCGAGTATGGTTATGCGTCGACGCCTCCTACTGACAAGATGAGTGTAACTATCTCATGATATAGGTGGGCTCCAACGCTCTATATGCGGTAGCAGATCAGGCAGGTGTTGCTTACACACTATGTCTGTTTGTAAGCATTTCAGTTGGACCTGTTGAATTGGCTTGGTAGGTTTCTTTATGTTTTTATTTATATCAGGCTTCCTGGATGTGGACTAAGGGCCCTGAAGTTCCATTAGGTTGGCTGTAACTTTATATTATTAGGGTAGTAACTAAGGTAGTAGTAGGGTAGTGTTTGTTGCCTTTTTTGGAGGTGTTGGCTTCTGATAATGAAGCCACCGTTCGTGTGTATTCACATGTCGGCTTTATCTAAGCCGCACTGTTAGCGACCTTATGGTTTATTAGCTTTCTCCTCTGGTAAATGCTAGAGTTTTGAGATTAGCTTTCACTAACTTCAGATAGATCTATGTTTAGCGTCGGCCTTACAGGCCGCCTGACATTTTGTGCTTGGGTTGAGCTTTGCTCCTCTGAGCTTTACTTAAAAGTGTAGTATTCTCAGAGTTTGCCTCTTCTCAGTTGAGAGTCGTTGGTAGAGGCTGGTGTTTCTTAGCCCCAGGCAGATCTATGCTTATGTGTTGGCCTTATAGGCCCACGGCTATAGCTGGCCTAGGCTAGAACTAGGGTTTAGGCACTGCTAGTAGCATTTTACGCCCTTTTTATACTACCCCTTATTATGTGAGTGTAGTTTTCCTAGTTCTGACCTCCTCTTATCAGAGTTGTCAGGCCAAGGCCCATTGTCCCTTCAGTGTAGGTGCAAAATAGATAGCAGCTAAGGTAGCAGACTATTGCTAAGTTTCCCTGGTGCCGTTGCCTCAGGCGGTGTAGGCCCTTTTCACTATATGAATAGAAACTTTGTTGCTGTGTCCCTGCTCCCCTAGAACTATCTAGTGGTACTTTGACTTCAGTGTTTCCCCTGAACCCCTTGAACTATGTTCAAGCTTGAGTGATATGGTTAGCTTTTTATAAAGCTCCTGTTCCCTAGGGTTCAGTACAGATTGTATCTGTTTTTGGTGAGAATTTCTGATGTGAAGTACCCACCCTGTATTTTCAGGGTTGGATTAATAGTACTCCCTTGTTGTTTAAGGTTATTGTATTTTAATATGTTAGTTCTGGTTCTTGCCCTACACTTTGTGAGCTCAGTAACTCTAAAACTGCCCGTGTCATTCTGAAGTCGCAGGTCCTGTTTGGACCTCCCTCAGAGTATGATGGTGTAAGTTTGTACTCCTCTTGCTTAAAGAGTAAAAAGTGTTTTTACTGAGTACACTGCTTGTTGGAATGTGTGGATGAGATTAGCTCAGGTTGAGCTAAACTAGTTAACCTCACTGGATTGTTTGGTTCTCAGATTTGGCTCCCTTAGAGCTTAGACACTGCCACTGGCTGACGCCACGTGTCTTTCTGAAGTCGCAGGCCCTGTTTGGGCCTCCTTTAGAGCATGATGGCGTGAGTTTGTACTCCTCTTGCTTTAAGAGTAAAAAGTGTTTTTACTGGGTACATTGCCTGTTGGAATGTGTGCTCAGGTTGAGCTAAACTAGTCAACCTCACTGGAAATGTTGGTTCTCAGATTTGGCTCCCTTAGAGCATAGACACTGCCACTAGCTGACGCCCGTGTCATTCTAAAGTCGCAGGTCCTGTTTGGACCTCCTCTAGAGCACGATGGCGTAAGTTGTACTCCTCTTGCTTGAAGAGTAAAAGGTGTTTTTACTGAGTACACTGCTTGTTGGAATGTGTTGAGGTAAACTGTAATATGTGGGCACTCTACAGTCTTATCTGCTAGTTAAACTCGGTTCATTCTGAGCGAGTTCCATGTTTGTGGGATCTTGCTTGTCAGCAAGCTAGCTGTTCTAAGTGTGTGGCCTTCACAGGCCGCCCTTTAAGCTACAAGCTCTGAGTAGATCCTAGGATTGAGCAGAGTGTTACTCCCCTCATTGGTAAGGGTAAAAAGCACTTAGCTGAGTCCTGCTCTCCAGGAAGGTCTCTACGCTCTGGTCTGAGGTGGTTACTGCCTCTTTTGCAGTCACTCTTACTGGATACCTTCTCTGAAGAAATGTGATTGGAGACTCTTGGATCAGACAGGTTGTTGGCCAAGACTAGGTTTCTGTAAAGTAGACCAGGTCAGGCCTCCCTGGTGGCAATTGGGGTCGAGTACATTCCCCTGACTAGTGACTGGCTAGGGTTCCTTCGGGCTCCCTGGCCACGTTCCCTTAAAGGTACCCTCTTTTCTTTGAAGAGAAGTTTGGTTCCAGAAGCCTTTGAGTGGCCTTGGTAGGCCTTCTAAGGAAGGCCTCTTTGAGGCTTTTATCTTGGGCTGTTGGCCATAGGGAATGCTGTCACTGACAGCCTATGTATGACCCGTAGGGGGAGTGGTTCTGGCACTTCAACTGAAGCTGCTAGTTCTGACATTTGTCTAGCCATTTGTGGCATGCACCCCCCCAAGCATGGTGGCGTGGGTATATCGTTCCCCAGTGCGTTGCCTTTTGAAAGGGAACGTCTCAGGTTACGTATGTAACCATGGTTTCCTGAGAACAGGGAACGAGACTCTGCGTTTCCTAGCCATGCATCGGGGATGCCTGCTGAACAGTCCCTTCAGACGATAAGATACTGACTGGTTCTCTAGGCACTCCTTATATACTTCCGGGTCACGCTATGATGACGTCATAGGCTGTCGCTGGCCAATAGGATTGTCGTGAGTTAATATTGTTTTCAGACACCGGTTCACACGGAGGCGTTTCCCAATGCATTTTCGAACGCAGTCTTGTTCCCTGTTCTCAGGGAACCATGGTTACATACGTAACCTGAGACGATTTCTATAAAGACTGTTTTGTTTTATTAAATATTTGTATTTATTTTATGATTAACAGTTTTTAACAGTTAACAGTTTTACATGAAATTGGGATTGTTTAAATGGAAAAAAACTTTACGTCAAATATAATATTTAATTCAAATATAATTTTCTAATTTATATACTAATGAACTGTTGTTCCAAAGTAGTTTTACAGTTTAAGCTCTTACATTTCTGTATGGACTAGGCCTATTTGTTTTTCATTAAATATTTGTATTTTAATTAATTAATATCTGTAATATAGGCCTATTAAATTGTAATAATGTTGTTGTTGTTTTTTTTATATTTACTTTTTTATATTTTTTCTTACATGCATGTATAAATTCAGTATGTACATATGAATCATCCTTATATACAGGTGCTGGTCATATAATTAGAATATCATTAAAAAGTTGATTTATTTCACTAATTCCATTCAAAAAGTGAAACTTGTATATTATACTCATTCATTACACACAGTCTGATATATTTCAAATGTTTATTTCTTTTAATTTTGATGATTATAACTGACAACTAAGGAAAATCCCAAATTCAGTATCTCAGAAAATTAGAATATTGTGAAAAGGTTCAATATTGCCTTTAAACGGTCTCTCAGTATAATTCTGTAGGCTACACAATCATGGGGAAGACTGCTGACTTGACAGTTGTCCAAAAGACGACCATTGACACCTTGCACAAGGAGGGCAAGACACAAAAGGTCATTGCAAAAGAGGCTGGCTGTTCACAGAGCTGTGTCCAAGCACATTAATAGAGAGGCGAAGGGAAGGAAAAGATATGGTAGAAAAAAGTGTACAAGCAATAGGGATAACCGCACCCTGGAGAGGATTGTGAAACAAAACCCATTCAAAAATGTGGGGGAGATTCACAAAGAGTGGACTGCAGCTGGAGTCAGTGCTTCAAGAACCACTACGCACAGACGTATGCAAGACATAAGTTTCAGCTGTCGCATTTTTTGTGTCAAGCCACTCTTGAGCAACAGACAGCGTCTCGCCTGGGCTAAAGATAAAAAGGACTGAACTGTTGCTGAGTGGTCCAAAGTTATGTTCTCTGATGAAAGTAAATTTTGCATTTCCTTTGGAAGTCAGAGTTCCAGAGTCTGGAGGAAGAGAGGAGAGGCACACAATCCAGGTTGTTTGAGATCCAGTGTAAAGTTTCCACAGTCAGTGATGGTTTGGGGTGCTGGTGATATCTGCTGGTGTTGGTCCACTGTGTTTTCTGAGGTCCAAGGTCAACACAGCCATATACAAGGAAGTTTTAGAGCACTTCATGCTTCCTGCTGCTGACCAACTTTATGGAGATGCAGATTTCATTTTCCAACAGGACTTGGCACCTGTACACAGCTACCAGTACCTGGTTTAAAGACCATGGTATCCCTGTTCTTAATTGGCCAGCAAACTCGCCTGACCTTAACCCTATAGAAAATCTATGGGGTATTGTGAAGAGGAAGATGCGATATGCCAGACCCAACAATGCAGAAGAGCTGAAGGCCACTATCAGAGCAACCTGGGCTCTTATAACACCTGAGCAGTGTCACAGACTGATCGACCACGCCGCATTGCTGCAGTAATTCAGGCAAAAGGAGCCCCAACTAAGTATTGAGTGCTGTACATGCTCATACTTTTCATGTTCATACTTTTCAGTTGGCCAAGATTTCTAAAAATCCTTTCTTTGTATTGGTCTTAAGTAATATTCTAATTTTCTGAGATACTGAATTTGGGATTTTCCTTAGTTGTCAGTTATAATCATCAAAATGAAAAGAAATAAACATTTGAAATATATCAGTCTGTGTGTAATGAATGAATATAATATACAAGTTTCAGTTTTTGAATGGAATTAGTGAAATAAATCAACTTTTTGATGATATTCTAATTATATGACCAGCACCTGTATGTGTAAATACTTATTCATCTTTTGATTCTTACTTACATGTTACATTGATGCTTACATCTCTACAAACATATCAGATATCATACAAAATAACAATTTTCAAGGAAGAAATTAAAAATAAATTACAGTGTGAAACTTTTTTTTTTTTAATAGCCAGCACATCCCTTAATGGGTTAGTACACCCAAAAATGAAAATTATGTCATTTATTACTCACCCTTATGTCGTTCTACACCCGTAAGACCTTCGTTCATCTTCAGAACACAAATTAAGATATTTTTGATGAAATCCAATGGCTCAGTGAGGCCTGCATCGCCAGCAATGTCACTGAACCTCTCAAGATCCAGAAAGCTACTATCGTATTTAAAACAGTTCATGTGACTACAGTGGTTCAACCCTAATATTATAAAGCGACGAGAATACTTTTTGTGCGGCAAAAAGTATTCTCGTCACTTCATAATATAAAGTTGAACCACTGTAGTTACATGAACTGTTTTAAATATGTATTTCGTAGCTTTCTGGATCTTGAGATGTTCAGTGACATTGTTGGCAATAGAGGCCTAACTGAGCCATCGGATTTCATCAAAAATATCTTAATTTGTGTTCTGAAGATGAATGCGCAGGGTGTGGAATGACATGAGGGTGAGTAATTAATGAAACATTTTCATTTTTGGGTGAACTAACCCTTTAAAGTGGGAGTTTAATCTGGGGAATATATGTTTTACTGAGAAATTTCTCTCTTTTATCTTGAAAAAAAAAAAAACCTCTTACTCGCAGAGGGTGGTTATATACCTAAATGAGACTCATTTCTTTTCTAGAATATTTATGATTAGCATGTGAAAAACATGACTGGATAAGCAGCAAGCAGGGGGGGAAAAAATCCCATGAAAAATAGTTATAGTACACACCACAGACATCAAGTTATTTACAGAAAGAATGAAATGTAACCATAATAGAATACATGTACATACATATGGTCTAAATCGGTATTCATAATATGTAAGGGACCCGTGCTACATCTGATGCTGAAAGCCAATAAAAGAAAGTGCTTGTGTGTAAATTGCTGTGTGCTGTGAAGCAACACAGATGTATATCACACTTCCTGCATGTCAGAACCTAAATGACAAACCACGGATAACACGGTTTTTTATCTTAAACGTACCCCACTTGCAATGTCCTCACCCAGCGTTCTGCAGCACTTCAGTGATCGTCCAACCGAGGCAATGAATTCTGGCAGACGCTACTGACTTTATGGACCACGCTTTAAAACCTTATTTTAGTGCCATGGCTTTTGCTTAGACATATTTCTCAGTCATACACACTCACACACACGGCGACGTGGAAGCCAGATGGAGGATAAACACTAGCTGCTGAGCACCAGGCTTCTCGCCAGTCAAATGTGATTGCCATCAGTGGCAAATTAACAACAAATTAAGCAAGCGAGTTGGGTAATTACACAGTCAATCAATAAGACATACTTTACACTGGCAGCAGGTAAAATGGTGCATAAATAGCAAACTGGAATGAATTAATATTGATTTGAGTTTCCTCCATATAAGGCAGAATTGACTGTTATGGCTGCACAATTTGAAATACTGCTAAAATGTACTGTATCAAATGTATCAATGTATCAAAATGTATACTGTAGAACACAAAAAGATGATTTTTTTTTCTTTTGTCAAATCAACTTAGATAACTAATGTGGTTCAGATAACATAATATTTTGAGTTTCTGTTGATTAAACCAATCGCCTTCATTGTATTAACTCGAATTAATTTAAATGAACTAAAAGTTTTAAGGCAACCAGGTTAACCAACTTACTTTACAACACGACAATGTATAGCCGCAGCGCTGGACTACTGTGTCTTCTGAGGCAGCGGCAGAAATGTAGAAGGATGGTATTTGTGGCTTTATTCCGTGCTGTCGCCTCCGCTGGTGTCTACGTTATATTGTCATTTTCTGCTTGTCTGGTACTTTGCAACAACACAACCTTGTTTCTGCAGCGACTTTCAGCATGTTTCCTATAGCAATGTCTGACGTCTACTTTTTACATGGTGAGAGTCATATAAACCACGTGAAATCAGATCTGAGCTGAAACGGATTTCAAACCACATATGTGACCCTGGACCCTGGTCATAAATCGCACAGGTTTTGTAGCAATAGCCAACAATGCACTGTATAGGTCAAAATTATTGATTTTTCTTTTATGCCAAAAATCATGTTCCATGAAGATGTTTTGTAAATGTCCTACCATAAATATATCAAATTTATTTTTTGTGATATGCATTGCTAAGGGCTTCATTTGGACAACTTTAAAGCTGATTTTCTCAATATTTTTTTGGGGGGGGTTTCACCCTCAGATTTCAGATTTTCAAATAGTTGTATCTCGGCCAAATATTGTCCTATCCTAACAAACCATACATCAATGGAAAGCTGAAAGCTCAGTTTTTAAGATGATGTATAAATCTCAAAATTAAAAAAAAAAAAAAAAAAAAGACCCTTATGACTGGTTTTGTGGTCCAGGGTTACATATGAATGTAGCTCGAATCAGATTTGTAAAAATCGCATTTCATGTGATTCATGTTTTTTGCCGTTCACACTTGCTAAATCTAACTAGATCTGAATGTAGCCTTAGTGAACAAATCTCTTCTGTGAACTTAATCAACTGATTCATTGAAAAGATTCAAATCAAAAGAACAATTTGTTCACAAATCCATCATTGTTACATTACATCTCTCAAAAAATCTAAGGACCTTTTTTTATGATCCTTTTATGGAACGTCAACAATTTTTTTTTTTTTTTTTTTTTCTCAAAATTTCTCATTTTGTGTTCCAAAAACTAAAGCTAGTCATTCAGGTTTGCAACGAGGAAATTATTACAGTGAAACTATCGAATGTAGTATGTGATTATTTTTTAGTATTTGCAAACTAGTTGTAAAACCATAACTATTTTAAGCTAATGCTATTGATTTTAGCCCCTGAAATATGATTTATTTTTCCTCAGAGGGGGTTTTTAGAATGAGGTCTCCACAGCACAAGGTGAATCATTAAGCTGACATGCAGTTTGTCAGGCAACTTGTTTGCGTCATCACGTCCTCTATGATGCATAGAGAATGGAGCTCGCTCTCACTCTGGAAACGTTAAGTGACTGAGTGTCATTTATTCTTTTAATATAGCATAACATTTCTTGCCATTCGTTACAAGTGGAGGAGCATCAGAATACTGAGTGTACACATCATTTAGTCATAATTCAGAGTGATTATAATCTGGATACAATGCATCGTGCTGCTGTTTAATATTCATATGCATCCAAACCAAAAGCCTTTGAGACATGGGCTCAGGTGTAAAATAACAGTTGTGGTCTGCTTGTGGGAGGTAACTGCAACTGAGTTAATGAATGCCCTTGATGAGGAAACATGTTTTGGAAATATGAATATATGTTTATTGCTTAACAGATCCTATTGTATGCTGACTACATAGCTATGCGCAGTTTCATGTGCAATGTCAGATGCGAGGCCATAAGGGCCCACATTATTTTCAGGTCATCTGAAACGCGTTAAAGCATCTTTATGAGACACGTTGGTCACAACACATTATAATTAACAGTCTAGTCCCCCATCATTTTCTCGTCATATTACCATTTTCTTTTAGGAGCATGACAGCAAAAGGCCTGTAATTATATGTATTGTGTGTGTGTGTGTGTGTGTGTATATATATATATATATATATATATATATATATATACATATATATGTATATGTACATATATATATACCATTCTATAGACCACCTTTAATAAAGAATAAAACATATTTTTAATATAATATAATATTCTATTTATTTTATAAACGCACACAATGATTTAGGCAATGATTAAATAAATGAGGCAGCATTGCTTTTCTTGCAATAAGATATTTTTATTTGTTGTTTATTTGTTAGATGTTTTTATTTGTTATCCTGGCCAGTTATATTATGTGAATTCGAACCAGTGTAAACACACGGGAAGAAATCTCAAGTCGCCTGTGAATAACAACAACTAATCAAACACTTTATTTTGCATCTCCTCAGGGGTGAGACTTCATTTCGAAAACTAGAAAGAAAAGGAAATTAAAAGAAAGAAAGTGTCAAAGCAAATACTGTATATATTTTGTAGGGGGAAAGGTAAGATTTTTCTTTAGACTAGGATTCATGTTTACTAAAGTAAAACAAATACTAAAGATAAATGTTATATTAGCTTCATTGGGTTATGACAACCCCATATACTGTACAGGGTTAGAAATGCTTAGCTCAGCCGCTTCCATGAAGGATATTATCCAGTAAAAAGATATTATCCACTGTCAAACCAACATACTGGAAAATTATTTTCCTGCTGCTCTTGTTGTGTTTGTGACCTGCAAAAATTCTGTTTGCTTGAACATATCGCTTATGTTCTGTGAGCACTTCCTAATCCCTGAGACAATAAACGGTTTTGGTCCTTTAGAGTCCAAACATTAGGCTGTACAAAGCAATAGACTATAATAATGTGAATAGGAAAATTGATGTTATTATATATTATTATATATTACTACCAGTTAGTGCTGTGATATTTAGTATAATACCTGAACATTTTACAAATAATTCACATATTTTCTGGCCAAATTTCATCTGAAATGTTATAAAATATCATTTAAACTCACATTCATACATAGCGCTTAAATATACATATCATACATTGCTAAAATATTTATTCAAATTACAAATAGATCAATAGGGAGAAGAAACCAGGACAATCCTGTGCGAAATCATCTGATATGCTGTAAATATTGGGTCTCAAAAGGAAAGTCAGCCAGAGAGGGACCTTGACCTGCCAAAAGTGGAATAAAAGTAATTATTAGTACTTCTCGTGGTGCACATTTCCTCTGATATTAGACAAATGAAGGCTTGGTTAGCCAAGATGTTTGCTTCATCATTCATTCCCCCCACCCACAGCTGATTGATTGCTGTGATTTTATTAAGAAAAGGAGAAGGGGAAATTGAAAAAATGCTTGTTGCAGAGTGGAAACACAGCGTTGATTATAAACTCTTAGGCGAGACAAAGGCCACCTTTCCATTTTGTAGCCCAACAAATAGGCAGCAGGTGTTTTTGACAGGTGTCTGATTGCGCGCTACAAAAGACATTAAAAAAACAACAACAAATTGATGCATTTTTGTGCCTCTCATGGTAAATGGAGTTGGGTCTGATGGATGCTATTACCTAGAGATATGATTGGCGGGACGCAGTGACTGAATAGCACAGGTGTTTTGGGGAGAACAGTTTGCGTATCGGTTGCGCTGAGCGTCCTTGCTTAAATCGTGGTCTTTTGAAGTAGAGCGGTTCACTATGGCAGTGTAATTGGTTTAACCTTTTAAATGGATAGATGATTTCCCTTAGTACGACACTTAGGATCGAATTATAATATCCATAATGAATGGATAATATGCAGCCTCCCTTGCAAATTGGAGAAACCTAAATCAGTGGTCCTCAACTGGTTTCCTTTCAAGACACAGATTGGTCATCAAAAAACACAACAGTACCAAAATTGTTTATAATACAAAGATAAAGTACATGCCAATTTTCCTTAAGGAATACAATCTCTCAACTAATGCTGTAACTTTGTTGGTATATTACTAGAATATTAAAGGTTCAAATACAACAACAACATCCAAAACATTAAATTCAATTGCTATTTATTTTTAGATATAATAATCAACATTCAAACAAAATGTTGTATATACAACAATAACAATATAAATGTTATATACAAACATTGAAACTGCACACAAGGCAGTGTTTACAGTATAGCTATAACATTTTTGTATGTGTTTGATTCACTAAACAGAACTGACTCACACTGTACTAGTCATTTGTTTGGGAATCACCTACATTGGTTGCCCTGTAAGTGTTTGATTCAATAAAAATAACCGGTTCATGAGATTCATATGTTCAAGATCCACAATACACTTGGCATGTGTTTTACTGACTAAACAGAACCGACTCATAAGAGTCATGTTCGGGAATCACACTACACCAGTTGCGTGTATGGATTTGATTCACTAAATAGAACTAGCTCATTAGAGTCTAATGTTTAGGAATCACAATACACTAGTTGTGCTGTATGTCTTTGATTCACTTAAAAGAACTAGCTCATAAGCAAAGTTACTTTTAAAAGTAATGCATTAAAATATTGTGTTACTCCCTAAAAAAGTAACTATTGGCGCTTTTCCACTGCATGGTACTACTCCGTTCAGCACGGCTCGGCTTGCTTTACTTTCGGTTTGCTTTCCCACTGCAGTTAGTACCACTTCAAAGTGGGTGGGATTATAGACTGATTGTTATAGTTGCGCCGCATCTACTGTCGTGGATCCACTCCTCATCTACCAGTGAGTCTGCACCTCATCCACTGACCACGATACAGCCATTTCTTTTTTGAGTTGCATGCGTACCGTACCGTTCCATACCGAGCCATCCCATGCAGTGGAAAAGCCCCAAAAAGTGAGCCGTATTGACTATATGCACAGTTTTCACAAGTGTGCCAAAATCACTGAGCTTGTGCTGCACTGACTGAAAGCTGCTGTGATTACAAAGGGGAATCGTGGTGCTCGCTTCCTGTGTAATTCATTCACAAGAAAAGTTATTGTTTTTCATGTTATTTTTTATTTTATTTATTTTTTTGTTCTTCACACTTCACATTGACAAAATGTATTTTTAAACCTAGTCGTTTTATAATGTTTAATATTTAAGCGAAACTAAGTGAAAAACTATTGCAGGAAATGGCTAATATATACGCAAATAAATGCTATTTTGCCGCCACCTGCTGGTTATAGTGGTAATTAATGTCTTTTTTATTTTTAAATTCTATCAAATGTTGGATTTCCTACATTTTGAATCGTTCGGTTTTACAAATGGGGACAATCTCAGAGGGATGAACAAATACATTTTGTGGTCATCACACTAAAAATAACATTTGAAGTGCTGGAAAAAAATGTGTGTGCATGTCTGCAGACACAGCATTTCTTAAACGGTCCCAATAGCTTCTTTATTGCAATCGATAAAACTGGTTTATTGGCAAATTGGGTAAATGTGATAACTGCATTAAAATATGAATAAAACATTAAAAAGTCAGCCACTGATGGTTTTGTGTCAGTGTACAGCGAGTACAGAATGAACAGCTAACAGTTCACTGGAAATGCCCAAGCTGACTTAAGGACAACCAGGAAGTAACCGTGCATATAGTCAATTGTGTTACTTTGTTACTTTATATGGAAAGTAATGTGTTACTTTATTTTACTTTACTTTACATTACTATTTCTCATCTGGGCTGGGCTTTCTTTTTTATAACAACAAAAAAGTTATATTTTTGGCAAATGTAAAGGCCTTTTCACACCAAAAGTGAAATGAATAAGCCTCAGGCGAAAGGAAATGCAACTTCATGCCTGTACAGTAGAGGGCACATTTCAAACAAACCTTCGAGCTGTGCTGCCATTCTAGAATACAGAAGAATAGGATGCAGGAGAAGAAGTAAACGAGTAAATGCATGCTCACATTTAGTGTAAAGCTAGTCTTGAATAACCATCATGCTTGCACAACACCTACTTACACAACATTACTTGTTTGAAAAAGTAACTCAGATATTTTGTTGTAAATTTTCTTGTTGCACTTTGTGCTAGATTCACTAAGTAGAACCATCATTTTTTCTGTAATGAAAAAACTGGTGGCGTTGTCTGCTTTGCCATGTAGATTCAGTAGTGATGTTGTGGCGCTGTTGAAAATGTTGTCCAGCAAACTCTTTTAAATACTTTTACTACATTGTTCAGCCCTTAAAAATGCGCTTGCGATAACTGGTAACAGAACCTACACAACAACAAAAGATATGCTAAGCTTTTTCCCCTCCCGTTGAAAAATTGATAATTAGCAAAGCAAAACAAATGCATTTTAATATTTGCATTTTGACTGAGAATCTTCTACCTAAACCATTACATGCAAAGTGAAGTAATTATCTTGTGATTTTGGAGATGAGGCACTGGTCAGTGTCACCGATTGCTTTTTCTCAGTATTTCGAGAAAGTCAACATTTTTAATGTGAAGTCCAGGTGGGTGAGCGCAGGTTTAGTGACTGTTCTGTGACCTGTGTTCTGTCGGTCGTAGTGGGAGGATGATGTCCCTGTCAGCTCCTCTCACCCTTATGTTCTCATTATCCACCTCCTGTCCTCATGCTCCAAATGACAGACTCAGGGACAGGAGCACACAGCCCTCCACCAGAGATGATTATATAAAGAAATAGTGCATTATGGGGGGAAAAAAGGGAAGAATATAATCTAACTGATTACATTGTGTAAAATAAGCAGGTTTCATCATTTTGGGTTAAGCTTTAAGACTTAAGTTAGAATAAATATTATTGTGTATCTTGTATCCAGTGGGAAATGGCCAGCAACAGAGCAAGAATAGGTTCTTTTCACACTCTGATAACTATTCACACATATCCAAGAGGCTGGTATCAGTACATATGCAGTCTGGTGAGAAAAGCTCTTTCTGCTTGATCTCATGGAAAGTCAATAAAAATGTTTCTTTAGCGTAGTGACTGCTTACATGCAGTCTGAATGGTGCTTTCATTTGTTTCTAACAGTTTAATTATATTTTTTGCTCACTGGGCTTTAAAAACACACTTGAGACTGATGACGAACAGGATTGTGAAACATGAGACAAAACGCGAAAGATCATGGTGCTATACCATAACATTCACAGTAAATATTTAAGTAAGACATGTTTCTGGATCAACATATTTTGTTGATCCTGGAACAACATTTCGGTCCGAAAAACCTAACCCCACCCATAACATATCCCTGAAATCAGAGGGAAATGGGTGAGTAACACTGATGTAGATGCACATGAGCCTAAACTTGACATAAACTGTCCCTCAAATGGAATGTTAATCCAGGAACATGTTGTACTTGGTGAAATCACATTCACTATAACATGATCATTAAACCAATAATTTAATAAATAATAAATATTGTCATCATTTACTCACCTTGTTTATTTTTTTAATGTCATATTACATTACATTTGCCATATTACAACAGTTCATAGTATGGAAGCCCGTTTCTGCCACTAAATAAAAAAATAAAAACATTAATTGCGACTTTTTATCTCAGAATTCTGACTTTTTATCTTGCAATTCTGACTTTTTTTCTCACAATTGCGAGTTATAAAGTCACAATTTTGAGATATTAACTTGCAGTTGCGTGATATAAAGTCAGATTTGCAAGATATGAACTTGCAATTGCATGAAATAAAGTCACAATTCTGAGATATAAACTCGCAATTGTTTTTTGATTTTCCTATTATTAAGATTACAAATTTGGAAAAGAGTGCATTTCTAAAATATATCATGGCCATATTGTACTAATTCGTTCCCTCATTTTAATTGAGTTATTGTAAATTAAATGTAATTAAATTAATTAAAATAAGGGGAAAGAATTAGTAAAACATGGCTATGAATGAATAAATTCTTAATTCGTGGCCACAATATCCAATTCTTTTTCCTCCGTACTTCACAGATAGTTAACGACAAGAGGGTGAGTAAATGTTCATGAACTATTCCTTTAATGCTTTAGCTGTAGCATTTTATTGTTATTGTTATTATAATTATTATTATTACCTTGTAATAAAGGGGTTCATTTAAAATTGTAATTTTAGTGTCATATAAAGTTTTGTAAGACACTATTAAAGCACAGAATCACTTTCACAAATGGTCAAGGAAAGAATGACAAAGTTTTCCAACGGAGAGCTTTGTGGTGGTCGCAGGACCTAAATCGTGTGTCCTTGGGCGCACATGGCATGCACAGATTTTTCCATCAGATCCCCGTTAAGGTACACTTTGAATCTCCACCCCTACCCTTTTAATTAAATGAAAGCACAGCGGGTCACATACAAGCTCAAAGTCACACCACAGTAACGGACAGAAGCACATAGCATTGTGCTCATGGTTGGAATACACAAATATGGCTGCTCAGCGGGGTAACTAGAAATATAACTGTGAAATTAAAGGGGAAATGGGGCTGAATATCTGCAGGGTACAATTCAGAGGTCATCTTTAGCTGCTAATGTGATTTACTAATGCAGATACAATATATAAACAGTCAAAAACACTAGCTCATAGTGGCCTCATAAAAGTGGCCTCTATGACTATATATGTACTATATTTCAACTCTGAAACCATAGCTTACAGTTACTTACCGATAGTCTTCCTCTTCATCTGCCCTGTATTGTTGTGACTGAGTCGTTGAGTTGAAATCAGTCAGACCAGTGTTTTAAGTTGGATCAAAAGATTCACTAAAGTAAATGTACTTTGCATGAATCTGTAAAGTTTAAAATTCCTGTGATGGCAAAGCAGAATTTTCAGCATCATTACTCCAGTCTTCAGTGTCTCATGATCCTTCAGAAATCATTCTTATTTGTTGATTTGGTGCTCAAGAAACATTTCTTCTTATTATTATTAATGTTGAAAACAGTTGTGCTTCCTAATATTTTTGTGCAAACTGTATTTTTTAGGATTCTTTGATGAATCAAAAGTTCAGAATGTCCCTGTAGCAGATCTATACAGGTGGAGCTGGGGAAGGTGGGGGGTTTCTGAAAGTGCGCTAAAGTATACGCTGTATCTACTCCATAACATTTTGGCAACAGATTACAAGCAATATTATTAATTAAATTCAACAAATAGAATTGAGTTAGAAAAATAATCAAATTAATTCCTTAAATGTCAACCATTAAAACTAGTCAAATTTAAGTCAAATTTAAACAAAAATATCTGAATAACAGACAGACGTCAAAGATGAATTAAGAACTCTATTTTTTATTGCTAGCATTGAAGACACCTGATGATAACAAGCAGAATCACTGAAGGAAAGAGAAACACAAGAATTAACAGAGATTTAGATGTTGATGTTGATTTTATTGAAAATGTTTGGTCACCACTATAGTGTTTCATTTAGTTGGCCAGTTTGACTCTTTGCTTTTTATGTCAGTTTGTGGTTTTTGTAATGGTGTTTGCTAATTTTACACATTTTAAATGGTTGACTTTTAAGGAATTAATTGTATTTATTCTAACTCAATTCTTATATGTTGAATTTAATTAATAATATTGCGTGTAATCTGTTGCTACAATTTTATTAAGTAGATAGAGCGTATTACTTTTTACAGTGCAGACTGCTAACAGCAACTACAGACATTTAAATGTTTAGCCGCAGCTGGTTGGACGCTGATGCAACAGCAACCAATCAGCTGTGCTATGTAGATGACGATGCGATGGCTACCAAATAATTTAATGACCTATCAGCCTGAGCCATCTAGAGTTTCATGCCAGAACTTGGCATTTATTCGTAATGGAAATCTTTTGTACCATAACAAATGTCTTTACTTTCAGATTTGATTGATTTAAATCATTCTTTTTTGAAAAAAAAAAAAAAGTGTTAATTTCTTTTATGAATGTTAATGTTAATGTCCCCAGACTTTTGAATATTAGTGTATTTACACTCCCACTCCCACTCATTCCAAATGTGAGGTTTTGTTTAATTTTTGAAGAATGTCTTGGCCACTCAATTTCAGTGTAATAAAATTGAATCAGGGGGCAATTTAGATCTAAAAGAAAAGGGCCATAAAAAAAAATCTTTTGTGTTCACTGAAGAAAGAAATTCATACAGCTTCGGAATGACATGAAGGTGAGTAATCAATGACAAAATGTTAATTGTTTGGGTTACCAAAAAGGAGCAATGAGATTTGGCCCTTTCCTGAAACTGTAATATTTGTCAATTTTGTAGTTGTAACATATTGCACAACTGCCGTTTGAGAAGAATCAGCTTTCAAAATCGTCCTTTTTGAAGGATGCCTTGCTAGCACAGCTGTCTACACTTGATGGCATCAAATGGGCTTCTGCTGAAATCTGACCATCAATATCTTGTAAGAAGACTGACAGCAGTGACATCTAATCACTGCCCTACTGACATGCCATAACTCCCGTCTGATACACGTCAGGCTGAGGAGCTTATTGACACGAGGATCCTCTATTTATAGTGCTGTATGTCCGTTGTGAGTGCCTGGATGAATCTAGAAGACGTTTTACAGGACTCATTAGCCTCTTGCTGTTTATCATACACTGTATCCATATTAAATGATCTGCTTACAATCTTGAAACGTCTGTGAACATGATCTTGGATATGGAGATCTTAGACATTTTTCCCAATATTTTAGATATCTTTAAATATGATAACACTAGTTTTAATAATAATGTTTGGGATTAACCAAACCTATAGATTTATACTGAATTCTTTATAATGTCAGTTTTGGAGGATGCTAACATGGCTTGAGCTAGAAGGATGTCACAGGCGTTGATTTTGCTAAAATTATTTATTTTTTATGTATATGAAAAATAACTTTTTAGTAAATGAAGGTCACTGTCTTGGAAACTTTTTGCCATACATTTATCCTTTATTTATCTATATTGCATCATATCCCTCACATTTTATCAAATTACACAAGCAATGTAAAATTATTAGTTAATTGTATTTATAAAAATGCTAGCTATGAAATTAGCCTTGGCAAACCTGCTTGACCCTCATTGTTGAATTGTGTTGAATAATTGAACCAGCAGCGGTACCATAAAAAAGTTTCTCAAAAGTAGTACATTTACATTTTAGAAAGTGTCCATATGATGCTGAACGTTTCCATGTCTATCTAACTGTTCAAAAATGTACGTGCACACTTTACATACAGATCCTTGCGAATTTTAATGAGATCACCTTGCCTTTTCAGCCAATATCTCTCTTGTCTTTCTGCTCTGCCTGTGATGTCCAGCAGTAGAAACTCTATAGCTCTCTTTCTTCTACAACAGTCTCCTTGACTTTGAGAGGGATGGCAGTTTGCCATCAAAAAAGGACAGTGTAACACACCACTTGAAGGAAATGCTAATGCAGGAAAGAGAGAACTGTGATCTTACCCAGTAGTGTCATGTCATCTTACATACTATGAAAAGATTAAAATCCAGGCCTGAATTAAATTTGATGCATGCAAAGTATCTGATGAAGTGAAAAATGAAAGTTTTCTGCTTTAACACTATTATATGTGTCCTGTTTCTCCTTACGCTTGCTCAGGAGCCGCTCAGACCATATCAGGTACTGTTCTTCCTCTTCCATCTGGATCACATCACCTCTCAGTATCTTCCAATTCCTAACTTTTCTTTCTTTGCACGTTGTTTTCCAGTTTGCATGGTTTGATATCTGGCCTTTGAGGCAGTCTGCATGTTTTTAAACTTCTAATGTTTTTTTTGTGTTGATTCTACCATACCTTGTCTGCTTTTTTCCCAATCTCTCCATTATTGGCATTTTAATAGTTTCTCATCAAACTGCTTGTGCAATATTAGTATATTAGTAATAGTTTGATTTATTCCAAATGCTGGGTCCGGATGGTAGAGTAGAATGGGGGAAAATACCCCCCTTAAGGACTTTGTAATTTTCTTCTATGAAACAAAAGTTAAGAGCCTGATCTCATTAGAAAAAAGTACCTGTGGGAATGTTTTTGCAAGTCGCAAAATACGTACCAATATGTACATATCACTGCAGTTTTAGTGTGAAATGTTTTTATGACGGTGGTTTTTATATGAAATTTTGTCTGGTGAGTGGCGCTAATAGTGTAGCACTAAACTATTTTTTAAAATAATGTCACACCAACACTACACCTAAACCTACCCAATAGTGGTAAGAAAAGCAAATGTGACATAAAAAGCATCCCTAATCATTCTGTTTTAGCTTTTACCGTGACTCGTTTTTTCCCCGGATTCGTACCCAAGTCCAACTCCGTATCAGCTGAGCTACTGAGCAACCTTGTTATGTCAGAATAACGAAACATATGGAGCTGGTTAACCGATGCAAAGTCCAAAATATATTCGTTTACAAATCTCGCACTTTGATAAAAAGCGTTTTGAAGTCATAATTGTGCAAGGAGACATAAAAACAAGTCTTTATTAATCCATAATCTAACCCTGTAATTGTAACTGTGTATGAAAACTATTAAAAGCGCTTGCTGTTTTACTGCCTCTAGTGTTCATTTCTGTTGGAAACTGCAGTGATATGTACAATATTGGTACGTATTTTTGCGACTGGCGAAAACGTTCCCACAAAGTTAAATGTGTCCAGAATAATTGTCATAGTTTTAGTGACAATTACATAAATTATAAATCACGTATGAAAAATGTTATATTTTTAGCAAAAAAATACAATTGTACCAAGGGGGCGTTTTACCCCACAGGTGATAAAATATACTAGACCTATAATGACAAGACATTTCCAAGCAATAGCCTATCCAAAACAGTGCACAATCAAGTGAGGGGGTTCACATCATAATTTGAGGTTAATGTGTTACAAATAAATCAAGCGTAAAGCTTGAGCTATTAGAGTTTAACCTGGTGAAATGTAAATGACAGGGCATGAAACTATATTTCTTTCTTATTTTATCCATCAAACCAGACCATAGGACGGGGTTTTGCCAAATGGCACAGTGCCATCATATCTGGGAAATAAGTCAGTAAATTTGAGTAAAATCACAGGCTTTGCTTATCCAATGCCAATGCGCCACATGAAATTTAGATATGTGTGTGGGGGGTGTATTTTCTAAATCACATGAGGTCCCCAGATAATACTAATCCTGTGCGAATAGGGCTAAAAAGACGCATGACGTGACTGATGAAAACAAACTGAAATTCCATTAAAACAGAAACTAACTGAACATAAGCACAATTCCTGAAGGATGTTTTGTTTTTTCATCCCTACATTCATTCCAGAAGATGTTTCTCTTGGATATACACCATATGGACAAAAGTACTGGGACATTTTACCATTACACCAACATGACATTGCATTATAAATGCATAGACATTAATATGGAGTTAGTCCCCCCTTTGCAGCTATAAGAGCTTCCACTCTTCTGAAAAGGCTTTCCACAAGATTTTGGAGTGTTTCTGTGGGCATTCATCCAGTAAAACATTTGTGAGGTCAGGCACTAATGTTGGACGAGAAGGCCCGGTTCGCAGTCTCTGTTCCAGTTCATCCCAAAGGCATTTGATGGGGTTGAGGCCAGGGCTCTGTGCAGCCCAGTCAAGTTCTTCCACACCAAACTCATCCAACCATGTATTTATGGACCTTGCTTTGTGCTCTGGGGTGCTCACACTCATGCTGGAATAGAAAAGGGTCTTCCCCAAAATGTTCCCACTAAGTTGGAAGCATAGATTTGTCCAAAATGTCTTGGTATGCTGAAACATTAAGATTTTCCTTCAAAAGGGAAATCTTATGACCAGTTCAGACTACACGATTTTAGCCCGATTTTGCCATGATCTGCTTGACATAGGGTGTCGTAGGGGTTCATAAACAACAATGGGCGTTGGGACGCAAGATTCGATCGTTTTAGCTTGTGTATAGTGGACGACAACCAATGCCGCGTCTGCGATGCTTCACGACAGAACGACTAGCATGTTTATTTTTTTTCAATCGTCCATGAAGAGCTCTGTCACATGTGTGACACTGGCCAATAGAAGCACAGAAGCGCCTTCCTACATGCTTTCAAACATGCCGAAATGTAATATAGAAATGTAATATATGGTATCGTTCCTGCCAGGTGTAATTTTACAATGCGAGACTTGCATGCAGCTGCTCGGCCATGGAAACCTATTCCATGAAGCTCCCGTTGCAAAGTTTTTGTGTTAAAATTAATGCCAGTAGAAGTTTGGAACTCGGAATCAGCAGAGCATTAGCAACTTTTACGCACCATGTGCCTCAGTACTCTGTGACCCCGCTCTGTGACTTTACATGGTCTTCCTTTTTGTGGCTGAGTTGCTGCTGTTCCTAAACATTTCCACTTTCCAATATTACCACTTATAGTGGACCATCTAGCAGGGATAAAATTTCATGAACTGACTTAGTGCAAATGTGGCATCCTATCACAGTTCTGTCAAGACCACTATCGTCAAAGATAATTGACAATTAGCATACAGTTTGGATTGGCGGTATGGTTTTGTTCTGGGCAAGAACTCCCTGCCCATCCATGCAGTCTAGCATGGATAAGAGCAGGGAGAGCAGCGATAACCCCCATAAGGTAAACAAAACAGAACCAACATAAAGGTATTGCGATATATTGCGAAATTTTTTCCAACAAATGTTTGTAAATGCAGAATGCTTGGCTAGGTGCCTGATTTTATACACCTGTGGCAATGGGTCTGATTGAAACATTCAATAATTAAGAGGTGTGTCCCAATACTTTTGTAATTGTGTATGCCTAGTGTATGTCACAGTTTTGCGACTTTAAAATTAAATATCAATGAAATTTAGGATAATAAACTTAGCTATATGCCAACACTCACATACAAATATTATGTGACAAAGTGTCTGTGATGTCAAAAGAGGCCTTTAGTTTTAACTATCCATTCACTATCCACAGTTTAACAATCCAGTCCAAAACTGGTATGGTGTCTTCCTAAATAGACAAATGTATTCTCTTTTACTTTGATGGACTAATGAAGTTTATTTTGATCAACAAAACTTTTGGTTTATCAATTTCTAAAGCTAAGAGAAACATTTAAAGTACATAACTAACCTAACTTAAGTAAATTTAAACGTGGGTACTTTTTTAGTTTCACTCAAGTCGGTTTTTCAGATGGATACATTGACTTTTCAGGCAAAATTAAAATGAAAATAGTACTCATATTTAAAGATTTCACTGTACTTTACACTACTGCTCTAAACAATGTGGAGAGGTGACGGCTAGCAGATCAGTAGCAGTAGGATGAACCTTATAAAAACCTGTCAAAAACATGTCACAGTCAGTTTCACTCCAAATAAGAATTATATTTTGCCTAAACAAAATGCAAATTACTTAAATTAAGCTTATTTTAGGACCGTTATGCTTTTTTTTTTTTTCATGACATTTCTCTCAATTCTCGTTACCATAATGCAATAAGAAAATCCTTTTTGTGATATTCTCTTTACTGTAGTGTGAAAAAAAGTATATTTAAATTTCAAAATACATCATGGTAATATTTGTTTTACTGCTTTTAATTGATACGTTTTTAAATCATTGTATAACAGTTTTGTTTTGACTGTTAATACTGTTTTTTACATGTCAAATCTCTCAGTTCTTGCCATCTCCGAAAAGCCAAACCAATGTTGATTCTTGTTTTATTACGAGCTCTGTCGTGTTCTCATTTTGCCAGCAGACTCTCCTCTGTTCGTGTTTGTTTAAAACTGTGATTTCCGCTGATGTATTGGGTGTTAAATTTTGTTCATTTTAAACGGAAAAGGTTTACATGATGTACCTTTAAATGTCAGGACAGATTATGGAACAAGAATTGGGGTGGTAAAATGTTCTTACTTGTCCTGAAAATAATGTCACAGTTTAAAAACATCTGAATGGTCTTAAATGTAGGCTTTATTTATTTATTTTTTATTTTTTTGCAGAATAAAAATTCTTTTCAAAATGATTTTTTTTTCTTGACAGGCAATGTGAAGTTCACCCAGTCAAGAAAAATTTGGAAACACAGAAGCCATTGATTTTGAGGAAAACATTTTGTGAAGAAAAAACGCATAAAAGAAAAATGTTCTAGTCATACAAATGGGTTTAGATTCAAACATGTAATTTATTATTAGGTTTATGTTTACCTAAAAACTGTGTTCCATCATCTGTTTGAGGCAGTTTCATGTCAACCTGTTGGCGAGCAGCCATGACTTGGATGTGCAAATGAAAATGAATATTTGAAGTGAAGAAGCCTTTAATAACCTTCCAAAAATGACTTCTTTAAATGAATTATTAAGCCAACTCTTGCAATAATAATTAATAATACTAATATAATATAAAATTAATAAAACACATTCCCAGAGTACCTTTTAATGTGTATCAACCTTGAAAAGTTCTCGCTTCAGGAAATGTGTATATTACTCGTGGGATCTGTTCTTAAAAAGGCTTTGAGAATGAAAGATATGCTATTATCATGAAACTTCACATGCATTAATTACATTTCAGAGTCATGTGACTCAACCAGTAGAGTGCTCCAATCCTCTAAACACCAATCATAATAGCACATTCGCAATCAAATACATTTACTGTCAATTTATGTATATGGCTGTCTGGCAAAACCTAGTGAGCTGTCTAGCTAGATGGCAGAAATGGTCTATAGATAGACAGCACCCTAGGATTTAAGGAATAATGATGAGTGGTGTTGAGGTGATTAGGATCGTAAATGTTATTTGCTGTTGAGGAGACGTCAGGAGCTTGTTGTAAATGTGAGGGATGGACACCTTGGTGGGGTTATGGGGCAGAACTGAACCAGACTGTCATGGCCTTGAAGGCTAAATGAATGAGTTAAATCATGTCTTTTAGCCAATCACATTTTGGCTTGCTTGAGGTGACATTGTAGATGAGATAGACTGCAACTGCAAAGATAAAACACGTTTGTGTGACTAGTGTATTTGAACACAGCATGTTCATCTACAGGTTCTTCAGTAGTTCTTTCCAGTGACTTAGATTTACCCTAGTTTCTTGGCATGGACAGTGAGATCTATATCTATCTGTCTGTCTGTCTAAAAATGAAAGTTGTGCTTGTGGTATAGAAACCTGATTCCAAAAAAGTTGGGACACTGTACAAATTGTGAATAAAAAAGGAATGCAATAATTTACAAATCTCATAAACTTATATTTTATTCACAATAGAATATAGATAACATATCAAATGTTGAAAGTGAGACATTTTGAAATGTCATGCCAAATATTGGCTCATTTTGGATTTCATGAGAGCTACACATTCCAAAAAAGTTGGGACAGCTAGCAATAAGAGGCCGGAAAAGTTAAATGTACATATAAGTAACAGCTAGAGGACCAATTTGCAACTTATTAGGTCAATTGGCAACATGATTGGGTATAAAAAGAGCCTCTCAGAGTGGCAGTGTCTCTCAGAAGTCAAGATGGGCAGAGGATCACCAATTCCCCCAATGCTGTGGCGATAAATAGTGGAGCAATATCAGAAAGGAGTTTCTCAGAGAAAAATTGCAAAGAGTTTGAAGTTATCATCAGTGTATAATATCATCCAAAGATTCAGAGAATCTGGAACAATCTCTGTGCGTAAGGGTTAAGGCCAGAAAACCATACTGGATGCCAGTGATCTTTGGGCCCTGCACAACATACAGGAATGCTACTGTAACGGAAATCACTTACTTCCAGAAAACATTGTCGTGAACACAATCCACCGTGCCATTCGCAGTTGCCGGCTAAGACTCTATAGGTCAAAAAAGAAGCCATATCTAAACATGATCCAGAAGCGCAGGTGTTTTCTCTGGGCCAGGGCTCATTTAAAATGGACTGTGGCAAAGTGGAAAACTGTTCTGTGGTCAGACAAATCAAAATTTGAAGTTCTTTTTGGAAAACTGGGACACCATGTCATCCGGACTAAAGAGGACAAGGACAACCCAAGTTGTTATCAGCGCTTGGTTCAGAAGCCTGCATCTCTGATGGTATGGGGTTGCATGAGTACGTGTGGCATGGGCAGCTTACACATCTGGAAAGGCACCATCAATGCTGAAAGGTATATCCAAGTTCTAGAACAAAATATGCTCCCATCCAGACGTCGCCTCTTTCAGGGAAGACCTTGCATTTTCCAACATGACAGTGCCAGACCACATACTGCATCAATTACAACATCATGGCTGCGTAGAAGGAGGATCCGGGTACTGAAACGGCCAGCCTGCAGTCCAGATCTTTTACCCATAGAAAACATTTGGATAAAGAGGAAGATGCGACAAAGAAGACCTAAGACAGTTGAGCAACTAGAAACCTGTATTAGACAAGAATGGGACAATATTTAGTCCCAACTTTTTTGGAATCGGGTTTGTATTTCTTTCTGCAATAATTTACTCACCCTCCTGCAGTGCTGTGTAACACAAAAGAAAATATTTTGAAATTTTTTTCTTTTTTCTTTTTTTTGTCCATTCAATGAGTCAGTGGGGTCCAGTGTTGTTTTGGACCCCAGTGCTTTTCATTACTTGGACAAAAACATTCATTAAAGGGCACCTATTATGTCCATTTTTACAAGATGTAATTTAAGTCTCAGGTGTTCCCAGAATGTGTCTGTGAAGTTTCAGCTGAAAATACCTCACAGATCATTTATAAATCCATGTTGTAAATACCCATTTCTGACTACAGTCAAGAACAGGCTGTTTTCGTGCATGTGCCTTTAAATGCAAATGAGCTGCTGTGCCCCGCCCCCTCTCTACGATCACAGTTCCTGCCTCAAACGGATTCTCTACTCTCTGCTTGGTTTTGATTATCATCTATATTGCGATCGCTCTCACGCATAGCATAGTTCTTCTTTCATTATTACAAAAGTTTATTTCCACGCATTTTAAAGCTATATCAGTTTAAACTTCTAATGGATTGTTTTCTGAGGGCACTTATCTGAAGCACACACAGACAGCTGGCTGTCAGACGTCAGGTCTCGTGAGTAACTTCTCTTTCACATTTTTTGTTGTGTTTAAACTGTCAAATACATACACACAAGGTTCTGTCAAAAAACATACAGTTCACATAAACACAGTGAGTTATGTCTGTGAACAGCAGGTTAAGTTACAGAAATTGTATGTGTATATTAGATCTGTGGTGCATTTCCTTTAAAAATAAAACTAATCTACTGCGTTCAGCAGCTCAGATGTCATGAGTAAAGTTAAATAAATGTTCACTCTTACATCCAACAACAAAACATCTCAAGAGATATTGTTGTCGCTACAGCTGCTCGAGCGTGGAGAAAATGGTGGACAGCATACAACCAAAGACTACTGATATAGAAAGACGGTTCACTCCTATTAGTTATTATGAATGGGAGAAACTGCAACGTGCAATATGGCGGAATACTTCCCGCCTTCTAAGTAAAAGCAAAAAGCATAAAACCCAAGAGGCGAAACTGTGATGCTTTTTTGGGTAACAGCCCTAGTGGTAGCAGTAGCGTGGCAGCCATTTTGGGGTGAAAATGCTGGACAATAGAATCCATCACATCTTGTGCACCCAAAATCGGTAAATCTCACTGCCAAATCAGAAACGCAATAGAAAATTTCTCAAATTCAGTAAATTTTATGACACCTACAGTAAATGTTGTATTGTCTTAGCCTATATATGTTTTATATTATCAGTTGTGGAATCTAACCATTACACATCTGAGGTAACGTAGTTAGCCTACTTTATAGAGTATTTTTATTTTATGCAACTTTACACTATTATTCACTATTAATAATAAATTAATAATTGATGCAAAAACTGAGGCAATGAGATCCAGGCCGTCCAGCAATTATGTAAGAGATCATATCTGAATAAGGAATAACAAATTTATTAAGTAAGAATTATAGAGACAAACAAATTAATTAAGTAATTAATTAAAAGTTTATAATAAAATCTAGAGTATTGTATCTAATAGATGAAGATCAAGATCAGAATATAGAGAAAGAAGGAACAAAATTAATACATTTGCAGAATGAAATGAGAGGTAGAAGAGAAGAAGCAGAAGCAGGCAGAAGAGATGCGAGATGCAAAAAGAGCAAAGAAAAAGCTCAACTAGACTCAGTCTGTTTTATACCATAAGCATAGGAAAACTTACATCCCACTCAAACTTATGTTTTGGTCTAATAAGAAAAGGTCAAACAGACTTATCCATTATGTCATAGTTGGTATAGCGGCTAGGTCAGAGTGACTGGTCAAATGTTAAAGATAGATGAAAATAGATACAAAAGGTGTTGTTTTGAGAATATTGCAGATCTTACATTATCTCATATCTGAAGAAATGGAAACAGACATATTTTCATACAAAGGTACATCAAGTTCAAATGAGCAACTAATTCTGAAAACATCATCGCTTCTGCAGTACTTGGCAGGCGTCCAATATCTAACCACAAACGTGTCAACATGACCTGTCACATTGGAACACTTGAAGAACAACTGAATATAGTAAACATACACACTCTTAAAGAGTAATAACCATAAAGGAGTACAATAAAGAGTAAATACTTGAAAATATGATGAGGATTAATATATGGAGTAGGAGTACACGAATATAGGAAATCAAAAGTAATATTAATAAATCATAAGCCATAAATGATTAACATGAAATATGAATAAAATGCATGAATATGAATATTGACCGTTTTGGATCCACCATAATTAATAAAGTTAAGATAATGTTTGTAGCGTGATCCAGGGGATTAAAGTGGAGTAAATTACTTCACTAGGTCTGAAATATATATGTTTTAATCCCCTGGATTAAGCTACAAACATGATCTTATAGAACATGATGCATTGCTGTGTCTGTTATCCCATAATTCCCACTTTTGGACACAGTGGCTGTGTTTTTTTGTTTACATAGTCTTGCTTTAACAGACATTAATATAAGACAACACTGTTTACTGTCAAAAACTGTTTACTGTCAAGCTGTTATATTCTGTTATATATTTATTGTCCTACATTCCCAATTCTTCTGATGCATGTCCTTAATTTAATGTTGGTATTAATTCAGTGTTTATAATGCTAATACTTGAACTTCAAAGAATTTTAACCCAAACTGACTAGGTTTCTAGAGAGGTTTTGTGAGAAAAGTGGAAGACTTAAACACAAAGACTGTAAAATAAACTGTTAAAAGGGTTTGATGATCACTAGTAATAGTATTGTATTCTGTGTTGTCATCATTCAGGTTTGATTTTAGCTTTAATGTACTTTTTTTTGATATTGCCATAGAAACTAGTGAACTGCGAGTCGCTTTCATCCCAAAATGGTGGAAGCGTAGGGCTGCTGCTGCTGGCCGCTGGTGTTGCAATGGAACGTTCTATTGAGTTTCACTTCTTGTCAGTATAAGTTCTTTGGTAAAAGTGCCAATCGCTGATCGATGATAAAGTCATTGCATCACTGTAGCTGCCATTAGAGGCTCCGGTAGGACTACACATGCACATTGGCTCGTCTAGCCTGAAAAATAAGCTTTTTTAATGCCATTTTAGCATAAGAGACAACATTTATGGGACGGTTTATGTCAGATTTTGTTGCTGATTTGAAATATGTAATTTAATTGGGAGTTCGCCAAGCAGTTTTTGAGATTTCAGGATTCCCCCATTCAAACAGATAGGACTTGGTCTTGGATGCCCAAATAGCTGCCTGGAGGCGTTGCAAATATGCAAGTGGTACTCACTGCAGAGTCTATGATGGCCAGCTCCTCCTATCTGGATGTCCAGTGGGGTGGAGGGATAGAACTCTCCTCCTCTCTGGATGTCCAGTGGGGTGGAGAGATAGAGTAGGTTTAGGGTAGGATTAGGGTGTGGTTGTTCATTCGCTCCTCCTCGCTGGATGTCCAACGACGGGGAGCTAACGTAAGCTCCACCCATTTGCTCTGCAGTGAGCACCTTCTCCAAATATGGCCGCCGAGTGAACAGACTTGCCTTGAAAGGGACTTTGGTACAACTCGCTGAGGGCGGAAACAATGTTAATGCAGGACTGTCAGTCAGCGGCCATGGGCGGGGCCTGAGCATTGTGACATCACACTGCCCAGAGAATCAAAACGGCTTGTCGACGGATTGAAAAAAAGGAGTTGGTGGATTTTTATCATTGTAGGGTAGATGTGTTCACACACTGCCAACACACATTTATATCCAAACGTGGATTTTGCATAATAGGTGCACTTTCAAATATTTTCCTTTGTTTTCCACTGAAGAAAGTTTTTTTTTTTTATGAGCTTTTTCAGCTCCGCACAGCCCTTCTAGCTAGAGTTTTTCCTTCCTTTTATTTCGCGTGATTGTGACGGCGTGAAACCTGGCTTCATGGACGTTTAACATTGGGCATGGTTGCAGATTGTAGCGGCACAGCACCTCTGTGGTCTCACAAACACTCCCAGCATGCCTGTCTGCTAATGCTTCTTCATGGAGTGGACGATGCTTTATCATCCCTAACGTTCACAACTCGAGAGGACAGGCTAACTGTGTTGTTTTTCCACGCCGATTTGTTGTTCTTTGACTGGAACATCCAGGGCTGAGCTGGGCAGTCATATAGTGGGGAAATTAAGATGTTTTTTTTTTTTTTTAGTCTCTGTAAATGTCATAGGTGCCTGAAGGCATCTGATTGTTGTTTAGCCGCACAAATTTTCTTTGGGTGTTGTCTTACGGTGGTGCTAAAAGTAGTGTTTTTGTGTGCGAAGATAAAGTGTTTAAAAGCATTCTTTGGTCATTTTTTATGCCTCTCAGCTCTGTGGAAATAAATATAGAGCAAGGTGACTTTTGCTTTTCTGCTGTCTTCACCTGCAAGGTATAATGGATCCCTATTTTGAATGTAAACCATAAGGGAGTGATGCAGCCTCTAATTATCAGCTGTTACTGGCTTGCAGTGAAGTCTATCAGATACTTTGTGCTTGCCTCTGTGTTTGCAGAGCTTGCTGTTCGGGTCCGGGTATTATGCTGTTGAGAGCCGCTGTTGATTGCCAGCTTCCATCAGCTTGTGTTTAGATGGAGAGGTTTGATAAAGTTCTGCCGTGAGCAGCAATTACCAGCCTTCCCCTCTCGGTTGCTGAGTGCTGCAGTCTTGTAGCCGGGGTGTTCCACACACACTAGAAGCACACAACGCTGTAAAATCAATACGTCCAAACCGAGAACCCAGCCGGTACATCTTAACTTTGCACGCATGCTCTGACATCTATGCTTTTTCAAATGCGGAGCGTAACGTAGTTGCTTGTTACATTTATTTGTGTGTCACTCTCTGTTTCTTGTACACGGCTCTAAAATGTATGCACATGTTATGCAAAAAACATCAGTATTCAAAGGATTCCTCATGAGGATTTGCATTATCATTGCAGTCATCTATTCAGCTTCAGCCTCAACTTTTACAATTTCATGATACAAGAGTAGAATGAAACAGGATCTGAATTGTGATAGTATTTTTGTTTTGTTTTTTGTGCTTAAAGAAAGTGTCATGATTGCCTGTCTGACTGAATAGCAAGGCAACAGCCAAATGAGAAAAACTGTGTTCAGTGGATGCATTGTAATTACAATCCAGATTGTGATAAGACATGGCAAATGTAATAACCTTATTCAGGTACTGCAGTGATGCTCACTTTTTTAGCGGACTTGGCTTCCGAAGTGTTTTTTTTTTCTATTCATTTTCTCCAAAAGGATTCAAAAAGTTCTGCAATAAAAAATAATTCATAGAGTTGGGTATCGTTTGAATTTTAACGATTCCTATTCCGCTTATTGATTCCTAATTTAGATTCCAATATGGTAAAAAAAAAAAAAAAAGAAAAGAAAAAAGTAGATATTATTCACATTTGTTCTAAGTCGCTTTGCAAAACATTTCATTGTAGTTAAATACCATGAACTAAAATCAGTAGACTAAATAATACTTTCACAAGGAACTTTTGCCTATGGTTTAAAAATACCATAGCAAAAAATATAAATTTCAAGCATTATTAAAGACAAGTAAATACTCAATAATTAAAAAAGAACAAATAACAAATCAGCAATCACACAAATGAATACAAATGAACAAATATATGATTGAAATAAACAGTGTTTTAATATTTTGAGGTATTCAGGTACAGAAACTAGGGATTCACTCAACTCATGATTTGATACAATTCACAATACTGGTTTCACAATTCGATTTTTTTTAACAAAATAAGATTTAAATGAGAGTGTCTTTTTATTATTTCTCAGACAAAATGCTGCATATTTCTTTGTGAAATTGAAACATCCTTATAACAAAACTAAATTGAAATAAATAATACAAATACACGAAATCTCTTCATATGAGAACATGAACAAGATGTTTATTTGCTCTATTACAGGCTGAACTATCTGTAGCCATTTAAAATGCTGTTGTAGCATTTGTAACCACTGCATTTTAATCACGATCCCAACAAAGATGCTACATACATGAGCAGTTTTTAATTTAAATTAGATTGTATAATTTTTAACATTTGAAGCAAAAACAGAATGTTTAGACTTTAGCTTTGTGAAATTATGCTACATAAAACTTCATAACAGCAGATGGGCTGCATGAGAACGCAAATTCACTGTCTTGACAGCAGTGTAAATTTCGTTAACGAAAACTATGACGAAAAATGTTTGTTGACGACCTTTTTTTCCATGACTAAGACTAGACGATGAGAGACGACACCATTGTCATTTAACGATAATGTGACTAAAACAACACATGCAATATCATTGACGAAAAAAGACGAGAATGAAATGTGTCTAAAAGACTGAAAACGTTACCAAAATCACTCTTTTGAACTCACTTTTTGTTTTTGTCGAATAAAGGAGACAAAACATTACAGACTGTTTTTACGAGTGGTCATGCTTACGGTTGCCAGGTTTCCAGAAGTTAAAAAAACACGTTTTACTTAATCTTTGCAATCTGGCAACCATGCGCTCTCTCTAGTCTGCACTGAGGAAGAAGAGCGGATGATCTGAAAACACAGACAAGTAAGCTGGAGTTCAGCGATCTTCATTTGAGATTTTCTACTTAAATTAAAGTGTCATTCAGTCGGTCTATATTGCGCTGCTCGTTTGCTGACTAAATCTGACACCAAAGTATAGGCTGATATCCAGCAGTGGTTCTCAAACTGATGTACGCGAAACAAAATGCTAAGTTTTACCATACATTTTATTCTACTCCACCTTAAAATAACATAAAAACTGAACCTGTATTTCTAGCAGGTTTAATTCCGTAAATACACGACATTCAGTCAAATTACCTCATCTTTTGCAGTCATGCCAGCAAATCGCCCTACATTAGTGCTGTTCTCGACAATATACCTTTGTGAAAGTGGGGATTTAGCTCTTACTAACTTGAAGAACAAATATAGACACGGACTGCATGTAGATTTAAGATTAAAACTCTCTTCGATACAAAACCATACCCTTTGGTGAGTTATTGTTTTTCAATGTTGATCATATTATACGAGCAAGAATGCAGTGTTTCCCGAATATCCACACGATTTCAAAGGTGACATTGATTTTATACAACACTTCAACAAACAAAAGGGTAATATTAAGTGATGTACATTTTAAACAGTATTGCCAGTATTCTTGCTCTATTTTGCAACGAAAGCCACAACAGAACTGCATTCGTGAACGAATCTGCGGTTTGAATGAAACGGCAATGATTCAGTGATTCATTCATAAATACAGCCGCTTGCTTTGATACTGAAAGAATGAATGACTCGATGATTCACTCATAAAAACATTGACTTACCGCCACCTACTGGCGGTTTTAGTGTAATATTTAAAAGTATCGCTTTGTTTTTATCATCATTGTATTTATTGAAATTTAAGCATTATTTATTTTATAAAGGTTTAAAAAAAAATGCACTGGAAAAATTTAAGGCTTGTATCTGTTCTCTCTCTTGGTTACAGTGCAGGGTCAGAACCTGGTGACGAATAATGTCTCAGTGGTCGAGGGTGAGACGGCCATCATCAGCTGCCGAGTGAAAAACAACGACGACTCCGTCATCCAACTGCTCAACCCCAACCGACAGACCATCTACTTCAGAGACGTTAGACGTAAGCAGTACTGACTCCTTTTTCATGCTTACTTCAGTTCATGGCAGAAAATGTCATAATCCACCCAAAGCCTGCATTGTTTTTTGCAGAACATTCCAATTTTACGCACCAAAATGCTCCTGCAACCCCATGCAAATTCATAATTTGGCTGCTCGGCACAACCTCCTATCGTTTAAAAGAGCAGCAAGGCATTGCATTGTTGACAAGGTCCTTTTCAATAATTGAGTGACAGAGTGTAATTGTGTCAGGCTGATTAGAGTCCTCTGAGTGGACCGTTTAGATTCCAGCCTTGAGATTGTTTGGAAGCTCAACGGCGCTCTGCATGCAAAGTGTATAATCTTGCCTTCTCTGCTAAATAAGGGCCTTGATGAGCTGCTAAGTGATGGTCTGACCCGTGATCCGAACCTAGTTTAGTTAATGTATGGGAATAACCTTCTCATTCCCTCCTATGAAGCGTTCTCCATACGAATTGCTCCTATGGTAATCTAAGATGAGCAGATGATAACACATTGACGGTTTTGAGAGGTATTTCATGACATTTCAAATGCAATTTACATGTGCAGCTGGCCTATCTCTCCGCGGGATCCTGTACCCTGCGGTTTGAGTAAATATTCAAGGACGTTTGAAGTATTTGTAGACATCTTGTTGTAAATGTTGAAGTAATACTCTGATAACAACATAGTACATTGTGGCAACAGACGTTTTAAAGGCATTTTGTTTTCACAGTTGCTATTGGGATTAATGCATGTTCTTTATTTATGCATGGCCATATGTCTACTATGCTTTTTTTCAGTTCTTCTTTTCGACCTTTCGGCCAAGATTTCACAGCTTCAAGGAAAACCGTGTCACTTTTACACCCCCTTTCTTCAAAGAAACACATTTATGTAATGTTATAATTCCGTTTGCTCACTCGTCTCAACATTCGAGCGAGAAAAGAACACATTGATAAAAGGTCAGGTTGGAATTTTGTCATGACTTTATCTAATTTAATTAATGTGTTGGTGGTACCAAATTCTCCTAGTGGGCATATTTTAGTGCCAATTACACCCGACATAAGCTTTCCAATCTGTGAGAGAGGGAAAGGCAGGATATGGGTTGGGGTTTAGGGAAGGAAGATAGACAGAAAGAGAGAGCGAGAGAGCACTCTTGCCGCAAGCTCTGACATTATTTCTATGGATGTGACTGGAGGGATGCTCAGCCTTCAATCTCTTTAATGCTGTAATGTATTATTCTGTCTAATGTTTACTGGGCTGCCAGCTCTGTTTGTGAAAAGTATGACCACTTGAACAATTCATAGTTTTATCCCATCAGCACAGATGGCTGGCACTGTGCATTCAAAATGACACAAGAATGTGAATGTGTCTTAGCGTATATAACATGCACCTGTGGATGCCGGCCGATGATATATTGCACGGTGCGCTTCATTATATATGAGCATTATGATTCTGCGGAGATGAATGTGGAGTTTCCGCTCTAGAGCGATGGCTAAAGTTTTATCACATTACATTCAGACTTCTATTCTCATTTCCTGTCACTTATGCTAGAGCTGCTCTGTAAGCCTTTTAAGAGCAACTTAGAATTAAACAGTGACGGTTGGAGAAATTGTCATTTTCATTTTCTCAAGACTTAATGATATTCGCTACAAATTACATTTTACAGCTCAAAGATATTTTTGTCACTTTTTTAGTGAACTTCTCTTTTAGTACACTGAAGTGAGCTAAATTATAATACTATTAATGCCAAGAGGATGATGACTGTTTCAGTGTCATTTTATAGCGTCTGCTGTACGTACCACATACTGTTACCCTGTTACCCTCTCCTAGGAAACTTCATTCACTTGGGATCTTTGGGTAAAATCTGACCCGCATTAAATTTCATGACTTCATTATTAGGGTACAATAGGTCTCACCTAAAGGAAAATGTGTTTCTTCTTCTTCTTTTTCTTTCCCAAAATATAGAAGAACTTTGGGACACAATTTTGTCCCATTTCTCATTTATTTCAAACACTTTTGGCACTTTATAATGTTTAATAAATTTTATAACAATTTCTGTATTCTGCTGTTAGTAAACTATAATTGTAGATGTCTTACATCTACAATTATAGTTCATTTAAAGGGTTAGTTCACCCAAAAATGAAAATTCTGTCATTAATTAACCTCATATCGTTCCACACCCGTAAGACCTTCATTCATCTTCAGAACACAAATTAAGATATTTTTGATAAAATCCAATGGCTCAGTGAGGCCTGCATCGCCAGCAATAACACTCCCTTTTTCAATGCCCAGAAAGCTACTAAAAACATATTTAAAACAGTTCATGTGACTACAGTGGTTCAACCTTAATGTTATGAAGCAACTAGAACACCTTTTGTGCACCAAACATAACAAAATAGCGACTTTATTCAACAATATCTAGTGATGGGTGATTTCAAAACACTGCTTCATGAAGCTTTGAAGCTTAACGAATCATTTGTTTCGAATCAGTGATTCAGAGTGGTTCAGAGCGTGAATCAAACTGCCAAAGTCAACTGCCAAAGTCAACTGCCAAACTATTGAAGTTTCAAAACACTTACCATGTAACAAAGCCTCGTTTACTGAAATAATGGGATTTTCTCTGAACCACTGATTCGAAACAAATGATTTGTAAAGCTTCGAAGCTTCATGAAGCAGTGTTTTGAAATCGCCCATAACTAGATATTGTGGAATAAAGTCGCTATTTTGTTATTTTTGGTGCACAAAAAGTATTCTCGTCGCTTTATAATATTAAAGTTGAACCACTGTAGTCACATTAACTGTTTTAAATATGTTTTTAGTAGCTTTCTGGACATTGAAAAAGGGAGTGTTATTGCTGGCAATGCAGGCCTTACTGAGCCATCAGATTTTATCAGAAATATCTTAATTTGTGTTCTGAAGATGAACGAAGGTCTTACGGGTGTGGAACGACATGAGGGTCGGTAATTTATTACATAATTTTCATTTTTGGGTGAACTAACCCTTTAAATTTCACAATTACTCTATTTGTGTAAAGCTCTATTGTGACTGGAGAAATCAATATGTGTCCACTTTGCAAATATGTCACAAAACGTTTAGTCACCCCCACTTGCTAAGCTTTTTGTTGCAGTCCTACAGGTATTTGGTAAAAGTGCTGTAGTGTTTGTTTCCTTTTTTTTTTTCATGTAGTGTTTTATGAGAAAATAACAGCCTTTTAAAGGGCTTAAAACAGTATGGTGCTTTAAAAATGACATTTAACTGCAAACACAAAGCATTGAAATATATATTTTTTTCTCCCATCACATTTTATGCACAGTTCTGTCATGAAATTCTAGATGGCACAGGCTAATAGGTCCTTAACTCAATCTGTTAGCAGTCACACTGTTCTCTGATGATTGGTTCCTGTTGTATCAGCAACCAATGAGCTCGCTGCTCAACTTTCAACTACTTGGTCGGTGTTTGCTGTAGCAGTTGCAGCGCGCTTTCAGAAACCCTCCACCTTCCCCAGCTCCACCTGTATAGATCTTCTATGGGTAATTTATGTATGCTATATTTTGCAGCAGAGAGTTGTCATGACAAAAGTTTTGATATTTTTGACAATGTCACAAAGTCTTGTCCAAAAACATTTTGCTATTTAAAGGCACAATATGTAAGTGTTTGGATCAAATATCCAAAAACCACCAGAACAATGTTATATATTTTGTTGACTTGTGTACTTATATTATCCCAAATGTTTCCAAGAATGTTTAAATCCAGAGAAATAAGCAATCTTAACCAGGACACGGACCGTAGCACCACAGAGTAGCATTATAACAACTTTCAACACACAGATGTGTCTAATATGATAAAACAGCGCTGTTACCCCACATATGCATGACCGGAAGAAGAGGAAGCGCTCATCTGCGGCATAATAAAAGTTCTGCTGCTCTCGAGCCGTGTGTCACGCTTGTTTCTCATTAGCAACCGCTCCAACAGCCTTGTTCTGCTTCAACATCTTCCAGCCACATTCTGCTTCATACTACAGTAATGTTATTAAGTCTTTAATACATTAGCTCATCCATGAAAATGATTTCTGCCGAGTCTGGTCGGATTCTTTCCACCAGCTGTAGACATGAAGACAATACCTCCCATGTTTCCGTGAAATCAAGGCATCATCAAGCTACACCTTTGTTTTGAATAAGCGGCCTCTAGTGTCGAAATTTACATCTTTTGTCTTTACAATGCATTAGTTCCCAAAAATAGGTCAAAAATGACTCAAAGACAATGGAAGGGTTAAAATGTGGCCATATATTCTCATTACAGACAATATGTTCTACTCATTGTATTTCTATCAAGAAGATATATGCTGTTTTGTTAGACAATCCAATTTGTATTTGTTTCATCCAACATGCTACATGTAATTTCCTGCGTCCCTTCTCTTTTCATTCTCCAATCTGTGTGTCAATTTGAGATAGTAGGCTAGGACAGCTAAAGAGCATCTCAAGCCAGCTGGGACACAGAACAATCAGATTCACTCACTGTCAAACTCTTATGGACTCTGATGCTTTAGAATTTATAATGCACTCTAATGAGCCCCGTTCATGTGCAGGTTTGCCTTTCAGAGATTTATATCCTTCATATTCTTTGAGACTTCTGCAGCACTTCTACCATCGCACTATACTGTCCTCCGGCATTACCTTAAGTCTGAAGTCATAGATCTGTTTGATGCATAGTGCATAAACTCCCCATATCAATTGCAATTCAGTCCGAGCAGTAAGAAAATCAGCCCTTTCATTTCCCACCCACCATCTTTTTGCTCAAAACAAGCTGGCCTCATCATTATTCTTGGAGGGGACTTCCAAATGCTTCCCAGGTTCAGGGTTTGGATTAAGAGGGGGTTCTTAAAATGCACCATCAAAGGTCTTAAACTTCTTATGGAGTTGCTCAATTAGAGCTTTGACTTCTTGAACTTTGAGTGTGATTTTTGAGTTCGCTCATTTAACAAAACTCCCCAGAACTTCAAGATATAGCGTTATATAACAGTTAGTTCTGGTCCTCAAATCTGATTGGCTGAGCGGCATTCCAAGAGTTCTTATATACAGACTTTGGGGAAGTTCACACAGAACACATTTTTCCATTCCACTCTGCTACTGTCTCGCGCACAACACAGCATTCTAAAAATGCGGCGCTCAAGTTAAAAGAAGTTCAACTAGAAATGTGCCTCTAGACCTTGCGCTGATGTGTGCCTCGCATTTTTAACAGCAAAAACGCATTCTGTGTAAACCGGCCCTTTCGCTGCACTGAAAAAAACTGAAGTAGAATTTACTTTGAAACAGTATTACTCAATATGAACTCCTTGTTTATTGAAATGTTGATGAATGGATTGATTCGTCTACTTCCTACTCATCCAAATCTGTAATCCTCACTCTTTATGTTTTCTCAGCCTTGAAGGACAGTCGGTTTCAGCTGGTTAACTTCTCAGACAACGAACTGCTGGTGTCGTTGTCCAACGTGTCTCTGTCGGACGAGGGGCGGTACGTGTGCCAGCTCTACACGGATCCTCCGCAAGAAGCCTATGCAGACATCACAGTGCTGGGTATGACGTCTACCTTCAGAATGCTGAAATCCTGATTATCGATTTACCTCATTGATTCGTTCACTCAATTGAACTTGTCTAATTGAATCTCGCCATGACACAATATCAACCAATTACTCTCATGCCGTTTCCAATAACACAAACCAAACAAAAAGGAACAGATGTTGCGCTATTGATATTGGTAGATCGCTTTTGGCAGGCGTATTGACTGAATTCCTCTTAGATGTTGAAAAGGCTACATCGAGCGATTCTGAAGTTAGTTTTGTGCCGCTCTTGCGTTGAATGACACTAACATTAGAGGTTTATTATGCTGCGTATTTGGACATCCTGGAGAGCTGAATGGAATTGAGTGCTCTCTAAAGTAGCATGAGTTTTATGAGGATATGCGTTCCGTCACAGCATGGACTCTTAACCACAGGACATGAAAGCATGAGGCAAGATATTAGAAAAAGAGCCCTCAAACGGCAGCTCTTGCAGTGACAGACGCTTTAGTGCCATCAGCAAAGCACCATATGAGCTAATGTGCTATGAAAAGTGAAACATGAGTAAAACAGCTTGTCATTTGGTTGAGTGGGTCTGGCATTGTCCAAATACACAATAAGACCATTGGAATATAGAAATGCTTCTGTATGTAGCTCTGAGTGTTTCAGAGATAGCTTAAACAATTTGAGTTGTTGTTAGCCATGCTGTTCAGCTTAAATTAGCAAAAAAAAAAAGTACCCAAACAGCCTCTTAAACCATCCACCAGACCCGCTTGACCACGCTGAGAGACCTCTTTTTTTCAGCAGGGACAGCTGGAAAAGCTAGTTTGTGGCTGTTTATGATCTTAAAGGGATCGGAATTGGCCGATTTTCCTCATGATCGGCCGATCAGTCTCACTTCTTACCAATTCCGAGCCGATCTGTTTTGTTACCAGCGGAAAAGGCAATAACGTCAGCTGCGCGTTCTCGCGCTCTTTTCTCCGACGGCAAAGTGACACACACCCGCGCGGGCGCCTCCTCTCTTTCACTCGTCTCATTCGCTCCGGTTAAATAGTGCTTGTATTGCGTATAATTTTAGTCATTCCCGCAGGTTTCGTGCTCACACCAAAAGCGTGCGCACCACTGATCTATATAAGTGGAGTGGACAAGCCATGCTCAGTCTCAAACTGAAGTCAAACAGTCACAACAAGTACTAAAATGAGTGGCTTACTACGCTTAAATGGTCAAATACATACACAATTATGTCAAAATGCCCGTCTTGGCGATTATTCAGATAAACAGTTTTGGATTGTTAAATAGCTAAGAAAGAGAAGGCATGTTGTGTAACAATATTGGGTGCGTTAAAGGGACAACTCTTAAAAACTCTTAAAGGGACAGCAGTCCAATATTTCTGCTGCTATCTGTCATGTTATTTAAAGAACAAAAGACAAAGAAAATCACTTTCTGCTCTTGACTGAATACGTTTTATAACTTTACTGGTAAGAATAAATCTGTATTTAATATTTACAATAAAGAATACAGAATTTAAGGTAACCAATGTAAAATAACACTGGATGTGTTATTTTACATTTGATTACTTTAATTTCTGTAGTATTTCTTACCTGAATAAAAACCTACTGAACCTGAAAAACTTAGTTTTATAGCTCTCTTTATTCTATTGCATTTATTTGTGCTGTTGTTTGCAATTTTTTTTATTTGTTCTTGTACTGACTTGTTTTTTTTTTTTTATGAAAATAAAACTTTGTGTTGAAGAAAAGTAGATTTTTGTATTATAGTTCTTAGAAAGAAAATCGGAATCGGCAAAAATCGGTATCGGCAGATCACACTAACAAAAAAAAATCGGAATCGGCCAAGAAAATTGCAATCGGTGCATCTCTATTGGTGACGTCATTTCGAATAAAATCTGACCAAAACTGAGTTCTTTTAGAGTTCGTTTCGGGAGTTTGAAACAGCTTGCCAAAGCGAATTTTCCCAAAATGTTCGCTCCAGCTGATAAACACCTTCAAACTATTGGTCCATGGTGATTACGTAAATCCGCCCTCTTTGACGTGGAAATCTTCTCCTGTTCATTTTCTCTGTTGAGTCCGTCGATGTCAGACATCCGCGAATGAAAACATACACACTAGAGAGCTGTTTTACAGTAGAAATTGAAGTGTAATTCTAATTGAAAGCAACACTGACACCATTTTTTTCATGTCTAATACTGTAAAGCTGTTTGGTTTAAAGCATTCTGTTGTATAAAGTGCTTTATAAATAAACGTGATTTGACTATACTTGACTGGAGTGTCGAATTGCAGAGCATCACTATTACCGGATGCTTTCTTAACTGCTGTTGTTTTTGTTGTGTGTTCATTTTGTTATTGAGAAGAAAGAGAGTAACACATATTAACATATTCATCTAAATGTCACTCTCAGCAGTGTGATGTTCGCTAACTATATATCACTGCAAAGCAATTTCAAACTTCTTTTTACCCCTAAACAAAGAACTACATATGTAATTATATATGTATACCTAATCTTTATATATTTGTGTACCACTTTTTACAACACATATTGTTCCAAAGAAGCTCTGCTAAGAATAGTGTCTCACAAACCCCATTGAGGAAGCCACAGGCGACACTGTCAACCCCCTAACATGGTTAGGTGGGATGAGGTAGAAACCTTGCGAGAAGCCAAGGAAGTCTTGCTGGTAGAGCTTGTTAAAAAGCCTGGTGGGGACACCAGCACACCAGCCTTCCATGCTGGAGACCAGTATCCAAACCAAAACATAGACCATAGGGTGTTTTCAGATAGAGTGATTAGAAAAAAACAAGATTGGCTCAATAACAACAACTTTTCCATCACATTTGCACCGTGTGTGCTTTATTACTGATTTAAAGGGTTAGTTCACCCAAAAATGAAAATTGTTATCATTTACTCACCCTCATGTCGTTCCAAATCCGTAAGACTTTTGTTCATCTTCAGAACACAAATGAAGATTTTTTTTTGATAAAATCTGAGAGCTTTCTGTCCCTCCATAGACCGCTACGCAACTACCACTTTGATGCTTCGAAAAATTCATAAAGAGGTCGTAAAACTAATCCATATGAATTGAGTGCTTTAGTCCAAATTTTCTGACGAGACTCGATCACTTTATATGATGAACAGACTGAATTTAGTTGCGTAGTTGTAGTTGCGTAGCTGTCAATGGAGGGACAGAGAGCTCTCAGATTTCATCAAAAAGATCTTCATTTGTGTTTCGAAGATGAACGAAAGTCTTAAGGGATTGGAACGACATGAAGGTGAGTAATTAATGACAGAATTTTCATTTTTAGATGAACTATCCCTTTAAGTTCTCGATAGTCATCAGCAGATCTTAGTAAAATAAATGTCCTTTAGCAAGCACGCAGATAAAAAACATTGATCCAATGCAGAAGAGCTGTCGCACCATCTCTAATCCTGATGTTGATCTTCTGCCAGTTCCACCAGGCAACCCAATCTTAGAGTCCCGCGAGGAAATCGTGAGTGAGGGGAATGAGACCGAGATAACCTGCACCGCCATGGGCAGCAAACCTGCTTCTACCATCAAATGGATGAAAGGAGACCAACCACTGCAAGGTCTGACTCAGATCCAAAGAAGATTGTGCAGATAAGTTTGCTGTGATTACTGATGTCTCTGATCTGCACACAACACACCATGGTTTAGGATTCTGTCTTCATATTGACTTTCAATTAAGCCTTCAGAAGGTGTATCCAGTGAATTGACAAAAAGAGCTCAACACGTAGGACTCTAAAAGAGTTTTTTTTTTTTTTTTTTTTTTTTTTTGGTGCTTTTCAGTCAAGCTTAAATAAGAAGCTTTGAATGAACTCCAACTGTTTACCTCCCACCCAGCAAATGCTGCCCACATATTAGTTCTCACTGGTTAAGGCAGTGCGGGCTGGCATAAAAGAGTGAATGTGCAGGCTGGTTAATGTGCTTATAAACAGCTTTTCTCCATTAGACAGCAGGGTGGGACTGTTGAATAACATTCAGATAGACTACCTGGGGAAACAGAGGCAAATATGGCAGATGATATGGTGCGTTTAAGCAGAATCTAAGTTTAATGTGTCAACTGTTTATGGATTACAAACATCACAGCTTCATTAACTGCAGTGAAAGGAGTCAGACAGTGGCCTAAGGCAAGAGATTTCATGTGCTAAATAAATCACAGAAAACACACATTAAGGTAATAATGACTGGTTTCTAATTAAAAAGTGTTAATCTGAACCACACAAACTCTGGTGTTATTACATATTGCTTAAAACATCAACGATTATAACGCTTTGGAGGATATTAATATTAGGTATAGAGCAGAATTTTGACACATCTTAGATTTTATTTACCAATTATCATATATTGTTTGTGAATGTTTTGCCATAAATGTTATATTTAATATTGCTGTTACATCCACTCTGGTATGCTAATTTAAGTCATATCTTGTTTCTAAAAATATTTTGCAGCAATTCAAATCAGTGTTATTTTATTAGTATTTATATACCATCATAGTGTTTATTAATATTTTAATTGAGTTTTTTTTATATATACATATTTTCAGCTTTCATTTTAATTTTAGTTTGTTTTAGTAATATTTTTGTTTGCTTTTGTCACTTGTATTAGTTTTTGATTTTTTTAATATTTCTATTTAACTTCATTTTTTTAACTTAAACATTTATTTTAGTTAGTTGCCAAGAGAACATTTCCCGTATTAGTTTTTCATGTAATATTTTTTTTATTTAATTTCAGCTATATTTCAATTGCCAAAAACATTTTGAAAGGGTTAGTTCACCCAAAAATGAAAATTCTGTCATCATTTACTCACCCTCAAGTTGTTCCAAACCTGTATAAATTTATTTCTTCTGCTGAACACAAAAGAAGATATTTTCATTTTTGGGTGAACTATCCCTTTAATATTTTTAGATTTAGTTAACAATAAAAATATTAATACAAACAATATTATGATTAAATAAATAATATATAAAATAGCTAAAATAGTATGATGCATATATATTATTACTTATAATAAATCATTGATTGGTCTATTGATTAGTCTAAGTGAACATTCAGAGATCATGAATAGCTTCCACTTTCAGTGCTGAATTTACCATGGTAACCACAGTAAATGCAGTACAGTACAATTAAACTGCAACAGAGAACATTGTCCCAAGCTCTGCCATTAGGGGAACATAATTTCCTATTATGGGGAAATTATGGTTATTATGGAGAAAAAAGAAAGAAAAAAAAAACTTTAATAAATTACAAAATTAGTATGATCCTCGATGAAGAGTCTTTGTGAACTCACTGACTAAAAGAAACTTATCGTCATAGGCCTTAAAATGTCTTTGACATACAGTAACTGGTGTATTTTATGTAACAGTGTCTTGGTATGCACTGACAGCAGAGAAGAGAGATGAGCTATAGGTCAGTGCCAAGCTGTAATTATTTCCCACTTCATTAGGTCCAAGTAAACCGTCATACTCTGTGCTGCAATTAGCTCAATGCCCTTGAGTTTAGAAATTGTCTTAGGATGAGCGCTAACATGATGGGCAGTAACCCCGTAGACAGCAACTGACCTCTGGGCTGCTTCATATGAATTCATCATGGTCACATGTCCTGATCATCCTTTGTAATTATGTTCTTTTGCCATTGTTATAATTAATTTTTATTTCAGTTTTAGTAATTTTAGTACTTAAACTTGTTTCAGTTAGAATAACCTTCATCTAGAATTAATATTTTATTTCAGCTTCATTTCAAATACTGAAAATGAGCAGCAGTGTTGGGCTCTCCAAATAGCTAAGCAATTAGTTTAACCACATTTCTCAGTAGCAAGGTGGTATCATCACCCCTTACCAGTATCAACACTAAGTTGCAAAGTAGCGCTGTTACATTTTCCCTATCAATATTTGAACAATCAAGTCGTGTTTCAGACAGTTCGCTCACACACTGAATCGTTTGAAGCAGTTTCTCAGTTATTAAAACAGTAAAAGTTTAAAAAAAAAAAAAAAAACAGAGAACAAAAAGAGTGCTGGATGAAGCAGAATATTTACTTCAATCATTTGAAGCCAAACCTGCAAATGCATCCTATCGTTTGCCAGCGATGAACAAGCTCTTTATTAAGTTCAACACCTGCATTTGGAGCTTGGAAATGACTCAGTACTGCAGATAAAGACATTTAAGCAACAAAAAAGTACTGAAACAGGTGCACAAAAACACCAACAGTATCAAAAGTTACCTTGATATTTTTTAAAAGGATTTTTTGGATTAATTAGCACTGTGTCATGTAAATAAGACAGACTTGACTGGAAATAACTTTTTCTTTTTTTTTCTTTTCTTTTTTTACTAAACATATCAGATTACCCATTATGGTTACACTTTATTTTGATGGTCCACTTTAGACATTCTGCTAACTACAAGTAACTTTGCAACTAGAGTATTAGAGTATTAGTAGACCGTAGACTATTAGGTTAGGGTTAGGTGTTAGGGTTCAGGTAAGTAGAATAAGTTGACATAGTTGCAAAGTTACTTATAGTCAGTAGAATGTCTGTTGGAGGAACTGTCAAAATAAAGTGTTATCAGATATTAGACAGGCGGTCTACTAATACTCTGGTTATGCTTTATTTTACAGTACATGTACTTACAGTGTACTTACCTAAACAATACTGGGTAATATAAGGTAACTACAGGGGTTAAGGTTATTACCCAGTTATTACTGTAAAAAGTACATAGTATGTACATTGGGAACAGGACTGTAAAATAAAGTGTTACGAATACTCTAATGAGTTAGTTGACTTGTAGTAGTTATTTATAGTTAATAGAATGTCTGAAGTGGACATCGAAATAAAGTGTTACCCAGATTGAATATTATTCATAAATATGAAATAAAAAAAAATGTAGAAAGCTCCTATGCCATGTACCTTGAAGTGTAAAGGTGCGGTCACATTAACAAAATTTTGTGGGCAAAAAAAGTCTATTGTCAGTAGTGTGGCAATGTATGAAGCAAAGCTCACACAGAACTCACTTTCAAACTAAGCAGTTTCTGTTGATCAATTCTGGGAATCCGCATGACAAGCTTGAAACGGGTGGACAATTTGCACTGGGAAATATTTTTAAAAATTCCCAATCAAATGTATTCCTATTGAAATAACTATTTTGCCCATGATCATTTCACCAAACGTGACCTCACCCAAACCGATCTTATGAGAAAATTCAACTATTTTATGAGGTTGTGATTTGGTATGAATTTATTCAGTACGAATCATATGAAAATTTAAAATTTTTAGAAAAAAGGTTAGTATGGAGGTCCACCCTAAAAAAAAAAAACATCTTAAACCAACCTAAGCTGATTATCTTACTTGGTCCCCCAGCCTTGTCAGGCTGGTGTATTGGTTGGTATAGGGCACTTTTCAGCTTGTCAGGCTAAGAGACCAGCTTGACGGCAAGCTAAACCTGTTTAACACTAGTTTGGAGACCAGTGTACACCTGCAGAACCTGATTTCATCAAGTGCAACATGTTCCTTGTTGATCCTGGAACAACATTTCAATCAACCAATCAGATTTGAGGGACAAGTTTACAGTTTATGTCAAGTTTAGGCTTACAACCAAGGTTAGGTGCTTCCTACATACACGTAGGGATATGGTTAAAACTACATTTTCAGACATGAATGTTCCAGGCTCAACAAAATTCGTTGACCCAGGAGCATGTCTAACTCTGCAAAATCAGGACGTGCTAAACCACCTATGGCCAGCAATGCTAACAGTGGTCTAGCTCATGTCATCAATAAATCAAACAAAGGGGCAAACCCAAAATAAAATGCATTTAATTTTTAATAACGTAGACCAATGAACAGTGTAGACCGTAGATTTTCACATGGTGAACGAAAGCTGTCATGCAACCCTATGTTATATGTCCTGTTAGGATGTTTGGACGTCACACACATGGCTCAGAATGTGCCCTACGCACGCTGTATTAAACATGACTGCTCAGTGTGCACTCATAAGACCTGCATCTCACAATAAATGAATGTGAAATTTGTCTGGAGGTGATGGTATCGTTCCTCATGACCCTCCTCCCTCTCACAGTGACACTGTGTTATTATGAGCAGGCCGGGATGGAGGGAGCTCGCTTGTTATGGCTGACATGTCACTCTTGCGGCTGTTCCCAGGTGAGGCGACTGTCGAGGAGTTATACGACAGGATGTTCACTGTCACCAGCCGGCTCAGGCTCACCGTCTCTAAGGAGGACGATGGAGTGGCCGTCATCTGCATCATTGACCACCCAGCCGTGAAGGACTTCCAGGCCCAGAAATACCTGGAAGTGCAGTGTGAGTCATCTCAAGATAGGAAGAAAACTTTCAGCTGTAAAATAGCCTCGGTTTAATCTTCCCACCTGCATGTGGTGGTCAATTTGACTGACGATGTTAATGAACTAAAGACCTTTTGTTACACCATTAGACGGTTAATAAAGAAATTAACGCCAGACATTTGCTTCACAGGAATAGTTCACTCAAAACTGAAAATTATTCACCATGTCATCATGTCATATTTGGAATTCGTTTTTTTGACTGACATTGTAATGACTGAAAGAACCCTTTGTTACACAATTAGACCATTTATAAGGAAAAATTACCATGAGTGAAGCCTAGACATTTGTTTTACAGGAATAGTTCACTCAAAAATTATTTTTCCACCATTATGTCATTGTTTGTTTCTGTTTGTGAAACAAAAAAGGATTAATTTTTTTGAAGTCTTCAAGCAGCTCTTTTTTCCATAAATTCCACAATTTGTGCCCTCACATCTGTTAAGCTCCAAAAAATACCAGATAAACACCAGAAAACACCATTAAAGTAGTCCATATAACTCATACACTATATTTTGAGTCGCATGATAGCTTTATGCTGAAGAACACGCTGAAATGTGTTATTATTCACTGACAATGCTCATTTCTAGTAAGCTATAACCTGATCTCTGAGTTCCGATCAGAGTAATGAATCAATTTTTTCAGTGAGCCGATTCTTTTCATTGAACCTTTTCTTTCAATCTGAACAATGTGTTCATGAATCAGAGTTCAACTCAGTGACTCAGTGATCCGGTCAGCGTTTACAGCTCACTGGAGGGGAAGATTATGTGAATAATAGGTTAAATGTCTCCTGAAGATATTATGTGAATTCATAAGAAGTGGAATATAGTGCATGAATCATATGGATTATTCTAATGGTGCTTTTTTAAATTGCATGTGTCGGTTTTAGCTGTGGTCACTGAATTGTATGGAAAATATGTTCCACAGAAGAAATGAAGTAACATGGGTTTGGTACAAAAGAAATGAAGTGAGTAAATAAAAACAGAAAATTAATTTTGGGGTGAACTGTGCCTTTTAACCCAGGCGAGGTCAAGGCATTTGCTTTAATTAAAACAGACCTTGTCTTGTTATGCGTAAGCATGAAATTCTGTCCGCCAAATAATGCATTGATTAAGAGGGTTTGCTGCACGCTTTTTTTGTGGCACAGGAAGTCCTGGAAAGGTTAACCTACCCTTTTGTAATCTTGGCAGAATATTAATTTATTCAGATAGCTGACTGCTCAGGGTGACCTTTGAGAAGAAAAGGCAGGAGGGATCAGCTCAACTGTAACAGCTTGACATTTTGACTAACATAGATAAAAGAGAAAAAGAAAAAAACATTTTACAGTACTGTTAAATTGACTGTTCAAATTCATAGGAGTGTCATCCTTCCTCGCACGCTTTATGCAGGCTATAAAAATCTCGTACTGTCATGTTCGCACTCTTTTAGGCTCACTGCGTTGACTTAATATAGTGTAACGTGAACAGTGAAGCCCAGAAGAGCAGCTAAGATCTGCTGCCTTCATTATACAGGTCTTTGTATTAAGCATGAATACATAATACACATGAATGTATAAATGTGAGTGCAAAAATTACGTCCAAACCTGCCGGGGATGTTTTCTAATCAGACTGAGAGGCAGGTATGTGGCTTTAGAATGATAATTAGATAGATACAATAGGTTCAAGGGTACCAAGCTGAATCAATGTACTGCAATGCAACTGGAAATAAGTGTGTTTGTGTCTTTGTGTTCATTGCACAGATAAACCAGAAGTGAAGATTGTAGTGGAATTCCCAGAGGGTTTGACCAGAGAAGGAGAAAATCTTGAGCTGACATGCAAAGCTAAAGGAAAACCGCAGTGAGTCCAACACAGGGCCCTCAGGCCACTTTACTCATTTCATATGAATTTGTTTGGTTGCTTTATCGTGCAGATAATAATAGATGATAAAAAGAATAACTTGGATATATAGACAGGTATGCAAATAGGTATGTGGTTTGGTAGTGATATTTTGTATTTATAAAATCTCCTGTTTCAGATAGATAGATAGATAGATCGATAGACAGACGGATGGATGGATGGATGGATGGATGGATGGATGGATGGATGGATGGATGGATGGATGGATGGATGGATGGACGGACGGATTGATGAACGGATGGATGGATGGATGGATGGACGGACGGACAGATGGACGGATGGACAGATGAACGGATGAACAGATGGCTGAACGGATAGATGGATGGATGGATGGATGGATGGATGGATGAACACAGATGGATGAATGGATGAACAGATGGCTGAACGGATAGATGGATGGATGGATGGATGGATGGATGGATTGCTGAACGGATGGATGGACAGATGGATGGACGAATTGATGAACAAATGGATGGATGGATGGATGGACAGATGAACAGATGGATGGATGGACGGATGGATGGATGGATGAACACAGATGGATGGATGGATGGATGAATGAACAGATGGATGGATGGATGAACACAGATGGATGGATGGACAGATGAACGGATGGATGGATGGATGGACAGATGAACGGATGGATAGATGAACAGATGGATGGATGATGGATGGATGAACAAATAGATGGATGGACAGATGAACAGATGGATGGATGGACAGGTGAACAGATGGATGGATGGATGGATGATGGATGGATGAACACGGATGGATGGATGGATGGATGAATGAACAGATGGATGGATGGATGAACACAGATGGATGGATGGACAGATGAACAGATGGATGGATGGATGGATGAACGGATGGATAGATGAACAAATAGATGGATGGACAGATGAACAGATGGATGGATGGATGAACACAGATGGATGGATGGATGAACAGATGGATGGATGAACAGATGGATGGATGGACAGATGGATGGATGGACAGATAGATGAACGGACTGATGGATGGATGAACACATGGATGACGGATGGATGAATGGATGGATGAACGGATGGACGGACGGATAGATGAATACATGGATGAACAGATGAATGGATGTTCTAATATTTATCAATATTGGATCAACATCGTTGTTGATCCTGGAACACCATTATAATCAACCAATCAGATTTTGAGATGCCCAGAGAGCGATTAGGGGATAGGTGCCTTGCTCAAGGGCACCTCAGTCATTTCCTGCCTGGATTGAGACTCGAACGCGCAACCCTTTAGGTTACCGGTTGACTCTCTAACCATTAGGCCAAGACTGCCCTTTTCTGTCTAACTCTGCAAAATCAGGACGTGCAACAGATACAGTAGATAGACAGACAGACAAACAGTTTCTATAGATAGATAGCTTTGATAGCATCGTGTGCGTTTGTTTGCACAGGTGGCGATTTTACAGCAGTGCTAAAGTTGTCCTGAATAAAGCACATTATCCTCTCTGCCTCTGTCTGAGCATTTTCACACTGAGCACTAAATGATTACTCTGATGTTTTACAGGCCTCATCAAATTAACTGGCTCAAAGTGGATGATGATTTCCCCTCCCACGCCGTGATTACTGGCTCTGATCTCTTCATCGAAAACCTTAACAAGTCCTACAACGGAACATACCGCTGTGTGGCATCTAACTTAGTGGGAGAAGCCTATGATGATTACATCCTTTATGTATATGGTATGTACTTGAACCAAATCTGCATCTGTAAACAACAATCCATAAGAGCAGTTTCCCAGACAGTTCACTTTATAGTCTTAGACAAAATGACACAGTTAATGGTTACATTTTAATATCAGTCTAGGTCTTGGCTTAATCTGTGTCTGGATAAGAAGCCCTTGATGTCTGCACGTAATGTTGTGTTTCAAGTTAAGTTTCACATATATTTCCTGGTTCAAAGCTACAGCTCTGCATTTAACTCAGTTGTTTGATGGTTTGCGTAAGACAGAACCGTTTAACCCTTTATTGCACAATGTTGTCTCTAGGTTTTCTTCACTTGATGCCAATAAAATGGATCATAATGAATGAATTATTTAGGATAAACCAGTAAAAAGGTTTTTTTTTTTTTTTTTGGTCACACACACCATATTTTTCTGGCATAATGTACCCATGTAGAGGACATACATTTTTGCTCTAGAATACTGCCTTCATTAAAGCATTTTTATTGATTTTTTTTTTTTTTTATCCATTAAAAATATGATTCATATTTCTTAGTGAGTAGGCTTTATTTTAAAACATTTAGAGCTAGTTAAATTATTTGTATGTTTTGAGGAATTGCTTGAATATGTTTGTTGCCCTGAAGCAACACTGTGCGACAGTGGAATGCATATGAATGTAGTGAATATGGATCCACTATACTGCAGTTATTATTTTAGGGTGTTTTTGTTTTTTGTATGTTTCAACCTTTTTAGCATTTAAATAAAATAAAAAATTTAATAAAATTATTTAATAGTTTTGTTCTTCACAGTTTGGACTGCAACATCAGTTAAAAAAAAAAAAAATTAAATGTCACTCAGGAATATTCAAAAATATTTAAATGAGTCTTTGAATAATTTCTTTGAAGCATTGCAAAGCACATCTAAAAAGAAGCCGTACCCCGTCCCAAATTATTTTTCAAAATTTGTGTTTGATTTTACTAATTAGGTCCATTTTAAGCAAGACAAGTGAATCAAGCATGTCTTTTTCAACATTGTTTTTATAATACATGCAATAGAGGGTTAATATGCTTTGAGTTTTTCATAGTACTAGTCTTATTAACACAGGAAGTGCATTGTGTTTAGCACATGTTTAATCCTTAACAAGGGCTGACAGCTGGATTTTTCAAAGCCCAGGCAATAATTGCTATGACAGTGGCACTTGAAGCCTGGGATTTAACAAAGCTTTGCTTTGCTATAGAAGAATTGAAGTGTTGTTATTGTTTAAAGCAGGTTGTGTTCAGGACCGCTAACGGTCCGCCAGCTGCAGCTATTACAGACTGTCTTGTTGAGCTAAAGACATTAGCCTGAAGAGATGGAAGAGGGTGGCTCGTCATTGAGGTGTTTGTCGCCGCAGTTATTGGCCTCTGATAATGCTGATATCGGAGACAGGTGTTTGGGAATGATGTCATCAGCGTCCCATCTGCAGATGGGAGAGTTTGCATGCATCATGCCTGGAAGCGGTTCCACTTCCAGCTCAGCTCGATGTCTGTCACCTGTACCTGAGCGAGCACCACCTGCTGATTACACTACTTCCTCTCTTTTCACAGGCTTGAGGAGTTTGCACCGCGTAGGCGTCTCAGAAAAGAGGAGATTTATTGCTGTCTGGCTTCATATAAGTGGCAGTTTTTAGTTATAATCTCCCCAGTATTGTGTAATATGTGAGTAAGGACTTTGCAAATTATGTTCAGCCATAAAAAACCTTATTATAATGGAAATTATATGCATTTGTAGCATTACCCTGAGAGTTGCTTTTTCTCTTTAGTACGGCCCAAATCGCTTATGCTTTGCAGTAAATAAAATCATTGTCTTGTGGTGCATTTCTAAATCAATTTACACTGCAATTGTTGAAAGTGGAAAGACCTCTCGTAGCTTGATAATCCTGGGCACACTATACTTCTACAGCCTGTCAGAGTTACTTTTAATACTTCTCCTGGGGGGATGGCAGCTTTGCTTTTGCTACAGAGCATTTCCTTTTACTGCCACAGTAAAGCAGTGATTTGTGTTGAGCAAATGCTTCCGGCTCCTTTCCCTTCGTTTTGTTGTTCGCTTGTTTTGAACAGGTTGTAGCATATGCTCATTTCCTAAAATCACAGATAGTGTGTTGTGAAATACTAGAAAAACACTAGTCATGCCAGAACAATGGCAGCAGTGTAAGGTTTTCTCCATTTACACCATTACTGCATTCATGGCCTTCACCAAAGGGATGTTTTTGATGTAGGATCAAATGTTTTTGAAGGCTAATGTGAATTAGCAAAGGGACCGATACATGTCACAACCTGATAAGCCTGTAGCATAGATGCTGAGAGTGAAAACCCATCCCGTGTTACCGAAGCCTCTGGCACGTATATTAATTTGCTAGAAAAAAGACATTCACTGCAACCCCTTCAGCCCTGACTTATTCACGATACAGCACTAGCCTCGCGTACCTTATTGCTTTTATAAAACGATTACCACAAAATACAAATATTAAAGCCAAAAATATGTATCAATGCAACTTTCATGAAGTAAACATTCACTAAAGCCTTCCTTCCGCCGGAAAAAAATAGTCCCTGACCGTGAACAGCAACAGAAGTTACATTATTACGCCATTAGATGGTGGCAAAGACTGTCTTTATGAGTGTGTCAGTCAGTAGCTAAGACTTTTATATTGAAAAGACTGAATTGTTGTGAACATGGAACAAGACGCAACTGACAAATGCTTTGACTAGCGCTGTCAGTCACGGGAAAACCTCTTAAATGTTAAAAGGACAAGATAATTCATTGGACATTTAAACAGATTTTTTATTATGAACATAGGACTGACCTGAAGGAAAATGCTAAATCTGAATGCAGGTAATAAACTCGCTCACTCGATCTCTATCTCACAATACTCTTCTACATAATACAGTAAGCTTCAATGAGCAATATCAGTTGAGAACATATAGTTTACGTTGCTAAGAGTGGTTGCTAAGGGTGTTGTGCAGTGATACACAGAACCGTTGTGTGAAGCGGTCATAGCCGTGTTTTTATCGTGAGTAAAACACAGCTATTGACTAATCAGAATCAAGGACAGGAACTAGGAACGTTTTATAATATACTTTAATATAAATGCACAAACGTTGTTCTAAAAGATGTTTAATGGTTTTTGAAAAAAGTATTCTGCTCACCAAGGCTGCATTTGTTTAATCAAAAATAAATTATGAAATATTATTTAGGATAAACTAGTTAAATTATGAAATATTATTACAGTTTAAAATAACTGATTTCTATTTGAATAAATAAATATTTTAAAATGTAATTTATTCCTGTGATGCAAAACTAAATTTTCAGCAGTCATTACTCGAGTCTTCAGTGTCACATGATCCTTCATAAATCAGTCTAATATACTAATTTGCTGTTCAAGTAAAAAAAATTTTAATATTATCAATGTTGAAAACAGCTGTGCTGCTTAATATTTGTGTAGAAAACTTTATTTCTACCTGATCTGACCTTTTAAAAAGGAGTTTCATTGGTGTAACCAGGTTGATTCAGTAAAATGTCAAAGTATTTTTGACACGATTGAAACCAGTTAATTTAGATGTTAGAATTTTTTTAGGTTACCTGACAAATCTAATATTACAGTGCACAGTATAGTCTTTGTTTGATTTGTAACGATATTATCTTTAAACATTAGAATAAAGCGCCTTGATTATCACATTTTTCTATTTTCTGCTACTCCACTTTATATCCCTTTGTTCCTGTTTCTAGGCTAAATTCAGACAAAGGGAAATCATATTGGGCTGCAAATCTAGTTTTAAAGCTTTTTGATATACAGCTAAAGTCAACTCCAGTTCAAGAAAAAGACGGAAGTAATATCTTCTCTTTGGTAAATGTGATGTAACTGCACTGCTCCAGGGGATGTCTATGCTATGACTTTTATAAGTATTTTTCAGGGTGAAAAGCTACAGGGTTAAAATCCATCTTGATCCCGGTTCTAGTGGCGGTGGGTGGCTCAGTCTGGAAACATCTGCACTGTGAATTGGAAGACCAAGGCTTAAGTCCTTCCAGAACCATTTTTATTAGCTATTGTGCCCTTGAGCAAGACACTTAACCTCCTTTCACTACACGTTCACCCTTTGGCTGCCCAGCATCTCTGTTTGTGATATGAGAGCACAGATATACAGTAAAAAGAAATGTGCATCTTAGGTAAACAAGAAGAAAGTTGAAAAAAAAACAAAAAAAAAACATGTTCCCTGCACATTCCAAACTAAATGGACTTTTAAGCTTTTATGAACATTGCCGAATATTCCTCTACGGAGACCTAGCAGTACCTTCTGCCAGTACTAAAACACTATAGATCAATTGTCCCAGTTCTTTAAACTAGGTCACTTAGGGTTTTTTGGATGTGCTTTTACTTGGAAGAGGACATAGAGTAGTCTTATTCTATAGCAAGTACTTTCTCCAGTAAATTTTCAGTTCACTTCATGGTCTTTTTCCTTCAGACTAGTTGTAATGATTTTCCAGATAGGTGTTTTTGCCCGCAGGATTAGTCCACTGACAGCAAAACCTGCTGATCAGGTACTTCTTTAATGCAATTCATATATGTTTATCAGCATTTATCATTATAATGAAGTTGTTTAAATTATCTGGAGATTTGGAAGTTGGGAATATGAAGGAATCGGCACGTCATATTGGATGCTCAAGGTCTGTAGCCCTGACATTGTATTCATGCGCCATCCTTTTGTATCATTCTGTATTCGTTTGGCTTTATTATCCATATGTCCCCTGAGCTACATTTCGTCTTTGATGTAAATGTAGTTTGTATCTTGCAAATCCATCAGTGACTCATTACTCTTCATTAAAAGAAAACAATATGCAAAGTGAAAGTATTTATAAAGCTGTAGAGGTTTGAATGTGTTAATAAGAGCTTTTAATTACATCTGAGGCTTCTTATGTTGACCTAAAGCATGCTAAAATACAACGAAAATAGCTAAATACATGTTGGTGCTCACAGGAGAATTGATTTCCCCCACTAATCATGGAATCCTGCTTAATTAGAGTGTATCTATTAACACCCATGTCTGCATTTTTTTTTTAAGTATAGCATTCACAGTGGAATACTGCTTGCAGGTGTAGTTCAGGCAGTGCATTTAATTTGTTGCTGGAGCTAATCAATCTAGTCCAGCTAATTGCATGTTTTCTTTTTAGTCTGTCTCTAGTTTTAAATAGTGCTGTTCAATCGTTTTGAATTGCCAGTCAGTGGATTATGATAAGTAATGATTTATATGAATCAAACAAGAAGGGTATGTTCCTGGATCAAATTTTCTTTATCAATATCAACTAATCGTTGCCCTTATTATTTATGACGTGGGGCTGTGATTAATTGATTAATAGGAATTATTATTATATTATATATTATATTATATCCAACTAAACCAATTTACTTTTGCATCTCTGGGCAACACACGGTAGTGTAAACAAATAATAAATAAAAATAATTTGAGTAAATAATTTAATGACTCGCTTATGAAAACAGCCATTTGGTTCATTCCTGAATGAATCAGTTTTCAAATCGGTTGAGTAAATGATTCAGTGACTCACTCATCAAGTCACCAATCTATTTGAACAAATTAGTTGAATGATTCAATGACTTGATAAAACAAAGTCACTTGCCGCCACCTACTGGCGTATGAATGTAGCTTACAGAAAGATTTATTAGATGTTAAAGATGTTATTATTATAGACGTCCTTAGAGTAAATCACATTGCGATATTGAAAATGTATGTTATATCATTAATATTAGTATATTATAATAATATAAATCTAATATAGTATTATATGTGTTTAGTATTAATTTATTATTATTAAATTAATATTAGTATAATATAATAATATTAATGTAATAATATACATTTTATTAATTGTTTATTGATTGCATTAATTTAATTTCATTTATGACCATATATCGTTTACATTACAGCTATATTCATGTTCATAACAACATGAAATTCAGGCTATTGTATGGTATTTTTCTTTTTGAATTTGCCATACACATCTGACAGACTCTAATGTGTCTGTTTAAACCTTTAAACCTGCACTCTATGTGTTTCCACCTACATCTAGGTTGGCAGTGCTGTTATTTACCACTTTTTTTAAGCAACGTCTCTCCCAGTGGGAACTGTGTGTGTTTCAATTACAGTCACTTGATGTTCTGTGCGAAGGCCTGTTGGGAGAGAATAAGTATCGACACAGACCATGTCCAGCATTAACCTCCATATTCAGGCCCCTTTGGGAGATGTTCGCTCAGCCAAACCCATGTAACATCCACTCTTGTTAAAACACAAATGTAGACTTGGAGTCACGGCGTGCCACATACAATCTTATCTGTTTTTTCTTGACTGTCTCTCACTCTGAATGACTAGAGCTTCTCTGTTGTTTGAAACAAAGCCAAAGTTTCTGTCAAGACTGCTAATACGCATTATAAATGCTGTGTACTGTATATTTGACAATATTAGACAGCCTTTTAACCACTTTAATTTCTGCAGTGACAGCATAATACATTTGACATTGAGAATAGCACTGATACACCACATAAATGGAGCCATTGTGTATGTTTAAAGCTTTTCATAAATTAGCATAGATAATTTATCATGTACTCAAAGGTTTTTCATTTTCCTGGGTCAGGGACCACAAGGAGAACTGTTTAACGTTTCATAAGTAATAGTAATAGTTGCTACCTCATGATTTTTACTGGTAAGCAGTGTATCTTTCTCTCTTTCTAAATTCTGTCATCATTTACTCACTCTCATGTCATCCCAAATTTATATGACTTTTTCTTCTGTAGACCACAAAGAAGGTTGTTGTTGTTTTCTCCATATAATGAAAGTCAGTGTAGTGTAGTTGTCCTAAACAAATCTTATTTGTTTCATGCTGGTTTGAAGTGACAGAATTATTTTTTTTTGGAAGAACTGTCCCTTTTATGAATTTGTACTGATTTTCTTCTTGTTATTATTCTTTTTTCTGTCCTAAAATGTATTTGTGTAAGAAAAAAATACTGTAAATAAAGACGCCAAACTTAATAGGATGGTCTCAAACCTCAAAAAATATTACATTAAACAAATATTTAAAATATCAAACATTTAAAATAAGTTTATCTGACAGCTCACATTGTCTAAACAAATTTTTCGAATAGGCTCTATGTTTATGTATGAATCGCATATTTGAGGTCTAAACAACTACATTCTCTTAAAAAAAAAAACTCTTAAAACTACATTCTGTAACACAATAAGAGTAGTATTTGTAAAATTATAGTGGGTTTGCTCTTCTGCCCTTGACGCTCGCTATGAGAAATTAAGCGGAGTGATACAAATTGTGAAGTGGTTTCCGTGTGATTTTAGTAGAATATTGCATGGCTTGAAAAGGCTCTCAGCCAATCAGATTCGAGGTCCAGAAATAACTGTTGTATTTACACTGATCAGGCATAACATTATGACCACTGACAGGTGAAGTGAATAACACTGATTGTCTCTTCATCACGGCACCTGTTAGTGAGTGGGATATATTAGGCAGCAAGTGAACATTTTGTCCTCAAAGTTGATGTGTGTAAAGCAGGAAAAATGGGCAAGTGTAAAGATTTGAGTGAGTTTGACAAGTGCCAAATTGTGATGGCTAGACGACTGGGTCAGAGCATCTCCAAAACTGCAGCTCTTGTGGGTTGTTCACGGTCTGCAGTGGTCAGTATCTATCAAAAGTGATCCAAGGGCGGAACAGTGGTGAACCGGCGACAGGGTCATGGATGGCCAAGGCTCACTGATCAACGTAGGGAGCGAAGGTCCAATCCAACAGATGAGCTACTATAGCTCAGATTGCTCGAAGTTAATGCTGGCTCTGATATAAAGGTGTCAGAATACACAGTGCATCACAGTTTGTTGCGTAGTCAGGGTGCCCATGCTGACCCCTGTCCACCGCTGAAAGCGCCAACAGTGGGCATGTGACCATCAGAACTGGACCACGGAGCAATGGAAGAAGGTGGCCTGGTTTGATGAATCATGTTTTCTTTTACATCACGTGGATGGCCAGGTGCATGTGTGTCACTTACCTGGGGAACACATGGCACCAGGATGCACTATAGGAGGAAGGCAAGCTGGCAGAGGCAGTGTGATGCTTTGGGCAATGTTCTGCTGGGAAGCCTTGGGTCCTGCCATCCATGTGGATGTTACTTTGACAAATGGTTCAAGAATGGTTTGAGGAGCACAACAACGAGTTTGAGGTGTTGACTCGGCCTCCAAATTCCCCAGATCTCAATTCAATCGAGCATCTGTGGAATGTGCTGAACAAACAGGTCCGATTCATGAGAGGCCTTGCCTCGCAACTTACAGGACTTAAAGGATCTGCTGCTAACATCTTGGTGCCAGATACCACAGCACACCTTCAGGGGTCTAGTGGAGTCCATGCCTCGACGGGTCAGGGCTGTTTTGGCAGCAAAAGGGGGACCAACACAATATTAGGGAGGTGGTCATAATGTTATGCCTGATCGGTGTATATATACTGTACCAGATCAGGCAGGTGCTGAAAGTCACACCAAGAATTTATTTGTGATGTAAAAATGTGTCAGTTCCTGTTTATGCAATCAATAAAGGTTATTGTCAATAAGAATCACAATAATTGCAGTGGTATCTTGGTGTGATCTTTTCACCATAAATAACACAAAAGAAAGGCAGGTCTGCCTGACTCGTGCCGGCTCAGCTCAAATCTGTACCATTACCCAGAGATTCAACACATTCAGCATTGCTAAGAGACTATGGAACAGAGCCAGTGGGTTTTATGAGGACACGTCTCACAAAGTGTTGTCAGGGCAATCCCGCTCGCGATAAGTACTCGTATCGTCCATTTTCTCACCGCGTGATTGGAATTTCATATTTCCGCCCTTCACATACAAATGGAAATATTGCACGTCCAAACACATTCGCATCTCACCGTTCATAACGTCGAGCCAGGAGTCACCCAGCCTGCAAATTGCCCATGGAAAATTCTTGTTTGCTTGACTATTATGCATGCCACATCCTATTCAGACCTTTGTGTTGGCCGTATCCCCTGCATGCACAATTTCAGCCACGGGACTATGACATTTCCAAAACCCTTCTGCGATCGGTCACGGCGCGCACAATCCCTGAAATATTTTCATCAGGCGAAGCGTCTCCCAGCATCTACATTCAGAGACATTATCCTGTCCTTGATGTTTTATCATTAGTTGGGAAGTGTTTGGGCTCCTACTGAGATCTTTTGATGGAGCACAGACAATAAAGTGATGGAGACAGCCAGCCAATTTTGCCTGCTGCGACTGTTCCCCAGCAAGGCGCCTGAGTATCTGTGCTAAAAAGTGGAATGATAGTCACATTGCACAGCCACAGTACAATAGCTTGGACGCATTTGCCAGCGGCCCATTATTCCGCTGATTGTGCGAAGGCTGTATCCAATATGACTGTGTGTTTATTAATAAATGATTCTCGTAATGTAATTTTCTCTTTTTTCCGTTTTCATACTCGCCGCATGATTGGAAATCTCTCTGAAAGATTTGAATCATGTTGAGTGCTTTTTGTAGGGTGTAGAACCGCTGGGCCGCTTTGGTTCACGCTGCACATAAATCCTGCTTTTCAGATGCAAACTTTAGAATTGACCATCCATACTTTCACTTTACAAGGAATGAAATCTGATCCGTTTGTTTGGGCAGTGTAAGTAAATATCTGGAACATCTACATCAGTTGCTGCAGCAATGATGTAAGCGTCAGCAAGATGCTGTGAGACTTTCTCATACAACATCTGAGAGCAGCTGTCAGTGCGGAAGGAGAGGATGGAAAACTGGAAATTTCGCCTCTGCTCACATCCATCACGGCATTTCACCACTGTGCTGAAATCACAAGGCACAATCATGCAAGGTCTGCATCCAAAACCGCTGATTTATTCGCTTATTCATTATACAGTGTATTCGGACACAGCTGCGCACTTACATACGTGTTGGGTCTCGAATTACGGAATATGAACGCATTTCAAAAAAAGTCTGATTTTAATCGGATTGGATGTGGTTTGGATCACTTTGTAAACATCGGATTTCATGTGTGGTTTTTTTCACTGTTCTGTCTACAAACAAAACAACTAAACGGATTTGAGTCAGATATGCCAAAACATTGGATTTTTGCTGCCTGTCTGAACAAAGCCTTTGGCAAAGTGTGTTTTGTTTAATCACACGGCTTGTGTCGACCAGTGTCAAGCCCATTCAAATGCAGGCTTTATATCATTGCTTGGACGTCTAATTCTGTATTTCTTAAGCCATCATATTCTATTGTTATAGGAACTAAGCCCATCATTTCAATTCAAGTAATTTTCTTTACATTTTTCTTACATTACATTTGATCAAATATCTATAGCTAGCCAATTTGCCTTCAGCTATTTCAATAACAGTATTTTGTAGGACAATGCTCCACTGTGAAGACATGCAATTTCATGTAAAAGCAAAATGACAGGCTATTTCCATTTCTATCAGGGACATTTACGAGCTATTGTCTGTCTTAGGCCCCCTTTACATCCGTATAATATTTGGATAATCTTTAGTGGTCTGCATTTACACTTTTTAGTCATGCAATGCTATATTCTTTGAATATAGTATCATGCACTAATTTCAGTGCATTTACACTGCTTTTCAAAAATTTTGTGTCAGTAAGATTTTTTTAAAGTAATTAATAATTCACAATGATGCAACAGTAAAGACTTTTAAATAGTTACAAAAACAGTCTATTTCAAATAAATGCTGTTCTTTTGAACTTTCCATTCATCAAAGAATCCTGAAAAATAAAATGCATGACAGTTTCCACTTGCTGTTTTCAACATTGATAACATTAAGAAATTTTACTTGAGTGGCAAATCAGCATATTATAATGATTTCTGAAGGATCATGTGACATTGAAGACACTGGAGTAATGATGCTGAAAATTCAACTTTGCCATTACAGGAATAAGTGGCATTTAAAAAGAAAAATATTTAAACAGAAAGAAATTGTAATGATATTGTGAAATATTTTCTTGTATTTTTGATCAAATAAATGCAGCCTTGCTGAGCATAAGAGACTTCAAAAATATCACAAACGCTTACTGACCCAAACATTTGTATGGTAGCGTGTATATAATTCAATTACATTATTCATAATGCTTCATAAGATTGTAGTTCATTCCCTCATTAAAGCCATTAAGTATACAGTCTTGCACCTTTCCATTTATGTCTAATTTTCGAATACATTTTTGTTTCGAAATTTGTTTCAAGCTGGTTGGTTTGGTACACGTCTTTGAACTTTTTGATGAAGATTTAAAAAAGAAATCCCCATGGAAAAAATATTTCCGGAACTAAGATGGCTTAACACGTGGGCAGGCACTGTTGCGCTCTGTTGCATTTTCTACTTTAGAAACATTCCCACAGCCAAAGGATGCTAATAAGCCTTAGAAGTGAGGAAAATGGGAGACAATATCCCCTGCTAGAATTTGAAAAAAAGAAACAGGATATTGTTCATTAAATTGAGCAGATCACAAGACCTGATAAAAGAACCGCATGTTGGAAAATATACAAATCATTCCATCAAAATTACAGATATTGATCTGTTTTATGTAGGCTACAGCTTACATGGCTGGAAAACAACAAAAATACAGATTAAGTAAAGATTTTTGTCCATTAAATGTGTTCTGGTAGTATCCAATTGAGATTTAAAGACCAAAATCGTTAATCCCAGGTGTAAAGGGGGTCTTGGTAAAGAGATGTTTCTCCTTCTTTCAGATATCTCTATCATACTAACATGCAATATTTCCATGAAGGCTTTTGTGACTTCTCTCTTTCATTTAATACCTCTTATGTGTGTTTTCATTTTCTCCATCTAGATGTTCTCACCACAACCCCCCCACCCACCACTACCACCATCAACGATTTCCAAGGTACAGTACAGTATCCCATCTGAGCTGCAGGGTTCTCACTCCATCTCACCCTTTTCTACATTTTTCCTGTGTCCTGCTGTGCGTGTGCATTCACGTGTGTGTGTGTGTGTGTGTGTGTGTGTGTGTGTGTGAGAGAGAGAGAGAGAGAGAGAGTCTACGTATGCTGCTGATGCATGTTACTGTCCGTGAGCTAAAAAAGACAGCGGGAAGAGGGTAAAGTGCAGGGGCTCGTGCGGAGGCAGGCGGGCCGCCCTAATAAGATCTTGACGCAGATAGTGGACTCGGTGGCCTTGCGGTGCCTCGCCATCATTGTCACTTGTCAGGTTGTGCTTGTCAAATCCTTTTCTGTCACTCGCCTGATCTTTCACCGTAGAGATTCATTTTGGAGCGAAAATCTTATCAGGATCTTGGCGTGTATGTGCCTCAGATTACGATTACAAATATCCTCGGCCTTCCATAAGAATGACATCAACACATCCTTGAAATGCTCTGACGGGACATATCGACAGTGATTTATTGTGTTTTTTTACTTCATAAATGTTGTTGTCATTGTCAGTTTTCCCCATTGTCATAGCGATTTTATTCTGATCTTGATGAGGTTTTCTTGAGCACTTAAAGGATTAGTTCACTTCAGAATGAAAATTTCCTGATAATTTACTCCCCTCCATGTCATCCAAGATGTTCATGTCTTTCTTTCTTCAGTTGAAAAGAAATTTAGGTTTTGAGGAAAACATTCCAGGATTTTTCTCCATATAGTGGACTTCACTGGGGTACAACGGGTTAAAGGTCCAAACTGCAGTTTCAATGCAGCTTCAAAGGGCTCTACACGATCCCAGCCGAGCACTTGCACTAGCTCTGCGATGCGTCACACATGACGTAATCACGTTACAAAAAAAAATCACGTGTGACGTAGGCGGAAGTACCGATCCAGTGTCTACAAAGCAAATGTGCAAAGACTTTTTTAAAGGTAAAACAACAATGTTGGACATTTTTGAATTTGGAGGAGAAAATGCCCTACTGCGGTACTAATGCCTACATCACGCATGACCTTTCTAACATGATTACGTAATCGCAGAGCTAGTGCAAGATGAGTATTTGTGGTATATCAGTTTTTTTTGTTGTTTTTTTAGAAAATGACAGATTGTTTCGCTAGACAAGACCCTTATTTCTCGGCTGGAATTGTGTAGAAGCTGCTTTGAAACTGCAATTTGGACCTTCCACCCGGTGAACCCCACTGAAGTCCACTATATGGAGAAAAATCCTGGAATGTTTTCCTCAAAAACAATTTCTTTTCGACTGAAGAAAGAAAGGCATGAACATCTTGAAAGACATGGAGTGAGTACATTTTTAGGAAATTTTAATTATGAAGTAAACTAATCCTTTAAAAATACTTGATGAACCAATCCATTTTTATTAACATGCAAAGGAAACCTCTGGACTAGGAGAAATCCCAGCAAATCCCAGCAAATAAATCAATAGCAGGTACACTTAAGAGTTTTTGCAGAAATGCCATAGAAGAACCATTTTTGGTTCTCCAAAGAACCTTTCATTGAACAGTTCTTAAAGAACAATTTTTTGTTAGTTAAAGAACCTTTTGTGGAGTGGAAATCTATTTTTATTATTATTATTATTTTATTCATACTATGGAAGTCAATGGTGCCCCACAACAGTTTGGTTACAAACATTCTTCAAAATATCTTCCTTAATATCTTTAAGAGTGTAATTTCTATATAGAAATGTAATACATTTTGACAGTAAAGACTTTTACATTGTTACAAAAGATATTTAAAATAAATGCTGTTCTTTTGAACGTTCTATTCATCAAGTGATCCTGAAAAATGTATCACAATTTTCACAGAAATATTAAGCAGCACAACTTTTTTTTAACATGAATAATAATAACCATTTATTGAGCAGCAAATCATCATGTTAGAATGATTTCTGAAGGATCATGTGACACTGAAGACTAGAGATGCTGAAAATTCAGCTTTGCACCACAGGAATAAATTACATTTAAAAATATGTTAAAATAGGAAACATGTATTTTGAAGTTGTAGTAAAATACCACAATATTACTGAATTTTTTATACATATATTTTGATATTCATATATCAACAGTGATTTATCTTTGTTTTATTTCATAATGTTGTCAGTTGTCATTATTAATTTTCCAATAGCTGTTTTATTCTGATCTTAATGAGGTTTTCTTGAACACTTCATGAACCAACCCATGTTTATTAACATGCAAAGGAAAGCTTGGAACTAGGATTCCCAGCAAATAAATCAATGGCAGGTAATTGGTGCTATATAGAAATGTAATACATTTTTGATGAGCTAGCAAAGAGTGAGAAAGGATAGGGTGCACTCTACTATCAAAAAAATCAATTAAGCCATAAAGTCTTGCCGAAACGCTCAGTAGCTTTGGGGGTTGACATTTAGAGATGATTGCCATTTATAACACAAAATAAATGGCTAAATGGAAGCACCGATAGTGGCACCTTTAACAGATGCCACACTTTCTCCTCTTTCGTAAAATCATCATGCACGGCGAGCAGAAGTGTGATAGTGTCAGCCTTTCAGAGGAATCATCTATGCTCAGGACTTTTCTGTGATCATCAGGCTGAACTAAGTCATGTCTGCTTTTCTCTCGGAAGAGCCGTTCTCTTGTGTTTCTTCCCGGGCCTAACTTCTCCGCATGCAGAGTAAGCATGTAAGAAGTTTATTGGTGTAACCGTCTTAACCTCGGATTACCATTCGAGTAGAACTTGCTTTCAAGCAGATATGGCAAGTAATCCACTCATGGTGAGTACAAGAGAACTCGAGGGACCTGCTAGCCATCTGAAACAGTCACAGTGTTTTATCTGATATGCAGTCTGGTCTTTAGGGCCCGTGGACGGCTACAGATGATGGAACATGACCCTGGGTCCTGCACGTTTAGTCTGTGGGCAAGAGGGGTCGTGTCAGGGAGATTGGAGCTGCCTTGGATCAGTGATTAATATTGATAGGTGCAAGTGCCAAGCTGGATTCTGTGATAGGGCAAAAAAGTGTACCATTCAAGTGGATGCCTATGGAACAACACTTTTATGTTATCAGTATTGCATATGATTGATTGTATTATGGTATCAACACTGATTTTACACTGCATAAATGCAGCATATGTTTACACAGGTTTATTTTGGGGCCTTTTGTAGTTTTTATTTATAGAATAGTAGAGGCCAGAAAGTGATCTCATTAACATCTGTGTTTGTACTATTCGCATGGTTGGATATACAATAAAGACAGTGGCAGCATCTTAAACATAAGAATACTTATAAACATACATATAAACTGCTTTGGAAATGTAACAGATCTTTACAAATCTTTTATATTGTGATTATACTATTAAATATATATTTGTATAGTTAAACTACTGTTCAAAAGTGTGTTTTAAAATTCATGTTTTATTCAGCAAGGACACATTTAAAGGATTAGTTCTGAATAAAAAATTCCTGATAATTTACTTACATGTCATCCAAGATGTTCATGTCTTTCTTTCTTCAGTCAAAAAGAAATTAGGGTTTTTGAGGAAAACATTCCTGATTCTTCTCCATATAGTGGACTTCAGTGGAGTTCACTGGGTGGAAGGTCCAAATTTCAGTTTCAGTGCAGCTTCAAAGGGCTCTACACGATCCCAGACAAGGAATAAGGGTCTTATCTATCGAAACGATTGGTCATTTTTTTAAAACAATAAAAATGTATATACTTGTTAACCACAAATGCTCTGCGCCATGCATTACGTTGAAAGGTCACACGTGACGTGTGTAGGGCGAAAAACTTCATCTAATTTTCTCCTCCAGCTTCAAAATTGTCCGATATCATTGTTTTACCTTTGTTTTTGTAAAGGGCGTTTGGCTTAATCTTTTGCACGTTCACTTTGTAGACACTGGATCGGTACTTCCGCATACGTCACGCATGACCTTTGTAACGTGATTACGTCATGTGTGCAGATCGCAGAGCAGTGCAAGACAAGCATTTGTGGTTAAAATGTATATAAATTTGTATTTTTTTAGAAAACGACCAATCGTTTTGCTAGACAAGACCCTTATTCCTCGTCTGGGATCGTGTAGAGCCGTTTAAAGCTGCACTGAAACTGCAATTTGGACTTTCCACCCGGTGAACCCCACTGAAGTCCACTATATGGAGAAAAATCCTGGAATGTTTTCCTCAAAAACCCTAATTTCTTTTCAACTGAAGAAAGAAAGACATGAACATCTTGGATGACATGGAGGTGAGTAAATTATCAAGAAATTTTCATTCAGAAGTGAACTAATCCTTTAAGTTGAGTGACATTTATCATGTTATAAAAGATTCTATTTCAAATAAATGCTGCTCCTTTTAACTTATATTCATCAAAATATCTTGGAAAAAAATGTATTATGGTTTCCACAAAAAAATATTCAGCAGCACAACTGTTTTCAACATTGATATTAATAATAAGAAATCTTGAGCAGTACATCAGCATATAAGTATGATTTCTGATCATGTCACAATGAAAACTGTAATCATGTGACAATGAAGAGTAATGATGCTGAAAATTCAGCTTTGTCATCACAGGAATAAATTACATTTTAAAATATATTAAAATAGAAAACATGTATTTTAAATTGTTATAATATTTCACAATATCCATCCATATTTTTAATCCATTTTTCAAAAACATAAAAAAAAAAAAAGTTATCAACCCCAAACTTTTGAATGGTAGTGTACATATTACTTTTATAAATTTCCTTAAAGTTCCTAACCTCACCTGTACCCAAACTACCTTTGAACAAAGATATAGAAAATGTAGATACAGTGAAAATATTTTAGTACAATAATCTTTTATATATAATAAGAAAGCATTAAATCACATAGACTTGGAATATAATGCACAAATAAAATGGATTATTTATGATCATTTTATGCTGTGGTGTGACTATATATTTAATACTGTAAGTAGAATATAAAAGATTTGTAAATTGCCCAAAATAACCATTAGGGGTTCATGACACTTGTTCATGACATCACTTTTTGTGGGAGGGGCTCTTAAGATTTGTAATGCACCACTGACCAGGCCTGCAAGTTTAGTCTATGAGTATGAGGAGTCGGCTCAGCATTATTTGATTTCGAAGGGATTGGATCTGCCATGGTTCAGTGATTAATATTGATAGGTGCAAGTGAGTGCCAAGCTGGTTTCCGTGAAAGGGCAAAAAGTGTACCATCCAACTGGATATATGGATGCCCTGCTGGGTATTGATGAAATATAAAACAATGCGGACAGCTGAACTCTAGATCAGGTGCGCCGCAGGGTGGGTCCATATTTTATAAGATTGTGTCAAGTTAGAGAAGTTCTTTTCCAGAAAACTGCTAGATGTGAATGCACATACACATCAGCATCTGTAGATGCTTTTCTCCTCTCATTATTCATTATCGCCACCTCAAACTTCCCTGTCCTAGAAATCTCCTCCATGAATCTCCCAAACAATCCAATTAAGACAGGCAGCCGGACGCATCCGATTGTTGACTCAGTCACTTTTTGCAGCTTAGTTTTTGTGGTGGGACGACGCAGACATTTAAAGGTTACCAGATTTGCTTTAAAACCCTTTGAACAGACAAAAGATGATGTGTCGTTGCTCCATATGTAGACATCAGCAATGTTTTCCTATATAATGAGTTCTTCCTCAGAAATTTTTCAAGGCCTATCCAATATGTCCTGGCTGAGCTCACTGTGCCTGCAGGTAATGTGGAGGGTGCTGGGCTCATGGATCTGTCTGCTGAGCGTCATTTATGCAGCTCTGCGTGGGAATGATGGAGTTGCTGCCGGCCAAACAACACACTGAAGACTTTGTGTATCATTAGTCTTAAAACAAGCTCTCCAGCTTTGGCTGTGATTTAATTTGTCATCGGGAATGTACTGCGTTCCTTCCCACCTTACGATCTTCTTTCCCAACACAATGCCAGGGAGGGCTAATTTTAGACCTTTGTTACTGTTTGTTGACTTGAGGCACATAGTATCTTGTTTTATAGCATTGTTGTTTTGTAGCATTTATAATATGCAAGCTTTTGGCTCCTTAGCTGACTTAAGTCCAATGCACGCTATTCAATTTTGGACACAATTTTGGAGTCTGAGACAAACTGTGGGTTTCTTAAAAAGATAGCAGAATTGGCAGTCTTTGATCATTTACTGTGACACCCTCACCTGAATTGATGAATTGTAGGACAGGCTAACAATACAGAAATACAAATTTTTAGATTCAGAAGCTCTCGATTCTAATTAGGGGTGTAACGGTTCGGTACATACCTCAGTTTTAGGGTCACTTTAGTTTAGGGTCCAATTTTAACTATGACAGTTTCAACTATTAACTATGACTTTTGCCTCAATAAACCCCTAATTACTGCTTATTAATAGTTATAAGGTAGTTGTTAAGTAAAGAGCCAATATCCTAGTAATATGCGTGCTAATAAGCAACTAATTAATAGTGAGAATTGAACCCTAAACTAAAGTGTTACCGGACAAAGGAGCAAATCCAATGCTAGGTTTCTTTTATTTTCTTTTGAACAGTCAGTAGTGTAAATCACAGTTTGTTCCACCTAGTGGCATTTAGTCCCCTAGTTGGTACAGTACAGCCTCCTATAGTATATTAAGCACCAGTGTTGGGAGTAACGCGTTACAAAAGTAATGCATTACAGTAACATATTACTTTTTGCTGTAACGCATTAGTGTAAGACATTACTAATCAATTTTCAGTAATATTTTACTCGGTACATGTTCAGTAATGCTTGCGTTACAACACACTTTTAGCCCAAAATTTAATTGTTCAAAAAAAAAAAAAAAACAGCAAGACCACGAGACCTTAAAGGAATAGTCCACTTTCTAATAAAAATGTCCTGATAATTTACTCATCCCCATGTCATCTAAGTTGTCCATGTCCTTCTTTCTTCAGTCGAAAAGAAATGAAGGTTTTTGATGAAAACATTCCAGGATTATTCTCCTTACAGTGGACTTCAATTGGCCCTAAACATTTGAAGGTCAAAATTACAGTTTCAGTGCAGCTTCAAAGGGTTTTACATGATCCCAGACAAGGAATAAGGGTCTTATCTAGCAAAACGATCAGTCATTTTCTTTAAAAAATTAAAATGTATATGCTTTGTAGACACAAATGATTGCATCACAAGTGCTTCCATCAGACCCCGATTCTGTATTTTTCCATAAGCTTACGCTGAATGTCCTACACCTTACTTTCCCTATTAAATTTACGGAAAAACCAGAACTGGCGGCGCGTTCCTTCCGTAAGTTGAATAGGGAAGGTGTAGGACATTCAGCGTAAGCTTTTTCAAGAATACGTCCGATCGTTTCGCTAGATAAAGCCCCTTGAAGCTGCACTGAAACTGTGATTTCGACCTTCAACCGTTTGGGGTCAATTGAAGTCCACTATAAGGACATGGACATCTTGGATGACATAGGGGTGAGTAAACTATCAGGAAATTTTTATTAGCAAGTGGACTTTAACGAATGAAAAATGCTGCAAGTAAGTTATATTACCTGTTCGTGGTCAGTCAATAGCCATGTGTGGTGTCCAAGTTTGTAAATAAAGACTAAATGACAGCTTCTGATATATTTGTTTAGCGATTTATTTAATCTCCCTCTTGTTGGTGTAACTTTGTATTGTGTGACGTAGTCCAGTGAAGGCGTGTTTAGGGCGGGTTTTACAGGAGTGCCACTTTGCCAATTATAAGCTATATTGTTAGTAGCCTGGATAGCCCACAGTCATTATGCTACATCATATCGCCCTCTACTGGATGTAAAATGCTCTGCATTACATTTTGTCATTTTAGAATGTTAAGTTCTACTTCTGTAGTTATTTTGGTGAAAGTAACTCAAAAGTAATACAGGAGTAATGTAACGCATTACAATTCTGAAACAGTAATATTGTAAGGTAAGGAATTACTTTTAAATAACAGTAACAAGTAATCTATTACAGTTTAGAAGTAACTTGCACAACACCGTTAAGCACTAAGCAGTAAACAGAATGCACTCTTGCATAGGTCTTTTTTTTTTTTGCAGGGCTGATAAAAAACAAAAGGTATTTGGTCAAAATCAGCTATAAAACTGAAAAGCATCTTGTGTTATAAAAGTACAAAATAAATAGAATAATGAAGAAAAAAACTTGCATTAAGAGTGTTACAATTTGCTCCACTTAATCTATATTTTAAAATTCAAAGGTTAAACCATCCTATACTTCTTTTTCTGCATTCCACAACGTTTCGCGCACAGTTGAGAGCGCGAGCCTTTCAATGTATTCTCCTTTGTCCATGAGTGCAGAAAGGCGCATTCAACTCATGCGCATCTAGTGGACTTTGTTTTTAAGCGCTCAAGTCATTTGCATATTCTTCTTCTGATATTTTTCCTGTTGTGGCAGTTAGAAAACAGTGTTGCATTACCACACGCGCCCCCTTCTGGATTGGAGCGTGAATTACCTGTGACTGAATGTATTCGTCGTACTGTACCGTACAGTTCGGGACAGATACATGTAACATTATACGTGTAAAAGTAATGCATTTTATTAAAATAATTAATCACTGAAAGTAAGAATAACTTGATGTCCATTTGGTAAGTGCTCTGATGGATTCATTGAGTTCATTCAGTGACGGATCCACAAGACTGATGAGTTCATGAGGCTTTTTGAATCATTCATTTAATAATTTGTTTGAATGAGATTACACTGGTTGTGCTATATGTTTTAATTTGATTCCCAAGCTCTCAATTCCGTTTATGATTAGATTCTGATTCATCTGTGCATATTATAATTAATTGTAATTTGTCTATTTTGCTTACATATGAAAAAGATTTTCAGCTAATGTTTTAAATTATACAGGGAACCTTCTAACTGATAATTATTATTACTTTCTAAAAACTAACAACAGGGCCCAAACCATTCAGTTCACTTGCTGTAATTCAACAGGTATAAAAATCAGCAGAACCAAATGAACTCCGTGAACTGAAGCAAACTTTAAATTGCATCAGTTCAAATTAATATTATATATTTTTAATGTATTTTATTAAAATATTCCATCACTGAAAGTAACGATCACTTGATTTTCATTTAGTTATCATTCTGATGGATTCAGTGAGTTCATTCATTGAACGGTATATTAGACCTGTTCAAACAGTAACTTCTTCGTTCATGGGTTTATTTGAATGATTCAGTAAATCATTTATTCGACTACACTTGCAGTGCATGTTCTGATTCACTTAAAAGAGTTTGTTTAAAAAAGTAATTTGCTCATGAACTGGACTACACTGGAAAAGCCCTAATAAATTGATTGCATTTCGATTACCTGTAATGAATCTAGGCACGAATGAAGTTTTAACCATGTAATGAAGCACCAATAGGAGTACAGCAATTGATGACGTGTGTGAGAGAGAAATAGACATTGATGCTAACTTCTCTATGATATTTAATTTAAACGTCTTGTTATTTATCATGCCCACAAATTCACTCTTTCATCAAGCACTGACACTTTAACATTAGCACAATGGCTTGCTTGAAAATTGTCAGAATTTGACATGGTTGATGATGTAAAATGCCCAGTCAACTCTGTCAATTGTGACCAAAGTCCTGAGTCTGACATAAAAGATGGTTGTCGCACGGTCTTCTTTGGCTTCTACCCAAGATCTCGCCAGGCTCATATCGTCTGACAAGCAACAATTGCAAAGGATAGAAAAGAAGTCGCACAGTGTGCACTTGGCTTTAGAATAGACAGAGTCTATTAAAGATTTTATTTTATTCTTTCAAAAAAAAAAAAAAAAAACACAGCGGTGGCTCATTATCAGGCTTCATTCATTGTAACAGCATGGTGTCACACAGTTAGCTTCACAGTACCCACATAGAGTAAATCACTGTGAATTCCCACCAGATGCAGTTGTACTAATCAGATGTGAAAACATTGTACCAGATGTTGCCTTTGGTCACCCCATATGAGCTCCTCAGAGAAGTTTCCTATGTTGATTTTTAGAGAACAAAGAACAGCATCAAATGTGAAAAACGCCACAAACCGCGCAGCCTCTTTCAGAGCCGAATCCACTGTGATTACTGCACGTGGAGTGACGTTTAAAAAACCCTTCGTTTATATTTTACCTTCCTGTGCTCTCATTAAATGATACATGTAGATGTTCTGCAGAATGTAGGCTATGAAATAGCAAACTACCACACACCAATCTTACTGTTTCTACAGTGTTTATATATATATATTATATGCAGCGTAGTATATACATCTTCCATATGCATGAAATACCCAGATGATCAATGGTTTGTGAAAATGTATAGTATACATCAGTTAAAGAAGCAAAATAACCATATTTATTTCCGAGATGATAACTGGCCACACCTTGCTGATCCATACATCCAAACATCCATCCAAACATCCATACATACATACCTTTATTTATTCATACATACATCCATCCATCCAAACATCCATACATACATATATTTATCTATTCATACATCCATCCATACATCTATACATACATTTATCTATCCATATATCCATGCATACATACATCTATCCATACATACATACATACTAGGGATGTGCATCTCCATAACTGAGGCCGATGCGATACGCATTTCGATGCACAGCCAAACGATACAGTACATCGATACGGACTAGTGTCTGTAAATATTAAAGCTTAAAATGACTGATATTTAAATTTGATGTCTGTATGAATGAGCGCCGCATTTTCGTCTACTACACATACTGTGTATGTGTAACATTTCAGCATTTAATTTAATAAAACTATCGACATTTGTCATATCATATACACAGGAAGTCAAACGTCTTCACAACCCTGTCAAAATAAAAGTTTGGTATAACATAAAATAACAGAAATATACTATTGTACAATCGAGTGTACTTCGATTAATAGAAATAATAATAATCATCATCATAATAATAACACCATTTATTAAAACAAACTTAAAGGTCTTCATTGAAATTACAGAAATTGCACAGTAAAAATTTAGCCTACTTATTAATATTAAATAATTAAATTAATTTAATTACATTCTAAACGAAATTGTTAGTGTTACAGTAGCTGTATATAACAAAGATGAAGAGGAGCATACAAGTAAGTCTTTAATCAAACATAGGAGAATCCAACGAGGTACAGACAGCATAACATACGTATAAATGTAAACGAGAATGGACCAGGAGTGAAGGAGAACACTGGGTATATATACAAGAGACCAACAAAGGGAACTAAACAAGGTGAAGGGATAATTAACTAGACACAGGTGGATGAAATGATATAATCAGACAAGGGAAAACTAGGTCACAGGGGAAACAGAAACACAAGACATGTGACAGTTAGCTTTATAAACTGATTTGATTACATTTTTAAAAACATTTTTATTTGTCCATACAATGTTTATATAATATATTCCCTGTACTCCTGACTACGGAAGCCCTAAACGGCCATGGATTTTTTTTTTTCTTTTTCTATCTTGTCGTCTCGTGATCACAACTTATTTTCTCGTGATCTCAAGATAACAAAAGTTGTTTTCTCAATATCACAACTTAATTATCTCTTCATCTCGACATAAAAGGTCTTTTTACGATGATTGATTCTGAAACACAAGACCCGGATTCTACTGTTGCTATAGTAACGAACACAACTTTTACGTGCATCAGATCGACGGACAAATCATGCGCTCTTATATCTTGTGGATATTTCAGCAAAATGTTTACTTCGCTTAAAAATAAAGTTTACAATAAATAACTACATATAGGCTAATCAATCACTGTTCAATAAATGTACGCTAAACATTTTATTCGATTATTAACATGTTTAATAATCAGTAGAGCATTCAACACAAGCGCAGATGGAGTGCCTTCAGAAAGATGCCAGATTATTCTATAATTCTAAAAACTTTTAAAGATGCTTGGATTAAACCCACTTTATTTTCCTCATTCGCTTGAAATAAAATTATATTACATAATGCGTTTATTTTTATTCGTCATGTAGGATAGGCTGTGATATCATGTGCGTTAAACTGTCTTCCTCCTCCTAGCTCTTCCATTAAAAAGAGGTGCAATACTCCAGATTTCCAAAAAAACAAAACTTTAATCCAGTTGATATGGGCTAAAACAATCTTGGGATGCTGTTTGAGAAGAGTGTTTATGTATATGTGTGTGGTTTCCTACAAAGAAATTTAGAACATACAATAGGTTACACACTAGTATCTATAGCTATCACTGAATTAAATGACATAGGCTATAAATCATATTTCTTATCAATATACATTGAGTGACATAGTGAGGAGACGAACACTGAATCTGTGATGATTAAAATGGCGTCATACAATAAGGTGCAAACAGAATACTATACAGTGACATCAAAATTAGTTTTAATAAGCAATAAGTTTAGAATCACACCGAACGCTATTGCGGTCGTGAAACTGTAATGAGTAGGCTAGCAGCCAGAACGTAACGATAACAGATACACTTTTAAGCAAAATAATCATATTCAAGCATTTAACAGTTAAGTTATTTATTTAACGCATACAATACTGCACAAAATAAAGCGATCACGAAAACTCTGTCCGAAACTCGTACAATCTGGGCCAATATGAACTAATACAATAAAGTGGATATTTACCGCACACCATCAGTTATATTTGGTAATATACTGCCACTTGTTGGCACATTTGTGTAATTCAGAGCAAAGATTAAGTCGTGATCACGAGAAAACAACTTTTGTTATCTCGAAATCATGAGAAAATAAGTTGTGATCATGAGAAAACAAGATAGAAAAAAATAATACTCCATGGCCGTTCAGGGCTTCCGTACCTGACAGTAAAATATGCCAAAAAAAAAAAAAAAAAAACGTGACATACCGTGAAACTGCCAGAATCTTAAAAAAAAACATGATAAAGATTTTTGGTCATACTGCCCAGCACTACATAGTACTACAATAGTAATATATGAAATGAAAATAATATGGCCAAGTTAAGTTAAACCAAACTTTTATTTTGACGGGTTGCTGTGATCTTGAAGTTTCTGTGTGTATATGATATGACAATTGTTTTTTTCTCAAATTAAACAGTAAAATGCTCATGAAGTGACTCTCAGAGCAGCTCTGGAGATGAAGTTTTTGTGTTCATGTCGTCATAGTAAGATGGCAGATGCTGGAAAAAACACAGTTGAGCATCACGCATGCTTTAGGATGTGTAGTAAACATATTCGCAGGTCTGCGCCAGAGACACGCAGAATATGCAAGATTCACATTTAATTTGCCTTTTTGCAGTTTAATATTCACAGACACTAGTCCATATTGCAATTTGATGTAAGTGTACCCCCCTACTTTTGATTTATTCATCCAAAATTTGACAAATTCCGTGACATTCCGCGTCATACAGTAAAGTCTGTTTTTATGAATGGATTCCTCGATTCCGTCTGTGTTTTCTGCATTGCGGAAATCATAGGGCCCTGAACATGGTACAGTTATTTCGCTTTTATTTCTTTGGTTCAGACAGACAGCAAATCATAAATGAACTTAATGCCTTCTGATTTCTAACGCATGGCCCTTTCACAAACAGGCCTTTGTAGTGTCATGTTAATCTTTTCTATTACTCTTGACACACCTCGGTTTCCGTAGTGTTGTGATACGTCATATTCACGTAGCAGCGGTGGTGATGAGAGAACGCTCTTGGAAAACAGTTCTATACAGAGAAGAAATCAATCTATATTTAAAAATATTTGTCACAAATTATTGGCCACTTTCTAAATAATAAAAGTATTGTGCATCTACTAATAATTATATATTAATAAATCCTTTTATTACCGATGCAGTTATGTTAGAACCGATGCATCGCGATACAAATGCCAACTTGTATCCGATGCACACTTATTTAAATCAATGCATCGCATCGTTAACTTTTATACCGATGTGAATCGGTGAATCTTACCATCTCTAATGTATACACACATACATCCATACATTTATCTATCCATACACATACATCTATCTATCCATACATCTATCCATACATACAAACATCCATCCATATATATTGTTTATTTGTTTTTTGGCTGATCTCACAAATCCAATCAAGTCCTGATAAATAACTTGTAGTCCTCCCCAACATAGTGTTTTTCTGGTTGCACATCTACAGAAGGAAGTTGTGAAGTGTGTTTTATGTTGACGATGTTGTGATGCTATACTACTGTTTGTAACATATCTTGTTGTATAATTCATACTATTTCACATACTATATAGCGCAGCATGCAGTACGCTAGAATTAGATTTCAAACATGCTTGTGTTTCTGTGTTTATTGACAGCGGCCTCCTTTGGGCTTGATGTCCACGCAGCCGAGCCGACCACCAAGCTCATCTCGCCTCCCAGCCCCCTACCATAAACCTTTATACACTGCTGTGTGAGAAGGCGCCTCATGTTGTTTGTTGTTTCGTTGCATCTGTGGCCTTTGCCCAGTCTGTGCTTCTTGTTTGTCCTGTTTATTTTCATCTCATCTCTTTTTGCACGCTTTTTCCTCCTACCTGCCTCTTGCCTCATGAGCCCAGACAGCCCAGCGCGCTCAGAGCCGCTACCCCTCCCGCATACATCTGAGCCGGCTCTGCGCTCCTGCTGCTCCTGCTCTTTCATAGCCCACATTAATATCATAGTCTACCGTCATGCTGCAGTCATACATGTGCGAGAATGTCACTTTGCTTAAACACACTGAGATGAAAGCCCCGCGAATCAATTCAGTACGGGAAGCTGACTTTTTCAGTGGGGGAAATAATGAGTGAACAAACTGCCATAAGGGGCTGATGAGAAGACGTGATTCACGTTCTTGCTGCAGTTCGTTCTTAGGGAAAAAAAGGGCCACCCTGAGTGCATGTGCATCATCATGTTGTAAAATAATTTGAGTTTGTTGTGTACAAGGAAGATAAATGATTATCACGTCTTGTAATTTCCCTACATGCATAATGGCGAGCTGCAGGAGGCCACGTTTAGAATCACAGGCTTCAGTGAGTTTTAGGCCTTTTATTGTCATCTGAATATATATATATATATATATATATATATATATATGTTATACGTTACATATATATATATATATATATATATGTAACGGACGTAGGCCAGTAAGAGCTATGCATGTAAACCTCACTCCCCTGATCTCAAGAGGAGCTCTAGTGATTAATACTAGAAACTGCTGTCTTTAGCCACCTTGTTAGAGAGCCCGATTCCCATGCCGGCGGACCCGGGTTTGAGTCCTGCTTAGAGAGAGCAGTTTGAACAGGAGGGGTTACATTGGTGCCGTGACCCGGATGGGAGTGAGGTTTAGGGGGGTGAGTGTAATGGAGTAAGAGCTGTGTGTGTAAACTCTAGCAACTGATACTAGAGTCTGTGGTCTTTAGCGTCCTTATTGGAGCGCCCGACTCTTATGTTGGCAGACTGGGGTTTGAGTCCCGCTTAGAGCGGACTGTTCAAACACAGTTCAAAACACAGGTAAGAGATGATAGTGTTGATGATTTACCTTGGGTTCGAGCAGGAGTGAGCCTACAGTGTATTCACAGTTTGCGAGTGCAATCAGAGCGGCAAATGAATGGTCAGCTGTCTCCTCAAAATAGTCTGCTTACAAGCAGTGGAAAACTGTTTACATGCAACACACATACAGTAAACCCAAGTACTCTGCTGCCCATAATAGCACCAAAATAATAAAAAAACACAATTTACTATCATGCGCTGTGCACGTCTGTGATGACGTAAGATGAGCGGAAACGCACCAGGGGTTGAATTTTATTGTGAAACCAGACCATCGCTGTGGGGGGCACCGGGAACAATCGCGCCCGGGCTCTGACCGCAGCAAACGAGCCCAGTATGAAAGCCCCCTGAAAAGGCAAATGCTGACCAAGTATTTAAAAGTTGAGCAGCGAGCTCATTGGCTACTGATACAGCAAGAACCAATCAGCTGTTGCCCTATAGAGAATGACGTGATTGCAAGCAGGTTGAGTTAAGGACATATTAGCCTGCGCCATTTCATGACAGAACTTTGTATACTTGAAATGAATCGCTATGGGATATTAAATTGGAATGACAGGAATATGAATTTACTGTTACTTTTTTCAACACAACAGAGGAATTTCATTATTCCAACAAAAGTGATGTGACAAAACATAATCATCATTAATGTAATAATTCTTACTGGCATGCTGTTTGGCTCAAAGACTAAAGTATTCTGGGAGAAATTATATGGAGAAAAACAAGTATATAATATTTATATATTATAATTCTTGTGTATAAAGTGTATATAATAATTTCCAGATATAATAATATGATATTAATATCCATGTTTCATCTATAGAAGAATGTTTAAGTGTTTTAAAAAAGACAGTTGGCTTTATTTATATAAATATATTTAATTCACACACAGAGATGTGTATAAAACAGGTGAACATTTTGTATTTCTTTGCTCTGTTATTCTTAGCACTGTAATGTTTTGTGTGTGAGGAATACGCTACTCATTGCAGCCTCTGCATACTTTATTTTAATTGAGGTTTCTTTACCGGTGTCAAACAGAACACCCTCCTTTTGGTTTTGTCACTGGTATGTGAGACATTTAGCCTTTCATTCTCAGTTTATGCTTTCACACCCCAAGTGCACTTTTCTCTTTTTTGATAAGTGTTTTATTTTCCATCCCTAACTGTGTAGCCTAGCAACAGGCAGCAGGCAACAGTTCAAGGCCTAAATATGGTTTTCTATGAAGGAGGAGCAAATGCCACGGTGAAGTACACTTAGTAATTTAAACATTTCAGAAACCAAACATCTTTTGCAGTACCTGCCTCTACAATTTGTTTATTTCATTTCCCAGAAAGCCCCAGGGCTCAGCGGGTGCTTGATTCAGACAGGCTTTTGTCCTGTTTTTAATACTCATACAAAGTTGAAGGTTTTTTGTTGTTTTTTTTGTTTTGCCCCAGAGAGACCAATCACCTGTGCTCTGAGGACACCGGCTTCAACCAGAAAGATAGATCAAATCCCCAGTGCTCTCACAAAACCCAATTCCTGGGACCTCACCTCACAGCTTCAGCTCCGGCTGACTATTTCTAGTCCAAGCAGATTTCCTGCAGATAGGGATTTAGATCCCTCAGGTGAGGCAGAAGCTAATTTCTATACAGGAAAGGTGTGATTTTGAGATACACTGATGATGGATAATAGTGAACACTTGGCTAAGGTAAAGAGTCTTTCTTATTCCTCAGGAAGTTGCTGTGTGATTCTTTCTTAGTTATGTTTTCTTTTTATTTCAGTCCAGATTGTGAGTCGCTACTGACACATGGATCTGATTAGCAGCTTTTTCTTTGCCAATTCAGTTTATTCAGTTTTTTCCAATGTTGTTTAGTTGAGATTGGCCTCCAGGTAGCTGTGTGTGGTAGCAGATGTTTGGGTGTCATGCATTTAATTTAGCGTTTCAGGCAATTAAAAAGGCAGAAGATTGTTATGGATCTCGAAAGTATATCTAAATAATGCATTATATATATATACAGTCTTTACACAGCAGACTGTTTTAATCATTTCGGTGCATTTTAAAAGCCTCCAGTGTTTGTTTCCACTCAGAAAGCTAACATGTGTCATGGGATTTGCGAGTACAGTTCTCTTGGGAGAAATTAAGATGTCATCCATATGTATTATTGTTAAAGGGATTTGCTAAAGCATATTTAGGGCTTATTCATAAACATAGTGATTCATTTACAGTCTAGTATATGAAGTGTAGTCATTTAAGTTCAAGACAACGGTAAATGATATTTCCTGTTAATCTTTAACTCTGTAGGCTATACGGACAGGAGTCATTACTATTCACTTGAGTCACTACTATCCAAAACCTCAAAAGTTTACAGTGACTTCAGTCATTACTGAAGAGTTATCATGCCTTTCACATTAAAATACTGTTCAAAATATTTAGTAATTCCTTTAGGATGATGTAGTAACACTTGAGTCATTATTAGTGGGTTACCATGATCTTCACTTTAGAATTAATTATACATTATGCATTATTCACATTAATTATGAACCTGTATATAGTAGTTCTTAGTAGTCCTCTGGCAGGTATGAAAAAAAATTTAGTTATTGGTTAGCTAATAGTGAACTACCTCATTCAACTAAGCCTTGTTACTCACTTTTCAGTTTCTTGTTAGTTAATAGCAGTTACTAGAATGTTAATGTTGTGTTACTCATTTGTTTCCATTGTAGTTATTCATTAGTGTTACCAAGAAATCTATTCCCATCCGGATATGAATGTGTATTTTTTCACAATGTTTTTCATTACTCATTTTGACCTTCGATGAATACTGTAACTAAAGCTAAATTTCCCCCTGTGCTGCCTGGTGCACCTTCATTATGAATTTATACCTTCTTGCCAACTTTCTGGGTAAAGTAACAGTTGGTGGTTCAAGCACTTCTGGCATCCCATCCGATTTCAAAAGAGAATTAAATCACGAAGAGAGTCCAGTCACGGAAACAACTCAGAACAGGAAGTTTAGTAGCAGCATCATGTCAGGTGTGATCAGGGCCATAGGCAGGGTTTTACAATCACTGTGGTCCCAAATTTGAGCTAGTTAGGAGGGTTGGGGTGCATCGTCCCTTGAGAAAACTTTGATTTCTCTGATTTACATATGTGCTTTTCAAGACGTTTGAACGCCAAAAAAATTGAATAACAATAGCTTTAAAACCATGTCAGTGGGCAGTAGATTATTTGTCAATACCTGCTCTCTCCATCATCTCCATCACTCTTTTTTTTTTCATAGTCTCCTTATCTTGCCCTGTCTCTTTCCCTCCTAAAGCTGAGCTTTGACTGATAGTCTTTTCATTTTCATCTTTGTCAGTGAACAAAGTAAACATACACTGTAAACCCTAATGCTCAAAATAATAATTGGTTTGAGTAGGACAAACTTAAACAAATTAGTTCAGTCAAATTAACTTTTGATGAGAATTTAGCACTTTCTTTTTCTTTCAAGTTCACAGAACTGATAAATTTTAAGTAAACTGAACTGTTTCATTGTTCTGAGTTTTATGAACTTATTTCTTCTTCGTTTAGATTAACTTAATTTTAACTAGAATTGGGCTGGGATTTCTATTTCCCAGCATACTGTGCCAATGGCACTCGAAAGGGAGAGTAAATGCTAATATTAAGTATTAATCTTGTGCCTAATATGATGAAAATGGCTTCAATAATGTTTCCTGTCCCCTCACATTATTATATGAATCATGTTAATTTATAGGCCTAATTATTACATGAATCACATAAAATTATAGGCCTATTTTTAATTCAAAATGGTGAAATTAGACAAAAGTTTATTAGTTATTACCCTGATTATTTTTCTCAGTCGTTTGAAATTTATATCCTGAAACTGCTGTCAAATATGAAATGTTTAGTTTAGCCACTTACGTCTTATCTCGCACTTTATGACCATAAACTGAAGCGTCACACTGGAATTTGCGCTTAGCAGCTTCTGCGAATTAAAGCCCGCCTACTTTGATTTGATTGGTCATCTCAAGCATTGACTAGCGGTGACAGACCACTGAGGAAGCTCAGATGAGAAGATCTTGGTGCCATACAATATCGTTGAAACACTAAAGTAGAGTTCATACTATATTAGGCAGTTATTTCACAACCTTTATTATATACACCTCGGAAAAATACAGACCTTGATTACCTCATAGCTGGCTACGGCCATGGGTGTGATACTTACCTTCATTAGTTCCTTCCCTAAAATACATAATATTATAATCATATCATATAAGTCTAGTTTATTTCAGTGGGTTTTGTCAAAACCAAAATTACAATACTAGATCCCAATCCCATCCAAATGAGTATACATTATATCCTCTGTTAATAATTATAATTTACAGTTGTTTAGAAAGCATTAGAATAGTGTATACATTGTACCTAAAGTAGCAAAAAGATGTCATGGACATTGAACCATGATGCTCATGTGGAAGAAGCAGGTTTGAGTCAGACCTGCAACATTCTGAAATAAAAATGGCAAAATAAACAAAAAGCAAAGAGACCATTTGCAAGTTATCCATCAACACAAGAGGATTGGTTAGTAGCATAACTTATGCAAATTTGATATCCTTATTTGTCTTTAAAGCCAAACAATCTTAGACATGGCCGAGTACCTTCTGTCACTGTGGCTCAACTGCAGCGCTTTCAGCTTCATCATAGCACAGTTTGGCGTTTTCTCAGGTGATTAATTTTCAGTGAAACTTGTCTCGCCATTACAAACAGGTTGCAACCATTTGAGCTCCCATTTAGCAGTGCATTTTTAATTACGCCTGTCTGCCGAGGGGGAGCAGCAAGCCGAGCGGCTGAGGCCACAACCGTCTGCGAGCCACTCAGACATGGAGCACATATGCTGCACGAGAGCAAATGAGTGCCGGGTGCAAATGGAGGGAAGATGAGTAATTCATGGCACGGAGTCAAGTCAGTGCGCCCGGATTGTAATTTAGTCCCGTTTGGCAGTGTTCACCTGAGTGCCAGCACAGCTTACAGCCCCCATCATCCCCCATGAGATGTCATCATGACTCAAGAGCGCACCAATCCCTCTTCGCATTCCCGTCGTATACTTCTTATTTGTTTATGTGTTCATTTAGGTCTTTGCTCTCTGTCAAGAGTAATTCTGCCGTCGGTGCGGTTTAGGCATTAGGAGTGCAGTAGTTGAGATGGCGAACGTAGTTTGATAGAGTTGCCTTTTACAAAGAAATGACTTCTAAATTGTCAAGAAAGAAGAGGAGATGGATCTAGGGAAATTTTTGTTGGTGTTTACCTCACCAATTTCTGTGTGAATTATATTGTTGCGTTAGTGCCGTATTGTTTGTTCTAGGTCACCTTGGTGAGAAAGCATCTACTCAGAACAATAAAGTCATGTAAATGTTGTGGTTTGGATGGATGCTGGTGTCTTCAGCAAGCCCTTTAAAGTCACTGTGAAACCCCCTTCACAGTTTTACTTCTGTAATGTGACATATTTGCAAAAAAATATTCAGGTTGGAAAAATCGAGGTTGGGATGACCACTCAAACTGAGGGCATTTGAGAGAATGACACTTTTGAAAAGTTATTTACACACAAGATTAATTTGTCATTTGTTAATGATATATTCATTATATATCCATTTAAATGTCAGACTTGTGTAAAAATTATGTGTGTGACCCGTTCTGGCAAAATGAGTCGGAATGCGCACGGGCTAATTTCGAGCTATTGGCAAAACAAGTGAAAAATGTCAATTTTGGTCAAAATTGAGGTTTTCACAAAAATGAGTTCATTAAGCCCTCATCTAGCGATCCCAATGCTCCAAATAGCAATTAAACATCTAAAAGTTTTCTGAGAGAAGTACCTTTCCTTTGACCATGAAAAATGCTGTTTTTCTCTGCTCGCTTTTGGGCGACTGGTGCTTCAGTTTTCGCTTTTGGTATTGTTGTAAAGCACAGCATTCCAACTTTAGTGAATTCTCAGTGGCATGAGTCTGAACCAATGAAATGTGATTTTCAAACTCATGCTGATGTAAACAAAACAATTTTACACGTGCTGAATGACAGATCCGAAGCGTGAGCTCAAAGACGCCTCAGAGAGTGTGTGATCCCGATACATACATATGTACACAGAATTACAGTATTTCAAAAATCTGTCTTGGCAAATATTCATGCAAATATTATCTGTTATGTCTTAAGTAGATGTTTGGTTAACTGTTGGGGGAAAAACATCTGATGTGTAACATTATATTATATTCGTGTGATAAAGTAGGTCTTAATATATAGGCTGTCTTTTTCAGTAATGTTAATCAAACAATTGTGGAATCATGGAAAAAAGTTGAATATATTTTTCCTATAGATATGAGTTTTTATTTGCTTTGTGCCAAATTTGGTTTGGTTGCTAGGTGATTTTGTTTTAGAACCTTCAGAAAACTTTAACTCGATTTTTCTCAATTTACTTTGCTGAATCTATAAACTTCAAACAGGTGTAGCTCAGGCCCCGTTTACACTACTGCGTTTTTGTTTTAAAACAGCATTTTAAGATGAAAACGATCCTCATCTACACTGGCGTTTCCACAGTGTTTCAGAAACGATCTTTGTCTACACTACACAGCCGAAAACGCATGTCACATGACTGTTCATGCACACACACGTACAAGTGTAAACAGTTGATTCTTGCGCATGTAGGTAGCTGCGGTATTAAAAAAATGCAGAGTTTAGCTGCACAATGACTGCTAAAAATGACAACAAAGCCAGCATAGATTGCAGTTCAGTCTCCATGTTATCGTTTACACAGTCGTCAAGGATACACAGAGCAAACATGGGCAGCCACGCCATCGTTTTCAAAAGTTTTGGTCCGTTTATACTGAAATGCAACCCCGACATTTTCAAACTAAAACGGGCTTTGCAGCATTTTCAAAAGTCAATTTCAAAATTTCAACATTTTTTGAGGTTAGAAAACGACGGCATAGTGTAAATGACAGGCGTAACCGTAGCAAAACTTATGCGTTTTAAAACGTAAACACCCTAGTGTAAACGGGGCCTCAGTCAGAATAACAATAACTCATTTTTGAAAATTTGCTCATTGCGACTCATTTTGCCAGCACGGGTCACACACACACACATAAATATATATATATATATACATATATATATATATATATATATATATACGAAACACATATAAATACAGTTCCTAAATTTATTAGACCACCTGTCATAATAAAAAGCAAACATATTTTAGGAATCTGTAAAAAACTTTAAAACTAAAAATGTTATTGCCATTTATTAGGCAAACTGAAACAACTAAATAGTCTTTATTCCATACCTGCAAACTAGTCGCTTTTCGGCGAAATTCGCCGTTTTGAATCAAAGTCATTTATGTGAATCGTGTAGATCCGAAGAGTTTTTTTTTCTTTTTTTCTCAGGGGTGGGGGGTGTCAGTGTAAGTTTGCAGGCACAATAAATCGAAAATGGGCTACTTTCCCATAGACTGGAGTGAGACCATAAACGTCTCTCGAGCTGCCTTGATCTTTTTTGCCGCTCTGTGGTGTGACTGACACATCGCTGTAGCGTTTCAGTTCAAACAGAGGCAGAGCGCACGTGAACCGATCATCTTTCCCACTTTACAACACGAAATAAACATGAATGGATGTAGGATGAATAAATACCGAAGGTATGTTGAAAGATGCAGTACAACTTACTGAAATCTGTATCATGTCATATGTAACGTTAATCGATCAATCATTGTTTCAACCACGGAAAAGCGCCAATAAAATAGCTTTTTAAAAATGTCACATTTACCATAACATTTACCTCAGAAAAGCAGTTCAATGTCAAAAAACTACAAAAATGAACTTATTCATGTACTTAACATGCTTCAATACTGAATGTATAAAACCGTTTTATGACGGCCACCATTTAAATGTTTGGCCGATATTAAAAACAAGTAGAAACAGTATTAAAAACGAGTAGAAACATAATTTATTATAACGTTATTATAAAAACTTCTTTATGTGTAATTTATATGTAAGTAGCTTACAAATCAATTCATTTTTAACCTTTAATATTATAATGATGGACCAGCTGTGGTTCCCTGTATAGTTTACAGCAATAGTTGAGAGATATTTTTTCTTTGAGGAAATTTGCCATGTACTGTACCTGATAGGCCCCAAATTAATCTTTACTGAATTGAAGGTAATCAAATTTAAATCAAATCGCAAGCTTGAATCAAAATCGAATCCAATTGTGAAATTTGTGTCAATGCCCAGCCCATTGTCAATGTCAATAAATTTTTTTATTTTATTTTTTAAATGTTGTTTTTTCCATTTATCTTATTATGGGAGTGCACCAAAATGCTTAGTTTATATGTTAAAATCGTGAAAATTTTCTCCCATTATTGGCCCCCAGACCCCCCTACTACTATTTACTTTGAAAACATGTCACCTTTTTCACCACTTTGGAGTTTGCAGGTATGTTATTCACACATAATAACCAAAAAATCGTATATTTTATTTTGTATGGTCTCCTTTGGCCTTGATAACAGCTTGCATTCTTGCTGGCTTTGTTTTTATGTACTTTTCCACAGTCTTTGTTATTTTCTTCCAAATTGTTTCTAGTTGGTCCCAAAGACTTGCTTTTGATTAAACATTTGTGAGATCTATGTTTGAATTCTATTTTAGCATTAGAAACACAACTGTGACTAAAGAGCTTACACATACTGGTGTTGATTAACCATTACAGAAACATAAAAAAAATGATTTTGGTAATCACCAATACTGTTAGTTTAGGGCAGCCGTGGTACACACTGGGTGGTGGTCTAATAAATTTGTTAAGCACTATATATACTGAAAATGACTGCATAGATACTTGCCTATTTATTAGTGTTATTCAAATAACTGTGATCACTGGCTGTCAATTTTGCTTGGTTCATTACAAAGTAAGTATATACTAGGAGATCCTAATACATATTGATCTACATGTGTATATATATATATATATATATATATATATATATATATATATTTATATAAAAGAATGTCATATTGATTTTTAGAATAATACCAGGAATATACTGTATATTGGATAATTTTGTGTTGGATTTAATTAGCAATACTTTCTTTGGTCCTGGACAGCATGAAAATTGTGCTAATTTAATCTGAATGTTTTCAGCAATATTTTATTTTACATTTACTCTACAGTTTAGAAAGCACGTTGCTGTGCACCATCTGAGCGAGCGAAGAGGGATTTCATCAGTTATTGGTGAAGTTTTTTCTTGTTGTTGAAGAGGTTCCCGCAGAAGTGTCTATAGCCTCCAGAGGGAATGCAACTGCAGAGGAATCAATGGAGGATGAATGTACTCATCGCTCTCCTGTGACAATGTCAGTGTCAATGTTTAGTTCCCTTTCTATCACTCTACTGTCAGAATTCTGCCATAATAAAACACTACTCACATGGCACATCAATGAGAAATGACACTTTATTTTACGGCACAGACCACCGCAGTCTGCAGCTGGGATGAATCAACCCTTATCTGAAGTCATACCAAAACTGACAGAATTGTTTCAAACATTAGCCGATGCAAGATTAACATTTTTTCCTCCATTGTGAATGTGAGAAGAGGAGCGCTGAACTCTTCGCTGTGTGCCATTGTCTTGCTTTGTTTGAAAGGTAATTGTGTGTTAATGAGATGAACCCATGAGAGAGATTTCAAAAGCAAATTGAGTTGAGCAGGTGTTTGTTGTCTTGCATGTGCTTCAGTGTTTTAGATAATTAGAATTGCATTGTATTCCAAAATATTCACCCATTCAGTTTTGTCTTTTTAATTTAGCTCAATTGCAAACCGTAAACTAATCTTTTCAGCATAATGACAACTGAATAACATACACTTGTGTTCATGAGCACTATTGTGGATCAGTTTTGTGTTTCCCTGCATTAATAACAGTGTTGTAGAAGCAACTTGGAAATTACAGCTTGTCTAACTACAAGCTACTTATAATTAAAAGTAGTTCCACTGAAGTCAAGCTAGTCTTTTGAAACCGTAACTACACTACAAGATACCAAAAGTAGCTAAATATATTAAAGCTATATGAGGAAAGTAGGCCTATATATTTTTTTATAGTTTTATAGTTTTTTAAATTTGAATAAAATGAAAACTAATAGACTTTCAAATCACATGAGCCAATATTTTATTCACAGTAAAACAAAGATAACATAACAAATGTTTAAACTGAGACATTTCAAATTTGATGCCTGCTACACAGGTTTCTGGAGTTTTGGTGGTCGTCTTTAACATATTTTTCGTTTAATGATGCACCAAATGTTCTCTATAGGTGAAAGATCTGCACTGCAGGCAGGCCAATTCAGCACCCGAACTCTTCTACGATGAAGCCATGCTGTTGTAATAGCTGCAGTATGTGGTTTTGCATTGTCCTGCTGAAATACACAAGGCTTTCCCTGAAATAGATGTCGTCTGGAAACCTTTATATACCTTTCAGCATTCATAGTCCCTTCCAAAACATGCAAGCTGCCCATACCGTATGCACTTATGCACCCCCATACCATCAGAGATGCTGGCTTTTGAACTGAACCCACAGGACACAACGGCGCTATTGGACCATGTTCACATACGGCTTCCTTTTTGCATGATAGTGATTTAGCTGGCATCTGCAGATGGCACAGCAGATTGTGTTTACAGACAGTGGTTTCTGTAAGTATTCCTGGGCCCATTTAGTAATGTCATTGACACAATCATGCCAATGAATGATGCAGTGTTGTCTGAGGGCCCGAAGTCCACGGGCATCTAATAAGGGTCTTCAGCCTTGTCCCTTATGCACAGAGATTCCTCCAGTTTCTCTGAATCTTTTGATGTTATGCACTGTAGATGATGGGATTTGCAAAGCCTTTGCAATTTGATGTTGAGGAACATTGTTTTCCACAATTTGTTACGCACTCATTCACAGATTGGAGAGCATCTTTACTTCTGAGAGACTCTGCCTCTCTAAGACATCCCTTTTATAGCTAATCATGTTACAGACCTGATATCAATTAACTTAATTAGTTGCTTGATGTTCTCCCAGCTGAATCTTTTCAAAATTTCTTGCTTTTTCAGCCATTTGTTGCCCCCGTGCCAACTTTTTTAAAACCTGTAGCAGGCATCAAATTTGAAATGAGCTCATTTAGTGGATAAAAGTGTAAAATTTCTCCGTTTACACATTTGTTGTCTTATCTATGTTCTACTGTGAATAAATTATTGGCTCATGTGATTTGAAAGTCTTTTAGTTTTCATCTTATTCAGATGTAAAAAACGCCCCAACTTTTCCGGAATTCAGGTTGTACAAGTGAGAGTATTTAGGATGAAGCAATAGTTTAGGATTAATTGATTCATTGGAATGACTTGATTCATTAGAGAGAGTTTAGGATGAATCAGACTTTCCAGCACTACTAGACCATTTGTGAGCAGACGTCACAGTTATGTGACTGCATCTGCGTGCGCTTTATTGGTGGCAGAAAAAACAGTGGTAGCAACTGGAAGAAAATGGGCGAAATCCATGTAATAAGACAAAAAAGCTTCTCATTATGCCTTTGTATGTCATAACCGGAAAGATGATCTTCATTTTTAAAGAATACCATGGTCGAAGACGCCATTTTAAGATAAGTTTATATCTCCCAATTCAGACTTCATACCTCACAATTGCAAGTTTATCAATTCTGAGGGGGAAAAAAAGGCAGAATATTAAGTTCATATCTCGTAATGCAGATTTTTTTTTCTCATGAGTGTGAGATATAAAGGGGAGGGAAAATAGTCATAATTGTGAAATTTAACTCAAAATGACCTTTTTACTCTTATTTCTTGGTTTCCATTGACTGTTTAGGATGAATTGATTCATTAGAATGAATCAGACTTTCCAGCACTACAAATGAGAAGGTTTAGGATGAATCAATTTATTAGGATAAACTTAACAAATAAACTTAACAACTGACAACAAGAACTTCAGCAACAAACGTAAAGGCCCTTTCACACTGAACGTGACGCGAAAAAGCGAGGCGAATCGTGGAAGAACGGACCTTTCACACCAAACGCGAAACAACCGATCATCTTCTGCTAAACGCCTGCACGCTAGGTGGCGCCGACCAACAATGCATTTGTCCTCATGTATGTGTCTCGGATATGGCTTTAACATTGTCTGCTGCATAATACAGGCTACAGCGTTAAATTAAGTTAAATAAAGTTTGGTACTACATTAGAGAAACTATCTAATGCTTACAAGAATACATCTTAAAATATAATTAGAGGTACAATTCGCATCAAGCTACATTTCAAAATTTATATGATTATTAATGTCTTTGCTCAAAACACACTTAAAAACATTATGGACTTATTGTAATAACCTCTGATTATGATCTAAAGTGGGTTTTGATTCAATAATGGGCAGACGTGCATTCTTTGTATGTTTTATAATGGATTGAATGTTAAATCTGCTTATCATTTGTCATAAACATCCTTTATTGTTATAAAAATTGCATAACTGCATAAAAACACAGAAAACATATAATCTATATGCCTTCATATTTCATCTGTACAAAATGTTTCTCTAAATTTGTATATAAAGAAAAGAAGGAGATATGATTACATGATTGACTGATCCAAAACGCTACCATAACACTCGTGCACATAAAAGAAAACGGACAGTGATCACATAATTCAGTGGAAAGTGACTAGAAATTATATTCTGTATAAAGAACATGTGAGAATAAATCTGTTCTTAGATACCAATAATAATCCCCTCCTGGATACTGTGTTTGTTTACATTAGTTTTCTAAACAGCACCACCACTCTCGCCCTTCTGTGCAACAGCAGCTGCTCCGGGCGCGTGATCTAAAGCTCAGATCTAATTGGACAGCCAGTTTCATCGTGGAGCAACGGGGAAAAAAAAATCAACACACAGGTCGGAAAAAAAATCCTTGCTTTTTTGCGCCGCAAATGTTCGCGCCCAGTGTGAAAGTCTCCATAAGGGTTCTATTGTTTCGAATCAAGAATGTCATCACGGCGTAAATTCGCACCGAATTTCACGCTCAGTGTGAAAGAGCCTTAAGAATGTTACATATAGTATGAGAGAAAGGATAGTGTGAGTATGATTTTTTTGGTCAGGATGGTCTAGTTTCTAATTTTTGTGTTGTTTTGGACACCAGACTGGTAAATTAGCTATACTCGGCCTAAACTAGCAAAGACCATGCCGGTATAGGATTTTGTGGGGTTTTGGTTTTGGCTCTGAAAAATGAAGTTAAGTTCACTCAACTCAACTTTTAGTTAGTTACACCTCAACACTGATCAGCAATCTAACAGCACTGCAGCTCTTACATTATCTATGAAGATCCTCTAGTTATATACTGAGCGCAGAGACTCTTCTTCACTGAGATGATCCCTGTGGCTTCAACTTTATTTCTAGCACTTATTACAGTGAGTTTAAAAAAGTAAAATGTGTCGACATTTTACATTGAGTCTCTGAACTTTCCAATCCTCGTCTTGCCCTCATTCAGCAGGCAGCAGTCAGGCAGTGAATGTGGGTTATAGCACACTCATCTGAGGTGGGGTAATCTGAGGCTATAGCTGTGCTCATGCTGTGGGGCTTGAGTGTGTTAGTCATAATGTAGGCCATAACCAGATGTGGAATACACCTCCCACATGCTCTCCTTAATAGCCCTATCATGAATTATGCATATTACATGCGGTACAAAAACTTGCGGTGTTTTTGTTTTTAGGTATGAGAAAAGGCAGCCATGCCACTCTTCTTTTAAAGCTGTTATTTTTCACATATTGTGTTGCCAGTAACACTGAATTCATTACTTTGGATTTATTTCACAATTTGTGCATGTATGTGTCAAGTTTAATTAGATAAGAATGTGTGACTGTTTCTGCATTTTATTTTGTGTAGATACTCACACTTAAATTTTCTTGCTTGACACTTGCTTACCATAGCAACAAGATATTCTGTTTACTGCGCAGCTTCTGTTGAGCGGGTAACAAAAGATGTAAATAAAACACAAAGATGAAACCTAGAATGAATGAAAAAAATAATTTTTTTACAAGCATAATATGATGAAATATGTCTTGATGTTTGTAGTTTGATATTTGTAGATGATGAACTGAACTTTTCATGCTCTGCTGTCTTGCATGTCGCAGCTTAGGAATCGAATGCACACTTTTTTGTGTCAGTACACTACAGGGTTTTTCACACTTGAAATAGTTAACCCTGGGTCATTCTAAATCCTGGGTTATCATGCTTCCCGTTTCACACTGCTCATAATTTACCCAGGGTTAACAATTAATCCTGGGTATTCATGACATCTCACATTTTACATTCCTAAACCCTGGGTTACCGTTTTTATTTGCATATTTGCGGTGTCAGTGTCATTGATTGGATAAACGCAGCACGCAACCTGTTTACATAGCTTTAGCTTCGCGCATCCTCGTATTGCCGACTGTTCTATCGAGTTTGTGCTGAATGGACATTTCGGACTATAAAGGTAAGAATGAAATGGTCTCTTCTTCACTCAAATTGTTGTGTTTTCTGTCAGCATTTGACATTTTCCTCTCAAACACTGAATTTACTGTTTAAATACAATGCGCAGTGTTTCTGTGACTGTCCAAAGCATGTGAATATGAGGCACGCTATTGGTTAGCCGTTGCTAAGCATCTAGTCATAACATTCTAAAACCGCATTGTTTAACACTGTACAAGTTTGGCACCGCAATGCAGGGTTAACCCCACTTCTAAATTACAAGTGCAAAACGTTCCTTTACCCGGGGTTAAAAGCAGCGTTTAGAACGACAATAACCCAGGGTTAGGCGCAGTAACCCCACTTCTACATTACAAGTGTGAAACATTCCTATACCCGGGGTTAAAAGCGGTGTTTAGAACAACAATAACCCGGGGTTAAGCGCAGTGTGAAAAGCCCTTATGAAAATCATGTTTACACATTTGCAGACTGCTACAATTTGAACTTGAACTATGGGTTTGCCAGTGCTTGTAATCCCACAAATTCTGGAAAGATATCAGGGGCCAGTTGCATAAACACAACCACTATGTTAAGACTGAAGACTAATGATGAAGTACTTAAGCCTTGAGCCGCAAAACATGTAAAAATATCACTGGGTTATAGTTGATAGAGCTATAAAGAGCCAAATACAGTGTAGCAAAGAGCTTAGTTACTATCATCACCCATGTCAACAGTACTAAAGAGAAGCTTTTCACCCAGTAATAATGCATCAGCATAATGCAAAATAAAAGCCAGAAATAGAAGGATTCAATCAAGGTGCGAAGTTCTCCATTACTTCTCCACTCCTATTGCCAAAGATAGATAGCTCAGTAGGCAGCAAGGTGCCAAAATAAGTCTGGCTGATTTTATCAAAGATGCCACTTCTTTTCATTTGGAGTAAACGACACGTCTACAGTCTCCCCGGTTCAAAGCCTCTGTTTTTTCCTTTCTGATGTAAAGGAAGTGCTCCAGTTGAGCGGTTTAGGGAAGGGAACGCACGGAAGCGTCTTTCTCTCCGATCGAGAGTTTTCCGCCTTGATTGCGGTGCAAAGGAAATGAATTATTATTTGAAGTTGACTAATGTGATTACAAACCAAGCCAGTTGTGTGCAGCAAGTCACTCAGAAAAGCTAAATGGATTCAAGTTTGATATGAAAAGGCCTGTAAACGTATGCTCTAGACTTTTGCCATTTTTATCATTCCATCTACACAATTCAGCGGAAAAATGTCACCAGCCATATGCTTTGTGGCATGTAGCAGGCTGCTTTTAGAGCATATTTTGGCAGCGCTTTGCATTCGCTATGTGAATGTGATTTAGCTCACAGAGAGTCGCAGATAGTAGCAAATGTCTTTGTCACCCTTGTGGCCCGCTAGCTCAATTTAGAGACTCTATCAGGAAAACATGCTTCAAAGGCTCCACATGCTCAGGGTCCAATCTTTGTTTGGAAAGGTCTCTCTTTGTACCCCGGGACTGTGGTCCTTTCTCGCCCAAATCCGAATGAGTTCATGTTCAACCTCTCCTCGATGTTTTTTCTTTTTAAATCTTCTCGTTTGTGGAAAATCTGTCTTACAATGCCTCAGTCAAATGCCGTGTGATTTATGTTTTTTAGCCACATTGTTTCGCCCAGGTGTCCTTTGGTGGGCTGTGATTTGTTTAAAAAGAAATTTCCGTTTTCATTTCATCAGTGTGCCTTTTTCTTGTAGCCCTGAGTTGAAACTCTAGGGAATGACCTGTGTGGAAACTTGAATCTAGATTTAAAAATCCAATAAAAGCGGACGAGCGAACAGATTTGCGAGCTCTGTTCCTGAAGATTTCCCTGATTACTTTTTGAAGTGCCTTTTAGCGGGAAATGCCAGAGATAGACAGAAAGGCTATAAGACTACCACTCTATATCAGCCGGTCATGCGTAAGCCTTATATTCTCATGTCCTTGCCCCTCATGAGCGCTTGGTATGGAAGTATAATAATGACTAATGTCTTTGAAACGACAAAACATGTTAAATATTGCATTGCATGAACAGTGCTTGCATTTTAATGCATTGTATTTTCAGGGCTTGCCTGTATATAGTATGCTTCATTGAAAAGGTGTATACTGACTGAGTTTGGTTTTTTTATATCACTGTTAGCCAGTGTTTTCACATTAAGCATTTTAGAATGTCCCACCACGAGGAGAATCCTGGAGTGTATGAGGGCAACCCCACTACTGCAGCACAGTGGCGCACAAGCCATGATATAAAGTTAAAGGATTAGTTCACTTTCAAATAAAAATTTCCTGATAATTTACTCACCCCCATGTCATCCAAGATGTCCATGTCCTTCTTTCTTCAGTCGAAAAGAAATTAAGGTTTTTGATAAAAACATTCCATTATTCTTATAGTGGACTTCAATTGGCCCCAAACAGTTGAAGGTCAAAATGACTATTTCAGCTTCAAAGGGCTTTAAACGATACCAGATGAAGAATAACGGTCTTATTTAGCGAAACGATTGGTCATTTAAAAAAATAAAAATAAAAATGATATACATTTTAACCATAGACGCTCGTCTTGAACTAGCTCTCTTCTTTTTCTTCTCTATTAGAATTTAGGCAGTGTAGTCGCTGCAAAGTGTATTACTGCCCTCCACAGGTCAAAGTTTGAACTAAATTGTCATATACAATATGCTAGTGCAAGTATATAACATTTAGTTCAAACTTTGGAGGGTAGTAATTAATTTCTTTTCGACTGAAGACAGAAGGACATGGACATATTGGATGACATGGGGGTGAGTAAATGATCAGGAAATGTTTTATTTGAAAGTGTACTAATCCTTTAAGAAAATAAAACAATGAATCTCCATCACGCAAAAAATGTTGCTTACATGTACACAGTAATCGCGAAGACTTTGAATTAAATGTAAGCACAGCTTTCGTGTCTTAATCAGCTTTTCTGACTATATACTGAATCTGACAATCAAAACGTATACTTACCGCTTGCTCCATTTCTGTAAATCAGATTTGTGAGTGAATTAATTAATTCATTAATTAATTAATGACTCTATCTGTTGTTTTGGTCTTCGTTGTCACCCATTTGCACCACCTGCTGGTTAGGTGACTAACAGCAAATGGAGATTATGCATTGGTTCTCTACTGCTATTCAGTTCCCAGATATGCAGTGTTGAATATTCTGCTGAATTTGAACCACTGAATTTGTTGAAGTGAATTTTTAAGTGAAATAAAATGGACTGAAAACTATAGGTGGTATTTTTAAACAGACTAATAACGAATTTCATAATTTAATAATGAAATTGTGAATTAAATGTTTTCATTTGAAATATCAACAGCTTAAATATACAACCATTTTGAATTTCAGCCCCCAAAAGTGCAAGCCTTGAAAATATAATGCATTAAAATGCCGGCACTGTTAAAGGGTTAGTTCACCCAAATTCTGTCTTTAATTACTCAAACTCATGTCGTTCCAAACCCGTAAGAATTTCATTCATCTTCAGAATGATAATGAAGATCTTTTTGATGAGCTTTGCAATTGAAACTTTGACACTTTAAAAAGTTCATAAAGAGATCAGAAAATTAGTCCAAATTTCCAAATTTTCTGAAGAGACTCGATCACTTTATATGATGAACAGATTTAAAGGGACAGAAGACTAATATTCCTGACAAAGGATGAAGAAATCACTCTTGACTGAATAGATTTTGTAACTTTCATCTTTATTTAATTATTCATAGAAGTTTATATGCAGTGTTCCGAAGATGAACAAAAGTCTTACGGGTTTGGAACAACATGAGGGTGAGTAAATGATGACAGAATTTTCATTTTTGGGTGAACTAACCATTTATTGCAACACATTTGTTTTTCAAATAGTGCAATTCAACATGCTTTTTTGTTTCAAAGACATTAGTCATTATTTCACTTCCATAGCTTGGCTGTTTCACTTTGGTCCGCAGCTGCTGCAATGACAGTGGCCTGCAGTTTAATTAGTCACTTCAGCACAGATGCAGAATGAGACTCATAAAACATGAGCTCGGGCCCTGCAGCAGTGCACAAGTCTTCCCCCTGCCTCACCCCGCTGTAAATCAGGCAAAAGTCCTCTTTATTTCCTAATAAATCCCACTCGCATCCCACAGCCTGCTTAACATGAGCACGGTTTGTAAAGGCCGCCATGTGCTGTTTAACACAAGTAGATTTGGCCACGTGGTATACACATTACGAAACGGTAGATGATTGGTGGTCGGGAGGTCATGAGAAGATGGAATGCTGTTGTCGACGTATTAAATTCTAACATATATGATCCCAATCGCATCCCACCACCTGCATAACACGAGTGTAGTTTGTAAAGCCCACCTTGCGCCATTTAATACCAGCACATTTGGGCCTGTGGTTCTCAAGTCCAGAATATACATTACAAAATGGCAGCCGATTGGTGGTCAAGATGTTATTAAATGGTGGAGCACAATTGTTGACGTCTTAAACGCTAACATATATAATCCCAATCACATCCCACCATCTGCATAACACGAGAATGGTTTGTAAAGCCCACCGCATGCCGTTTAAAGCTGGTACATTTGGCCATGTGGTTCCCAAGTCCAGAATATACATATCAAAACAGCAGCAGATTGGTGGTCGGGAGGTCATGAAAATGTGGAATGCTGTTGTCGAAATCTTAAATGCTAACATATATGATCTCAATCGCATCCCACCACCTGCTTAACACGAGCACAGTTTTTAAAGCCAGCTATGTGCTGTTTTAACACAGACATGTTTGGCCCTGTGGTTCCCAAGTCCACAATATACATTACAAACAGCATCCAACTGGTGGTTGGGAGGTCACAAAAAGGTTAAATGCTGCTGTCAACATCTTAAACGCTAACATATATAATCCCAATCGCATCCTACCATCTGCATAACACGAGAATGGTTTGTAAAGCCCACCGCATGCCATTTAAAGCTGGTACATTTGGCCACGTGGTTCCCAAGTCCAGAATATACATATCAAAACAGCAGCAGATTGGTGGTCGGGAGGTCATGAAAATGTGGAATGCTGTTGTCGAAATCTTAAATGCTAACATATATGATCTCAATCGCATCCCACCACCTGCTTAACACGAGCACAGTTTTTAAAGCCAGCCATGTGCTGTTTTAACACAGACATGTTTGGCCCCGTGGTTCCCAAGTCCACAATATACATTACAAACAGCATCCAACTGGTGGTTGGGAGGTCACAAAAAGGTTAAATGCTGTTGTCAACGTTTTAAACGCTAACATATATAATCCCAATCGCATCCCACTGCCTGCTTAACATGAGATAAAGCCACCTGCGTGGCGTTTATAGCAGACATGTTTTGGCCCCATGGTTCCCAAGTCCAGAATACACATTACAAAATAGCTGTCATGAAGAGGTGGAGCGCTGCTATCAATGTCTTTAACACTAACATATATGAGCTTTCCGTTACACATGCGCTTTATAGTCACCGAAAATTGTATTCATCCTAAAATTTCCTCTCGAAGGCTAAGATATCCATGCCCCTGGACAGCTAATTTATCTGCTGGTGTCAAGCAGGAGGCGGGAGGGGGAGGAGGGGCGGAACCGGGCCGGCAGAGAACGGGAGGGGGCGGCACTGCGGAGAGAATGGAATGTGACAGTGCTCCTCTCCGCTGTGTTCATTCCTAGTCTCATGCTAATTAGCCCTGGGAACAGGCTGCCAGAGCCATGAGAGGTGCCTCTGGTGCAACATGATGCAATGCAGGGCTTCCCTGTCCTATATCAACACAGAAACCTTTGTGGCTCATATCAAAGCGGCATCTTAGTAGACTGTGTCATCCTGCTGGGCTGGATTTGTTGGTTTGCTGCGGGCAGAAACGGGTTTATCAAAAGATCTTGTTTGCACACCGTCATCGGCATAGACATTTAATGTGTAGGCTAATTAGATATAGAGCACCATACATGTTCTTATTAACTAGAAAGAAATGCTGGTTGTAGATCAGACGAGGCTTGATGGAAAATGGTGGGTCGGTCAGCCTAATGAAAGGCTATTGATTACAAGACTGAATGAGTAATATTGAAGGAAATATATAGGTCTGGGTTCTGTTTAGGCACTTTCAGTGCTTGCTTTCAGGTCTACATTCTTTCTTGTGGTATGGTTGCTAGGCACTTCATCAGGAAACTCAATGTGTAATTAGAACGTGTGCAGGGTTTATTTTCTGTCTGTTCTCTTACAAAGCTCTTGTATAAAAAAAAAAAAACATATGAGCCATGGTACCAAAAGCTACAATAAAGGTAATTTTCTATGTACAAAAACAGGAATGCACCAGTATTTAAATTCTGTAAAATTTATTTAAATTTTTTTTTTTTTTTTTTTTTTTAAACTATATTTTTATAGACTATAAAATCAGTCACTATAAATGCTTTAAGTGAATTTGGACAGTATCATGTACAGTTAAAAAAAAAAAGGGATAAGGCCTATTAATTTTGAGATCTGCTAAAGATTATTTAACAGATTATTAAAAATGATTACTATTTTTTTTTTAAAGATTAATAATTTAAGATTAATACATTAAGATTAGATGATGGCAAAGGTAATCTGTAAAAATAGGGGAAATGAGCATGAACAACTAATTATATAAAATATATTAATATTATATAATAAAATTGACCAATACCATAATATAAGGCATAAAAAAATCTCTATATATTTATAGATATAGTCTTTTTGTTGTTGTTGTTTTGGAAGAAATTCAGAAACTTTATTCAGAAAGGATGCGTCAAAAGTGACAGCAAAGAATCCTGTAAAAATAATAATAATAATAAAAGGTTATAATGTTTTCCATAAAGATATATTGAGCAGCATAACTGTTTTCAAAATTGATAATAATAAGAAATGTTTCTATTAGAATGATTTCTGAAGGATCATGTGACACTGAAGACTGGAGTAATAATGCTGAAAATTCAGATTTGCCATTACAGGAACAGTTATTTTAAAATGTAATCACAATATTACTGTTTTTGCTGTATTTTTGATCAAATAAATTTGGTGAACATAAGTGACTTCTTTGAAGTTCTTTCAAAAACATTAAAAAAATCTTACTGACCCCTAAGTTTTGAACTATATTGTAAATGCTAGACTTGTCAATCAATTCAGTTATTTATATTTTTGTTTTTATTTATTTTTTTATTGCACTTTTTATAATTATCCACAATTAATTGTGCCAATTGACAGATCTTAAAATGCATGCTGGCTGTTTTTCCGCAGTGTTTGGCCATTATAGGAACAGTTTTTTGCGTTTTCTCTTTTCTACGCATCTATGCTATCTATAGTTTCTGTCATTAAAATCCGCATAGGCTGACAACTTTATCTCCTGAGGGTCAGTGTTGCCTCTGACAGGTTTGGTTTCAGAATCAAACCAAACAAACTCTGTTTGAGTGTGTGTTAAGTCTCGGTTATGCTATTTACACATTTACAGGAAATGTCACAAACAAGAGCAAGTGAAAACATCTGTCAGATATACCGAGAGGTGTTTTGGAGTCTAAAGATCGTATTTCAGGTTTAAATTAGGACGACTGTTAATGAACTGTCATTAATGGATTTATGTAGAACAGAATAACATCAGTTTTACAGGGAATCTTACACTGAATTCCCAACCAACAACAGTGCTAGGTGCCTTCATTTTTTTGTGTTTGTGTTTCTCTCTGACATAGATTCAAGACCAGATGGAGCGCCACAGAAAATTGATCACGCCGTCATTGGCGGCGTTGTCGCGGTGGTTGTGTTCGCCATGCTTTGCCTTCTGATTGTTCTTGGACGATATTTTGCGAGACACAAAGGTAAATCAAAGACACGACTCTGGATTTAGCTTGATTTTTTTTTTTTATCTTTGAAAATGACAAATATTCCTTTTTTTTTAAGGTACCTACTTTACCCACGAAGCCAAAGGAGCGGACGATGCCGCGGATGCCGACACTGCCATCATCAACGCAGAGGGTGGACACAACAATTCGGATGACAAGAAGGAATATTACATTTAACTCTGACTAGACCTGCTAGCTTCCTGTGCTGAACAGCAAACTGTGGACTGCTGGGTTGGGAGGTAGGGGTTGTGGGATTCAATCAGGCTGGATTCACACCTGTGCAGCTGAAAAGACAGTGAGGAGAAGGCGCTGCCATCGAGACGGACGGGGTGTGGGATGGCAGAGCACTAGGAGAGCTCAATTTTAGGTCGCTTCACCATCCAACACCTCCTGCCGGGGCTGGTTTTGTTCAGTTTAAACATTTGCTAAGAATTTTGTGCCTTGTTCTGTTCTTACTGAAGTTCCCACTTTCATCAGGACACCCACAAGCTACTGTCTCTCCAAACCCACGTTTTTTTGTTTTCGTTTCATTTTGGTTTTAATTGCCAGCATATCTTAAAGCTCTCTCTCATGCTGTTTTTGTCTGCAGGTCTGAAAGAAAGCCACACACAAAGTTTCGATGTAAGATTCAGTCACAGAACGATCGCTTGGGTTGTTTTCCAAGTAATTTATTTGGCAAATTGCCTGTTGCTCTCCTTAGCCCCTCAGAGATCGAGTTAGAGATGATACAAACCATTTTTGTTGTGACCAACAACATTCAGCAGCACTGTTGTGTTGTTGCATTATTTATTAGATATACTGTAGGCTATGTGATTATAATCGGCTTGTGTTGGTATTAGGGCTGTCAATTGAACACATTACTTCAATATGATTACATTTTTTTTTAAATACGCAGTTATTAATGCCTCCTGGCCAATATTTAAATTTTGTCAATGACATGACACTGTTTTATCTATTAATTTAAAAAAAGTATATTATTATAAAGCCCAAAGTATACTTCACTTTTTACACATACACAAGGGTCAGCGTATAGTGCGTATGATGCGAATTTCATCAGAGTATGCGCGTACGGTACACGCACCGCTGGATTTTTGTAACCGTGCGCACTTTGTACACGCAGATCGCACATGCGCATTAGTTTATCCACAAGATGGCAGCCTTGCCCTGGGGCCGTTGATTCACAGGGTAGTTGAAAAAAACTGCATAAAAAGAACAGAACGGAACGCATGCAAGCTACAGCGACAATGGAGGCCTACATAGACGAGATATTTGATTTTCAAAGTTCAACTACTGGACATGGCACATTAAAATGCGGTACTTATGTTATAACATGCCAAAGATATTTTGTATTTCAACAAAATATCACAGACGGAATATCGGAAGTCCTATGTTAACGGACATATTGACAACCTCAATTACACAATGATTTACTGTGGACTGTAGGGTGATAAGACTTATATTTAGAGATATGGAAAGCATATTGTCTTCTAAAGCCTAATTTGAATTAATTTGATTAATACATCTGCATCTGATTAAAACTTTTAAACGATTGGCAGCCCTAATTGTGATTATAATCGGCTTGTTTATATTCATTCCGGTTTGTATCGCATTATCCATATAGCAGCTCCACTCACAGACTAATTTATTGAAATTAATCCCAAGCGTTAAAAAAGGAATGCCAAAGCAAAGAAGAGCAGAACGGTTCCTGGCTCAGCTGTACAGGAAGGCCGTCACAAAGATGTCCCCTTCTACGAAACAAAACATATCTATCAGAGTGTAAAATAGCTTTCATTTTTAGCCTGTTCTCATTCAGTAGGCTCAGTATGAGGTCGAGGTCAGTGAGTTTCTCCAACTATTGTTAGTGCTTCTGTGCGCTTCTCATAGTGACATTAAAAAAAAATTGTAATAATGAAATAGATGGAGCTTGTATGTTGTAAGCCATACTCACAGTTGTGCCCTCTTAAACGTTTCGGTTAGCAGCTCTTATTCTCGATTCCTTCAATCCAGCTCATGTGTAGATCCCAGGCTGAATGTAATAACTCTACAATAATGCAGTAGTTTATAAAAGCGAGTCCTGACTGTTCTGTTCATCTCATCAAACATGCTTTTTTTCACATTTTCACAGGGACACTTATGTTTCTTCACTCTTATTATAAATGTATAAATTATTACATTATTGTAGAGATAGCATATAGTTGGTGATTTATCACTCTCATATCATGCATTGTTTATATCTTTGGCCTTCGTTCAGTGTTATAGACAATGGGACAGATACGTATTGTTTGTGATTGACTACATGGGGGCATTTTGGAGTTATGGTGAGAGTACGGTTAACATTGTAAAATCCTTGTGACAAAATTGTTTGGTCATAGCGTTTACATGAATTTGTGTATTATCAAGTGCTATTTTTTTGTTTGTTCGTTTGTTATCTTTTTCTTAGTGTTATTCCTGAGATTATCTGACAGGTGAGCATTATTTAGATTTGAAAACGCTAATAAATTATGGTATACTTGTGCGAGGCTCTTGTAGCTAATGCCACTCTTTATACTTGGTTATACGGAAAGAAACTTTCCTTTTGATTGTCATTGTATGTTGTACAGAATTTTGTGGATTTATACAGCAGCCGATTTATTTAAACATATCATGTTTCGAATGCCTACAACACTAAACTGATTGAGAATCAAGTACATGAAAGTTAAATTATGCCCCCTAAAAAAAAAAAAAGTAAAAAGAAAAGAAAAAACGTTGGACCAATTGCATACACTACCATTCAAAATTTGGGGTCAATAAGATTTTCTTTTTTTTATTCAACAAGGATTCATTAAATTGATCAAAAGTGACAGTAAAGACATTTATAATGTTGTCTATTTCAAATAAATACTAAAACAATCTATTCAAAAATGAAAAGTATCACAGTTTTCATAAAAATATTAAGCAGCACAACTGTTTTCAACATCAATAATAAGAAGAAATGGTTCTCAGCAAATTCAGCTTTGCCATCATAGAAATAAATTACATTTATATATATTTAAATACAAAATTATTTTAAATTGTAATAATATTTCACAACATTGCTGTTTTTACTATATTTTTTGATCCAATAAATGCAGCCTTGCTGAACATATGAGACTTCTTTTAAAACCATTAAAAAGCTGGTTACACTTTATTTCGATGGTCCACTTTAGACATTCTGCTAACTACAAGTAACTTTGCAACTACATGTCAGCTAACTTTCATTAGAGTCATAGTAGACCGTTAGGTTTGGGTTAAAACGTTAGTTCACCCAAAAATGTTCTGTCATTAATTACTCACCCTCATGTCGTTCCAAACCCGCAAGACCTTCGTTCATCTTCAGAACACAAATTAAGATATTTTTGATGAAATCTGTGAGCTTTTGGATTCCTGCAACACAACTACCACTTTCAAGGCCCAGAAAGGTAGTAAAGACATCGTTAAAATAGTTCATGTGACTACAGTGGTTCAAACTTAATGTTATGAAGCGACAAGAATACTTTTTGTGCGCAAAAAAACAAAAATAATGACTTTATTCAACAATTTCTTCTCTTCCATGTCATTCTCGCCGCAAACATGTAAAACATTGTTTTATGTGACTGAGTAGACAGGATGATTTTCACATTATTTTGAAGCAAAAACTCTAGACTAAAATATACAGTTCCTAAAAGTCTTGTGAAAAAATGTTTAGTATGTGTTTTGAGGCCTTATTTCAGTGACTTTTCTTGTTTGTTTGTTTTTTCAAAAACCATGCATATACGTAATTCTCTCAAAAATACAAACATGTACATACTTGTTGCTCACATATTATTGTAGCCTAGTTTGTGCTGAATACAGACTTTTGTCATTAATATGTTTATAAGCAACTGAAAAAAGCACAAATGTCAGGGCATGTCAAAACTACTCCAGGACCCCAAATCAGCCTTAGACCCCAGAGGGTTAAGGTTGAACAACTATAGTCACAAGACTATTTTAAAAATGTCAGAATTTTCATTTTTGGGTGAACTAACCCTTTAAATGTTAAGGTTCAGGTTAGTAGAATAAGTTGACATACAGTTGCAAAGTTACTTATAGTCAGTAGAATGTCTTTTGGGGGAACTATCAAAATAAAGTGTTGGCAGATATTAAGCAGACAGTCTGCTAATACTCTAATGAGAGTTAGCTTACATGTAGTTGCAAAGTTACTTATAATTAGCAGAATATCTAAAGTGGACCATCAAAATAATGTGTTATCAAAAATCTTACCAACTCTAAACTTTTGAATTGTGGCTACATTCAATGACAAAAATGATAACTTTGTGCATCGCCATGCATGTAAAAAAAAAAAACACAAAAAAAAAAATGTCATTTATAAATGTATATGATACCATTTTGCTCAACAAACATTACTGTAATTGTAATGGCATGAAGCTGACAAATAAGGAGTGAGAGCTACAAACAGTCATAACATGGTGAGGGTTTCCACAGCGGATCCACCAACCCATACGACCAAATCACTCTTTTTCCTTCCTTTTTGCTGTTTACTTTAACTTCATTATTCACAAGTTAAATGGTAAATGATCTAAAACTGCCCAAACCTGAAGGAAGTAAAAAAAACCCACATGCATACACAAACACACCTTCAATGTAGGTTTAATTCTGCCCTGTCTCAGGTCTGTCTATGAATTCATTTTTTGCATCTCAGGTAGAATGCAAAAGTGATGCCCCATATCTGAAAGAAAAGACTTTAAGTTATTAAAAATCAAGCAGAATAGAGCATGTTCGACATGTTTTATCTGCACTTTAGATGCTGTGCACTGTGTAAATGTTCATATTACTTTGTATAGTTGGGTCACAGCAGATGATAGGTTTATTTAAAGAAAAGAAATGAATCTATAATGCATTTTCCATTTTTAGACAACCTGTACAATCCAGAGCTGTCTTTCATTGTTTCCACAGGTTTTATGTCAGATATTTTTGTCTCATCTCTGTAGTTTGTATTCCTGTGTAATTAAAGTTATTTACATTACACTTTGTATTTGACCATGAAAATACATTTTTACAGAAATGGAGCAGTACTGTCTTAATAAAAAGAGGTATTAATGTTCAAACAGCAGTTGAATTGTGTCTTATATGTTCACTGAAACTGATTCCTTTATGAAGTGTCCAATTAGCACTGTTCATGGACAGACAGATGCACTTGCTATATACACCACTTTATATAGAAACATTAGATTTCTGCCTCGCATAATCACTAAAATAGTCTCATTTTTCATACTGAGGATGAATTACCTGATAGCACGTTTCATAGAGATTCGTGGTTTGGCAGTGCTGAAACATATGTTGTGAAATTCTGTGCCAAACCTAATTACAATAAGTGAAACATGAGAAAAGAACTGAGCAGAAACAGCAGCGTGTTCGTGTATAATTGAGCTCGTGTTGCATTTGAGTGAGGAGAAGTGCGAGATGACTTGCACTTTTGTTCCATTTTTGGACCCTAAGAACCTTTATGACTAATAAGAAAGTATTAATCCGCTTAATCCAATTATAATTAGTAGTGCTTGCTAAGGGAAGCAGTACTATTAATGTTGCTCGTTCTTAGCATTAAGGATTTTGAACAAAACGCCAACCCTAAATATTAAACTATTAAGCAACCAATCAGAACACCCTAGCAACTTCCAACAGTAATATTAATTACTGTAATGTGTAACGTGGACACTGTGAAGTGTTACAGTTGATCTATTTTAATGCCTTTAAAGACATACTGTGATCATCTCCTTGCTAAGCAAACATTTGTGTTGATGGCATTATTTTCACATACAACTCTTTATTAATAACCATTGTATTTCATTAGCATAACTGCACAAGCATCTCTGCCTAATGAAAAGGCAAAAACCCATGAGAAAAAGCATTGGAGTTATTTATATACGTTTTCTCAGTTGCTGTTCGTAAGTTCATGCATGAAGTTCCTCTCGAGAGGCTCATTGATTGGTCATAAATTCTTAGAAAGGGTAGGTCAGCGCAAAATACAAGTGTTATAACTTTAATGCTTTCAGTGCTGTGGTAAATATCCTCCTGGGTGAAATAAATGTGGTCTTAATAGAAGAACCACACAGTTTCCTCATAGTTGAGCTACTACCACTTTTTTATTATTTTTAAGAGCCACAGAGGTGATTTCTAGAGTCATCCTATTGATTCACCTTTGTGTTTGTCTCTGTCATTTACATTTATCCATTTAGTTGATGCTTTTATCCAAATTGCTTTAATTTAACAGTTTATTCATTCCCTAGGAATCAAATGTTGACCTTGGCAATGCTACCACATGCTACTGTTTGAACAAAGGGAATTATCATTAATAACTACAGACAATACTTTCAATTTGACAAAATCATGCCGGAATATTAAAATCTGCATCCATGCTGCGGCTGAGTCAGAGAGACTAGCTATTATGTATACACAGTAGGTATGAAATAGCTTCACAAACAGTCTTTTCAACCACACAGTATTATTTCTGTGTTGCAAATATTCAAAGTACTGAGATAAAAGTTTATAGTTTGAATATAAACACTGATGTCTACAGAAGTGATCATAATAGAGCAAATCACCTTTTGAAAGTAACTTGGTGCTTCAAATAATGATTATATTAATTAGCTTCACATATCACATTATTAACAATAGACAATGGACCTTTTTTGCCTGTGATATTTTGCGGAAATTTCACAAATGTGACCAAACCTTTACAATGTATGGTTAGTCTATGGGCTGTTGTGTTGGGTTTGTGTTGCCATATTTGATGTAGCATAGTTGATGTGTGCCTTGATGAAATGGTTCATATATCAAATTTTATGTCAAAAACCAACAAACAACAACAACAACAAAAAATTAGCAGCACTATGCACTTTTGTTTGCATAGAAATTTTAATAATTAACAACGAATGAATTTTAATGAACAAAAAATATTAATTGGGTAACATAACATGTAACCTACTAACTTGTAGTACTACATGTTCAAAAAAGGTTTTAACCAAAAAAATAAATAAATAAATAAAAGTTTTATTAAAATAAAAAAATATATATATTTGCTCCGGTTTTCACATTGGTCTGAACAAAAATGGTAGACAGGCTCAATGAAAATGTAAATCCACTCCCTGACAGTAGGTGGAGCTTATGGAACTGCATAAATAGAGCTGTTTCCCCAGTAACCTCTGTAAACAAAGCAGCACTGTGCTTATAAACACTAGCCTACTTTATTAGGCATTACACCCTTATACATTCATAAATTCATTCATTCATTCATTCATACATTCTTTCATATAATTTCTCTCAGCACTTCACAGCAGCAGTTTTTAAAATCTCAATAATCAAATACAGTTTTAATGATAATTAAAATATGAAACACTAATACTAACGCACATCCTGATTTTGCCGTTGGATGCATTCCTGGGTCAACATATTTTGTCAGCATTGGGTCTGGGTCAACATTCCTGTCCAAATATTTAATCCTAACCGTGTCCCTTAGCAGAACCTGATTTCACCTAGTGCAGCATGTTCCTGGATCAACATCTTGGTTGATCCTGGAACAACATTCCAATCAACCAATCAGATTTGATTACAGTTTATGTCAAGTTTAAGGTTACAACCAGGGTTTAGTGCTTCTACATCAGTGTTATTCACCTAACATTTCCCTCTGATTTTAGGGATAACTTATTGGTAGGGTTAGGTTTAGGAGTAGGGATATTGTTGTGACTACATTTTTGGACAGGAATGTTGTTCCAGGATCAACAAAATATGTAGAAGTATTTCGCATTTTGTGGAGGGAGAGAATGGTTGAGTACAGAAAGGCCTTAAAATCTGCTAGATCTGCCTATTTTTCAAAACTTTTAGAAGAAAATAAACAAAACCCTAGGTATTTATTTGATACAGTGGCTAAATTAACAAGAAATAAAGCTTCAACTTCTGATGTTTCCAAAGAGCACAGCAGTGATGACTTTATGAACTTCTTTACTTGCAAGATTGATAATATTAGAAAAAAAATTATAACCACGCAACCGTCTACTACAGTATTGCGTCAGACGGTGCATTGTAGTATCCCTGAGGAAAAATTCAATTCATTTACTCCTTTAAGAGAGGAAGAATTGTCTAAACTTGTTAAATCGTCAAAATCGACAACATGTATGTTAGACCCTATACCAACTAAGCTATTGAAAGAGATGCTTCCAGAGGTCATAGATCCTCTTCTTAATATCGTTAATTCATCTTTATCACTAGGATACGTACCAAAAACTTTTAAGTTGGCTATTATTAAACCTCTTATTAAAAAACCACAACTTGATCCTAGAGAATTAGTCAATTACAGGCCAATCTCAAATCTCACTTTTCTGTCAAAAATACTTGAAAAGGCAGTATCATCACAACTATGTTCCTTTTTAGAAAGAAATAGTATCTATGAGGATTTCCAGTCAGGATTTAGACCATACCATAGTACTGAAACTGCTCTCATTAGAGTTACTAATGATTTGCTCTTATCATCAGATCGTGGTTGTATCTCTCTATTAGTGTTACTGGATCTTAGTGCTGCATTTGACACTATTGATCACAATATTCTTTTAAATAGACTCAAAAATGATGTTAGCATTAGTGGAATTGCATTGTCATGGTTCAAATCATACTTATCTGACCGTTATCAGTTTGTAGAAGTAAATGAAGAGAGGTCATATCGATCACAAGTTGAATATGGAGTACCGCAAGGCTCGGTACTAGGACCATTGCTTTTCATTCTGTACATGCTACCCTTAGGAGATATCATCAGGAAGCATGGCGTTAGTTTTCACTGTTACGCTGATGATACTCAGCTCTATATTTCTTCGCGCCCTGACGAAACTTACCAATTCACAAAATTAACGGAATGCATAGCTGATATAAAAAATTGGATGACCAGTAATTTCCTACTACTAAATTCAGAAAAAACAGATATTCTAATTTTTGGACCAAAAACTTCCTCACGTAATAACCTAGAATACTGTCTAACACTTGATGGCTGCTCTGTTAAGTCTTCGTCGTCAGTTAGGAACCTGGGTGTGCTCTTTGATACCAATCTTTCATTTGAAGGCCATGTTTCTAGCATCTGTAAAACCGCATTCTTCCATCTTAAAAATATATCTAAATTACGACATATGCTCTCGATGACAAATGCGGAACAGTTAGTTCATGCGTTCATGACCTCAAGGCTAGATTACTGTAACGCTCTACTAGGTGGTTGTTCTGCTCGCCTGATAAATAAACTACAGCTCATACAAAATGCAGCAGCTAGAGTTCTTACTAGAACTAGGAAGTATGACCATATTAGCCCGGTTCTGTCAACACTGCATTGGCTTCCTGTTAAACATTGTATAGATTTTAAAATCTTGCTAATTACCTACAAAGCACTAAATGGTTTAGCTCCCCAGTACCTGAGCGAGCTCTTAATGCATTATAGTCCTTCGCGTCTATTACGATCTCAGAATTCAGGCCAGCTAATAATACCTAGAATATCAAAATCAACTGCAGGTGGTAGATCCTTCTCCTATTTGGCACCTAAACTCTGGAACAATCTTCCTAGCATTGTTCGGGAAGCAGACACACTCTGTCAGTTTAAATCTAAACTAAAAACACATCTCTTTAACCTGGCATACACATAACACATTATCAATTTATTTTTTCAAATCCGTTAAAGGATTATTAGGCTGCATAAATTAGGTCAGCCGGAACCGGGAACACTTCCAATAACACCAGATGTACTCGTTACATCAGAAGAAGAATGGCATCTACGCTAATATTAGTCTTTCTGTTTATTCCGAGGTTTACCGTAGTCAGCCGGATCCGGGCCGTATCCGGGTGAGATCGAGGACCTGCGCCATGACACAACCACAACACAGCCCTGAAGTATCAGCAGAGATTGAGTCAACTAGATCATCCACTATGAAGGCCTCATCAACATGACAACCAGTGGCACATCTCCTCAACAACCGTCCATACCGGTGTGATGAATACGATCTTCAACTGGATGGAACTGAATTAAATATTTTGAATGTTGCGATCGTATCTGACTTATGATAGCAACCTGAGTCGTAACAAAGCACTATTCGCCAGAGGAGAACTGGCCCCCCGACTAAGCCTGGTTTCTCCCAAGGTTTTTTCTCCATTTTAACACCTGTTTGCCACCTGATGTCACCTGTTGGAGTTTGGGTTCCTTGCCGCTGTCGCCTTTGGCTTGCTTAGTTGGGGACACTTGACAATTGACATTTGATATTCAACAGTGCTTTGATCTACCTGCATTGACACTATTCCTTAAGAGCTGCTGTGCAGCCAAAATAATGTACCAGTTATCACTGTAAAGCTGCTTTGACACAATCTACATTGTAAAAAGCGCTATATAAATAATGGTGACTTGACTTGACTTGACCCAGGAACGCATCTAACTCTGCAAAATCAGGACATGCATATCCCTGTTTGTAAGCCTAAAACTTAACATAAACTGTAAACTCAAATCTGATTGGTTGATTGGAACTTTGTTCTAGGATCAACAAATATGTTGATCCAGGAACATGTTGTACTTGGTGAAATCAGGTTCTCCTAATGCACCGTCTGGAATTTGTATCATGTTTTTTTGTCAAACTGGTAACCGTTTCATCCCTAACGTTGATCAATATTTTGATTTGATTTGAGTATGAACAAATACTTTTATTCAAACAACATGTGACCCCCATTGACTTTCATTGAACGGATTGACTTTCAGCAGAAAAAAAAGGTCACACAGGTATGGATCAACATTAGGGTGAGTGAAAAGAATTTAAATTTTTGGATGAACTGTCCCTTTAAGGCACTTTACACATTATTATTTAGGGTACATTTACACGTCAACGATATGCTTAAAACAGAGTTTTTCCTTTGAGTTTTCTGCGTACATATGACACCATTGTCAAAACGATCCCCATTCACACAGATCCGCAAAAACAATGTATTCTGCTGGCAGACCATTAGATGCCGATTAAAACGCATGTGCATGATGTCATCATTTCCACATATTCGTGTTTTTGTTGTTTACACAGAGACAGTTTTCAAAAACGTGGATTTTGAAACCCATTTTCAAAAGTTTGCATTTTCAGGCCACCAAAACGCTGTTGTCGTGTAAATGAATGGCCAAAACGCATTAAAAGTTTTATGTTTTTAGTTGAAAATAGTGTCGTGTAAACGGCCCTTTGGTCAGTGTGCAGACCACTGGTGAAATTTTGGCAAATTTTCACAGACAAAAAAAGGTCTATTGTCTATTGTCAATAGTGTACCGATTTATGACGTACAACTCACACAGAAGTACTTTCAAACAGTGGGGAAATCTTTTGCCCCCATGCAAAATTCCAGACCACGTGGTTTCCTATTGAAATAACTGTATTTATGTGATATGTGAACGGCCCCTTAAGGCCCCATTTAGGGGCCGTTCACATATCACGTCTAAAAACGTGTGGAAAGTCTAAAAACGCTTGCGCTCCCGTGGCGTCTGTTGTTGCTATGCTTCCATGAACTGTGCTCTCCACGACGACGAGGACGTTTTAGCAAAGGATAAATTGATTTCTAGCCCTTGCATTAGCTTTACTACTTGATATATTTTTGGAGATGAGATATAAAAACCACCCTGTACAGCTATGATAAGCTGTCTGGCTGAGCTTTTGATGTTTTGTTAAGGAAAGGCCTAAACTGATCGGTTGGTTCTTGTTACATGACCTGCGGTGCACTTGCAGCATTCTGAAAAGTTGAGAATTTTTCATCTCGATGCGCCTGGAAAATGCACGTCGCGACCACGTCGCTTCCATTATGATGCCGCCTGCCGAATAATAATATTTGAAATAATGAATTTGAGCACGCAAAAGACGCGATATGTGACTGATTCATCAGCTGAGAACGTGATCCATCTCAGATTGTGTTCAGATCCAGAACAAAAGTCTCACCAGAGGAGCGCAACAATGTTTGGCAACAGAGGGTTAACGTTGCTTTTAGGTGCGTGAGGAGTGCAGCAGGCAGCTTAGCTGGGGGTGTGCTACTGCCTTGCCCCTGACCCACATTCTCAGACGGAGCAGGCAGCAAATAAATATCTTCATCGCTGTCACTGGCTGTGTGTCTGAGAGCTTGATCTTTCCCATCGCTGCTGTCAGTGGGAGAGGCAGCCTGCCTCGACTCAGTGGGAATACGAGGTTTGAGTCATCTCAGTATGTGGTGAGCCACAAAATATCTGGGAGAGAAGAAAGTAAACTTCTCAAAAAGCAATAATTGACGCTTGGGGTTATGGTCCGTAGGCTACGTGCGCTGACACCACATCGGCCTTTAGATTAACCACAGGAAACACATTTGGGGCGCAACAGCAGGAAAATTCTCCACACAGGCTACATGTCAAATGGCACGTCAGAAGACTGCGGCGGCACCGAAAATAATCCTTGATAAATGGCCAACATGACATTAACCAATGCAAGCATTAGTCTCATACATCATTCTCGGACAATGTCCCCCCAGGCATGTTTTATGTTTCAGATACAAGGCAATATTTCTCAGCTGTAAATGTCATGTTTGACTGTGCAGTTTATCAGCGATCTGTTCCCTTCAGAGAGCGCTAGTTTCGATAGGATGTGGAATTGATTTTATTGAAAAGCTCGTAACTGATCTCTACCTACAGCTTTCCCTGCATGCGACTCGGTCTAGCGGAAAGCGGCACTACAATGTCTCGCTCGCTACACACAAACAGCTCCGGCTAAAAAGAGCTGAGTCACTAGCACTGTTATCTGAGATTGACACATCCACTATTCCTGAGAGCACTGTTGTCTGAAAGTTTAACTGGCAGAATCAAATCTCACAGCACTTGTATTAACCTCCTATCTTTTAGCCATCTTATTTGGTATTGTTAAAGTCTAATTGGTTTTCGAATTAATTAAGGTTCTAAAGGAAGTATACTTGTCTACACAGGCAAAGTCGAGGTTTACCACCTACAAAGACAGCACTGTTGGAGTCTGTAGTCAAACATTTTCATTGTGCAGTCGATGCAGTTTCTTCTTCTTGTTTTTCACCTAATGGGTTTTACTTGATAACAGTGTTGTGGAAGCTATTTTGAAATAGCTTGTCAAGCTACAAGCTACTCTTGAATTAAAGTAGTTCAACTGCAGTCAGGCTACTTCTCTCAAACTGCAGTTAGATACATTTGCTCATAACAAAAGTAGCAAACCGCTTTGAAGCTAAGAGAGCAATATCTCAATTAGGGTGACAGTAAACTAGATTCTAAAACATAGTAATAACCAGCAACATTTAAAAAAAAAAAAAAAAGTATACTTTAGCTAATTTTAAAAAGAGCTTTACTTTTTGAAAAGAACTTTAAAAACATTATACTGCACTTATACTGTTAGTTCATCCAAAAATTAAAATGATCCCATGATTTACTCACCCTCAAGCCATTCTAGGTGTATATGACTATCTTCTTTCAGACAAATACAATCAGAGATATATTTAAAAATATCCTTATTCCTTCAAGCTTTATAATGGTTGTGAATGGGAGGCTGCATTTAAAAAAAAAATGCATCCATCCATAATCAAAGTAATCTATTTGGCTCCAGAGGGTTAATAAAGGCATTTTGAGATGCATTTTTTGTAAGAAAAATATCCATATTTAAAACTTTATAAACTCAAATAACTAGCTTCCGGCGGATGACAATTGATTTGGGCAGAAAAGCAACTTTTGACCCCGCGCAATGATGAACGCAGAGGCGCCGAGAAGAGAGCAAAATAAAACACCAGTCACGAATTCTAAAATGAGAAATTTTAAAGAGAAAAGTCGGAGAATTGTGCAGTATTCGTACGGTCATCCACCGGAAGCTAGTTATTTGAATTTATTGTTTTAAATACGGATATTTTTCATACAAAAATGCATTTGTAATATGGTGTACTGCCGAATGTGCTGGCAAGCATTAATGGTCAACTAAAATATACTTAAATGTCATTTCTATTAAAACTTGTATGTCGTGAATTTAAATATGTTTGCAATTACACTTTTGAAGTTTGAAGTCGTAATTTCAAATATATTAACTTTAAATGTAATATTGAATAACACCATTGTTAGGGGTAATTCATTACAAGTTACGCAAGTTATGTTATCAGATTACTTTTTTTCAAGTAACTAATAAAGTGACGCATTACTTTTAGATCTGAGATACTTTTTTCAAAAAAGTAACGCAAGTTACTTTGTTTTCTCATTTATAGACTGACAGCTCTCTTGTTGCCATGTTGAGAGAAATCGACAGTAAGATTGCATTTCCTTAAGCCTGAGGAATAGACCTTTTTTTTGTTAAAAATCAAACAAGCCCAGCCAAGGTGAGAAATGTCAAAAGGCAAAAGGAAAGCAATGCATTACTTTCCATAAAAAGTAACTAAGTAACGCTACTAGTTACTTTTTTAGGGAGTAACGCAATATTGTAACGCATTACTTTTAAAAGTAACACTAAATAACACTACAGTTAAAATTCTAATCAATAATTTTACTTTACATATGTTTACATATGTGCTTTAGTATGTGAGTCAACATATCAAAATACTTCTTTAAAGCATGACAAAAGATTGTTAAGAGATAATGTTTTAAAATGTACATTAAGGTAAAACTTTTCATTTGACACTATTATGAAGTGCACTTTTTAAAAGTGTACTTGAGTGTGTTAAGAAACAGTCATGAATGTGTACTCTCTTTAAGTACACTTAAGTGGCCTTTTGTTTTTTATTAATATTATATTATCTGCAAGTAGTTTATATAAGTATATATATATATATATATATATATATATATATATACTTTTAAGATATAATGTAAGCCACGAGTGCACATTCAGTACAATTAATGCACTTCATTTTCCCAAGGAATAGTTCACCCAAAAATTAAAACTGTTATCTTCTACTCATGTAAATTTACCCCCATGTCGTTTCAGACCATCATTTGCTCACACTCATGGTGTTCCATACAGGTTTGAAATGACATGAGGGTTAGTAAATGATGACAGAATTTTCATTTTTAGGTGAACTAAGTATTACACCATATAAAAGAAGACCTGCAGGGATTCAAATCGGCTAATTTGTTAATTTTTTGAATCTGTCTGATAGAGTTATTTCAGTCCAGTGAAGGGCATTTGTCTGATCGAGTCTCATTAGCAACTAAGAAGAAACATAACAAAGAAATAGACTCTTCAGCGACAACAGTGACGTGAAAATCTGCTACCAGTCAAACAATGATTTAAAAATACTTAAAGCAATTGACATTTAATAGACGGGTCTGACATTCTGCCAATTAACAATAAGTGCTTTAGGATATTCAATGATCACGAGGGAATCAGGATTTAGGTCTTGTACATTGTAACCCATTTGCAAGTGCACTGGTGTCTTACCCCCAAGAGCTTTTGGTTTATCTCAACCCATCTTGACAGAGCAGCTCTGTGAAGATCGTGACTGTCCTTGATGTGACACCAAAGACTGAGCTCCACACAGTGAACACTTCCTCCAGCAGATGTTACTGCAGCATCTATTGCTTCTCTATATCTGAGTGCACAGTGATTACCGCTTTGGTCATCTTATTTCTTTCCATTTCTCACTGCACATCACCTCTTCCTGCGGACAATCACAGGACAGGAAAATAGAACGCTTTATCCTCAAGAGGTCTGCTTAGATAGATGTCAGCTGAGTTGTGCAAGTCATCTTTTTTGATCTGTTAGCCACAGTGGGTCTGGACAAACAGACAAGTTATTTTTATATCTCATTGGGGAATCATAAATTGAGTGTCCACTTCAGTGTTGTGATTGTTTTTTTCTCACAATCTACCACTTGAGGTTTATAGAATATCACTGCACTCATTGAATTTGCTTTTTTTTGTATTTGCATTGCATTTTTTTTAAAGGGCTGAGTACAACTCTGAAACTCTTAAATAATGTTTTGTTTTTTTTTTATTTTGTTTTTTTTTTAATAAAACTTAAATGAGAAGCACTTCACCTATTACATTACAATTTGGAAACATTACACTTTTGTACACTTATGACCACTAAGGCTGCATTTATTTCATCAAAAATACATATACAAAATTAATCGAAGATTTCGAAGATAGTGTTTTGTTTCATCACGAGATTTCAATGAGGGTTGGTTTTTCCATTACGAGACTTCAATCGCGGTCGATTTTATTCGGTTAAGAGATTTCAATGATGTCTGTTTTATTTGTTTATGAGATTTCAGTGACGGTCAGTTTTGTTCCATTCCAAGATTAATTTTTTTGTTTTGTTTTTTTCATTACAAAATTTCAATGTCACTCTGTTTTGTTCTCTAACGAGAATTTAATGACAGTTGGCTTTGTTTCTTAATAAGTAATTTGATTTTATTAACTAAGGTGGTAGCACATTCTAATGTGGGTGGTTTCACTAGCTGTGGGATTGCCAAATGACTAAAGAAATGTTATCAGCAAGAAGGTGTGAAGTCATACATTTCTTGTCTATTAGGACACACTGCTGCTCACACCAACGGTGGAAATAAAGCAGTTAGAAGAGAAGAACGTCGATGAACACAATGGATATATCCACCCCAGAGAAGAAGGTACATGGGTTGTATTTCATGTTGTATTTTTGTCTTGATTTCTCACAACTTGTGTGCTTTTTCTGGCTGAGACAGAGTGAACTGCAGCATTAATAGAGCCTCACCAACGCAAGTCGTGCAGTTGTGCACAGAAGACCTTGATGCTGGTCACTACTCACTGCCATAATATGGTTGAGCATGAGTAGGACTTTTCTTTAAAATCTCCTTTTCTGGTCCAGAGTTTTTTACCAGCAGACTCCCCTCAGTTCGGCGTTTGTTTAAAATAGGTGATTCCCCGAGGGATTTGAGATCTAGCTGCTCCATATGTCAACCATTCTTGCTTGTCGTGACAAGTAAGCAGTAGCCAGAGCAACTTTTCTCTATTTACAGATATGAGACATACATGGGCGAGTGATGTATGTACGCAATTTCCCGCAAAAACCTGTCAGGTCTAAAATATGGATACCGCGTTAGACAACACGTTTTGGGAGAAGGAGGGATAGCCTAATATATGGACTCATTATTACAATTTTGTTAATTTGAACAAAAAATTAAATAGTGTAAAGAATAGTTTATCTAACATTTATTATGAAAACAATGGAACACCAAAGTGCACCATATTCATGGAAAGTGCTGGCCATATATTAAACCTCTGGTAGAAACAGCCATAATTTATCCATTATCCCTCAACCTTTTGGCAGGCACCGCTCAACCCTGGCATACAGAGATATTAGTGGACATCTGGCTAAATGGCTGAATGGACAGCAGCACAGACTTATAAATATTCAGGTATACTCTTTCCTACCCTATTGTATTATCACAAACTACATAAACAATGCAGATGGATGGTTTTCAGAGGTTTGTCAACTTAAATCCATTTTTCTTGATAGATTTTCACTCCTAGTATCAAGGCAAATCAGAGCCCTGCATCTGCAGCTGAGTTATTCCACCAAGGGTAAAAATGCGAATCAGAGCTCAGCTCGTCATAGATAATCAAGCCATCAGCATGCAGATGCCAAAGCCAGAGGTACAATCTCAAATGTATAATCAGGATGAAACGTGTGTGTGTGTGTGTGTGTTCAAGCAGCAACCGATCGGTGCAGACTGCGATACGGCATATCTGAACTTGCTTTTTACATGCCATGCTTTTAGTCCCTTTCTTGAGCATCAGTGATGTTGGTCAAATGGCCCTGCTCACTTCAGACGGACTCTATTCTGCTCTCTAATAGCAGCGTTTAACACTAATGATAGAACACAGCAGCAAAGGGCAAAGGTGGGACTCTGTCTCTTTAACTGTCCATCCGCATTGGTTTGGTCGCTCGAGGGCACATTAATAAAAGGACTGTTTGAACTTTGTGGCCACTGGCACTAGTTTTTTTGATAACTGTGTTATTTCAGGTAAATGGATAATCATTCCGAGTGCTCTTTTGTCAGTGTGAGGAATAAAACTGAAATGATTTACATGATTTCTTCTAAGAGTTCAAAACACATATTGTCCTAACTTGACCTGCATTTACAAGGCTCAGTGGAGTCATCTGGGTGAATCTCAAGAACTGTTCAGGTCACAGTTCAGCCCAAAATCATAAGAAACTGTTTTTGCTGCTTAATATTTTTGTGGAAACTGTGGTACATTTTGGTTCAGGATTCTTTGATGTATAGAAAGATCAAAAGAACAGCATTTATTTGAAACAGAAATCTTTTGTGACTTTATAAATGTCTTTACTGTCACTTTTCATCAATTTAACGCATTCTTGCTGAATGAAAGTATTAATTTCTTCTTAAAAAATGTGTTTACACACACAAAAAAAATGGTTTACACAATTAATGGAAATGTTTCTCGAGTAGCAAATCAGCATATTAGAATGATTTCTGAAGTTTCATGTGACACTGAAGACTGTAATCAAGTAATGATGCAGAAAATTCAGCTTTGCATCACAGGAATAAATGACATTTTAAAATATATTCAAATAATAAACATTTATTTTAAATTGTAATCATATTTCACAATATTACCATTTTTAATCAAATAAATGCAGCCTTCGTGAGCATTAGGATGTCTTTCAAAAGCATAAAAAAATCATAATTATTCCAAACTTTTGACCAATATGGGTAATCTATTATATTTCAATTTCCTTTGAGTTTGGGCTAAAGCGTGAGCTGGAAATTACAGGTTTTATGAGATTGTGCAAAAAATTGGTTGATTCAATGTTGTGGACTTTGGTATTAACAAAGGCATAGACACAAGATCCTTTGTTTGCCTACAGAATTAGCCAGATAAGAAGATGAAATACAAGTTTTGGAAATTTACCAAGTGAATTTCAGCAAGCAATGCACAGAATGCACAAATCCTGCTGCCATCTCAACGTTCATCTCTCAGTAGAGCATGTTTGTGTTAACCATGACCTAAAGCATTACAAAATCAATGGGAAATCAAGGCCATACATTCTCACCAAGTCACTGATATGACAATTTTCCCCCATATAAACTTCTTGGTGTTCAATTTACTCTAACTGATGCTGGCAGAGGGAAAACAACTTCTAAATCATCGAGTTTTCTTATGTTTTGATCATTAGGAATAAATAATGAGATAATTTATGATATAAAATAAAGGGCGAGTTGACATAAAGTAAACAAGGTTCCGGCCAGATGCATGTAAATTTGGTGAGTCAAGACATTCATCACAGATAAGCACAATTAAAATTCGGTTTCTGGTATCTATGCAGGTTTTTCAAGTAATGTGATTAAATAAATTCACCCACATGCTGAATTACCACAGCAAAACCCTGTATGCGTAGCTGGGTTTTAAAATAGTATTATATTATATGTACATTTTTGATGTTTGATTTAATGTCTGTCAAGTAGCAAAGTTTGATTAATTTAATGCACCAAATGTGAATTATTCTCTATCTGGATTATAATTTAATGAGTTTTACCTCATCTTCAGCACCAAAAACTGAAAATAAGGCGATATCTACAGGATAGACTGAGGTTTCCCTGTACATTGTGAGTTATAAAAACATTAGATATTCTGCAGCTCAATTATTTCAGGTTATAGTCATCAGCTGTCATCTTACAACATAACCAGAGCACTTTTTAGTCATCTTTTTCAATCCCATCACCATTATTATTCAAAGGACTTTTGGTATAGGGTGGACAGTTTGTCATTCTGAGTCAGCGCGAGAATGGAAGGTAATGATGATCATGAAAAAAAGTTATGTATGCATCTCATGGTCAAATGTATGTTATACTGTATAGCTTATTGTACTTTTTTTTAGTACTCCTTTTTTAAGTATGAAAAACACTACTGGTATTGTTTATTCACGTTACTGTATGTGTAATTTGTAACTACTTTTTAAATTAATAAATTTTTAAAAAATAAGTCAGTTTTGAGGATTGACAACCACATTTAGGCCTACTTAGGCGTGAGTCACTTTCACACAGCAACTTACAATAGCGTCTCAAACGTGCAACAGGAGTCAAGCCCATTCTCTAACTATAGTGACAGATAAGTAATTTCAAAATGGCGACATCCATAAAACCGAAAAGTCTTATCACTTTTGACATGACAAGAGTCCAATCGGGTTCATCCGTCAAATCTTCATTAACCGACATCAGCTTTAATATCTGGGTGGACAGCGAAGCATTTGAATCGCGCATAGAATACAAAACTGACAGGAGCAACTCCGGTGGAAAACAGCGACTGGATCTAAAACCTTGATGACACACAGATGATATCTGCCGAAACCACACATTAAAACATTCTCAGCGCTCTCTCGCACTGTATGACGTGATAGACACGTGGTCCAGTCCGGTTCCGTTCCCAAAGCGCGGGTTTTCCGAGAATGCGGTAAGTCCTTAAAATTTTACGGGTGTGAGTTCAGTTACTGACATTTGTATTCTGCTGCTGTGTGGACATGACCTGTAAGTCTGTGCATCAGTGGTGGGGATGTTTCTACAGGTTTCATCTGCTATAACTTTGTCTTTATGAGAGAGTCATTTGAATAATTTGCTTAACTGATTTGTTCAGTCACACTAATTCATTTAGAAATGCAAGTTGCCTGTGTTGCTAGAAAACACATTGCCCAATTGTTGGAGGCTTTGTTGAACTATTTTCATTGGTGGAGCAAAATGAGAAAAGGCTATTTTGCAATATTGAGTTACTAGATATTGAGAGTTGAGAAGGAAAAATGGTGCAGTTCATCACAGCTAAAGTAATTTGAATTGAGCTCCACTAAAGTTTTAAATGTCGGTGAGATATATTGGATTTTACACACATTGGTAGACATTGCAATACATTTCTTCATAGGTTGACAACTGGATTAAAGCTAATCAAGCTAATAATTGTAAAGCACATAAAAGTCATTAAAAAAAATCATTTTGTTTCCTCGAGCATAATCATGATGTTACTCAACAAAATATGCCTGGGGCCTCATTTATAAAATTTAATTGTCAGATTACTGCAGGTTTTTGGAAATCTAAGCTATTCTTGCAGCTCGCTAAGGATTTGGACGATGACTGTTGATCTTTTTTAATATGTAAATGACATTAATTAGATGTTGTTTACAAACGCAGGGAACTGAAACCATTCAGCTGCGCGCAAGTTCAAGATCATTTGCGATTTATAGATTTCACATCTGAAAGACAGGCGTACGCTCGTTTTTTGTTTGTACGTTCATTCTATGAATCACACGTCTGAGAAATGATCGTAAGATCAAATTTAGGACGGTTTCTGCGCAACATTTTATAAATGAGGCCCCTGGTGTCCTTGGGTCAAAGTCTGGCCCCATTCAATAGTAGATGCAATAACTATCATTATTCTGGCAAAAAGCATTGTCGTCTCCATTGAATAGTAGCCATGTTTAGAAAATACTTTTTTTTTTTTTACAAACGACAAAAACAAAGGTGTTTTAATAGTACCCAATTCAATTTTGAATGGACTTTAAAAGCATGTAATTGGGTGAACAGTGTGCTGCATTTATTTGTGAAGACTTTTTCGTGGTTCTGCGTTATTATATAGCCTACTGCAATGATTTATTGTATAAGCCAGAGGTTCCCACACTTTTTTGCGTGATGATCTACTTTTAAAATGATCAACTCAATGAGGTCTACCAACCAACAACAACAACAACAACAACACATTTCAAATGCTTGTTGCTACTACTGCATGTATCTTATATGGAATTCAAAAACATACAGCACAACAGATTACAATAGCCAGGGCATTTAACTTATTCTGATGACTGAATAGAATCAAACAGTTTGCATAATATTTGTCGTCGACAAAACACAGCTGCCAATGTCTAAACTGGTGTCAATCACAACTGACGGAGCACCTGCGATGGTCGGCCATTCAAACGGATTCATTGCCAAGCACAATGAGGAGAATGCTTTTCCCGACTTCCTTAATTATTATTGTATTATACACACCGACAAGCTCTATGTGCGAAAATGCTGAATATGAAAGATCATGGATGTGTGTGTCCATGAAAATTGGCTGCTCAATTCATGCATATACAGTGGGTACGGAAAGTATTCAGACCCCCTTCAATTTTTCACTCTTTGTTTTATTGCAGCCATTTGCTAAAATCATTTAAGTTCATTTTTTTTCCTCATTAATGTACACACAGCACCCCATATTGACAGAAAAACACAGAATTGTTGACATTTTTGCAGATTTATTAAAAAAGAAAAACTGAAATATCACATGGTCCTAAGTATTCAGACCCTTTGCTCAGTCTTTAGTAGAAGCACCCTTTTGATCTAATACAGCCATGAGTCTTTTTGGAAAAGATGCAACAAGTTTTTCACACCTGGATTTGGGGATCCTCTGCCATTCCTCCTTGCAGATCCTCTCCAGTTCTGTCAGGTTGGATGGTAAACATTGGTGGACAGCCATTTTTAGGTCTCTCCAGAGATGCTCAATTGAGTTTAAGTCAGGGCTCTGGCTGGGCCATTCAGAAACAGTCACGGAGTTGTTGTGAAGCCACTCCTTCGTTATTTTAGCTGTGTGCTTAGGGTCATTGTCTTGTTGGAAGGTAAACCTTCGGCCCAGTCTGAGGTCCTGAGCACTCTGGAGAAGCTTTTCGTCCAGGATATCCCTGTACTTGGCCGCATTGATCTTTCCCTCGATTGCAACCAGTCGTCCTGTCCCTGCAGTTGAAGATGTGAGTGACACTCCCACAGCATGATGCTGCCACCACCATGCTTCACTGTTGGGACTGTATTGGACAGGTGATGAGCAGTGCCTGGTTTTCTCCACACATACCGCTTAGAATTAAGGCCAAAAAGTTCTATCTTGGTCTCATTAGACCAGAGAATCTTATTTCTCACCATCTTGGAATCCTTCAGGTGTTTTTTTAGCAAACTCCATGCGGGCTTTCATGCGTCTTGCACTGAGGAGAGGCTTCCGTCGGGCCACTCTGCCATAAAGCCCCGACTGGTGGAGGGCTGCAGTGATGGTTGACTTTCTACAACTTTCTCCCATCTCCCGACTGCATCTCTGGAGCTCAGCCACAGTGATCTTTGGGTTCTTCTTTACCTCTCTCACCAAGGCTCTTCTCCCCTGATAGCTCAGTTTGGCCGGACGGCCAGCTCTAGGAAGGGTTCTGGTCGTCCCAAACGTCCTCCATTTAAGGATTATGGAGGCCATTGTGCTCTTAAGAACCTTAAGTGCAACAGAAATTTTTTCGTAACCTTGGCCAGATCTGTGCCTTGCCACAGTTCTGTCTCTGAGCTCTTCAGGCAGTTCCTTTGACCTCATGATTCTCATTTGCTCTGACATGCACTGTGAGCTGTAAGGTCTTATATAGACAGGTGTGTGGCTTTCCTAATCAAGTCCAGTCAGTATAATCAAACACAGCTGGACTCAAATGAAGGTATAGAACCATCTCAAGGATGATCAGAAGAAGTGGGCCTCATTTATAAAATGTTTTTATAAAATGCATAAAACCGACTTAAATTTGATCTTACGATCATTTCTCAGACGTGTGATTCATAGAATGAACGTACACGCAAAAAACGAGCGTACGCCTGTCTTTCAGATGTGAAATCTATAAATCGCAAATGATCTTGAACTTTGGCGCAGCTGAATGGTTTCAGTTACCCGCGTTGTAAACAACATCTAATTAATGTCATTTACGTATAAAATATCAACAGTCATCGTCCATATCCTTAGCGAGCTGCAAGAATAGCTTAGATTTCCAAAAACCTGCAGTAATCTTGACAATGAAAAGTGTGTATGTCTGTTCAGACCCTGACGTGGCTTTAAGCACTTTTCCACGTCAAAGACCGTTTTTATAAATATGAGCGTTGGCGTGAATTTAAGCGTACCCACACTTTAAGATCAAATCTGTGCGTACGCACGCTTTATATGAGGCTCCAAATGTCCAGGCTTATGCCTGCACAGAGAGCTCTTGCACACTGAGTATGAGAGTATGTCAGCGGGTTCTCTAGTCTATGCATCTGTTGTTGGCTCCAAATTTCCCCAAATAGCATATTTCTGCAGCTGTTGGTGGCACCCATACAGTGTAGTGATGCTTTAGTCTTATATGGTACGTTCCTGCTCCTAAATAGTCTTTTCAACACCACTTAGCCACTTTGACGCACAAACAACGTAACATGATTTTAAAGAGTATGTTGGTGGTGTTTTAGCCCATGCCACACAATTACTTTAGGCTGAAAATGACAGAGGATAGAGTCTATTATCTGAATCACAGCCAATGTAAAAGTCTTTTTGTGGTTTACTTGAGTTCCAATTCAAACTCTTCACACAGAATAAAAACAAGATGAAATAATACGGTTTTACTCAGCCAACTTCTGCATAACACAACATCGGTCCATTATGTGTTCCACACCATACTGCTAGTGATCTGCTGCTTTCTTCAATTCCGAACACCTATGAATTATTTGGCTGAATTCAGCCTTTAGAATAATAATATTGCAGCTAGTTGGTTGCTGGATGGAAGTGTACGTTGAATGTAAAGAATAGATCTTATGCTCCTCATGCAAGAGCATATTCTCTCAGGACGTAAATGTTTTACTCCACTGTAGACCATTGCTTTTGTTTGAAATAAATTAGCTATTACTTTAGAAACTAGTATGTACAAGCAAAATACGAATTAAATGCAAAGGGCTATATTTTAGAGCATTTTACAGCTCGGAAGAGCAAGAAAACGAATTTCTTGTTCAGTTCACTCTGACTGACAAAAAAAAAAAAAAAAAAAGTGAAAACAATTAGCATTTAATATAGCATCCGCCATGGAACTCCGCAAGTCACCACCTTTGTTTCATTTATGTCAACATCCTGACAGTTCCAAAACCTTAAAACCAAAATGCCTGGGATAATGTACAATAAACGTCGTCTTGCAGAAATAATAATTGTATTGCATCAGAAACCTAGTGCCTCTGAACCTTTGATGTGCCCTCACGTTAGAGCATATGTAGGAAACTTCATCATTAGATATGTCCTCCAGACAGTGCTGCAGTGCCCTCTGCTGTTCACTGCTCAACACCTGCAGGGACTATCAAATATAGTAACCAGTCTCATTAATATTAATGAACAATGAAAAATTCATTAAAACTGAACAATAACAGGACTGTATGTTAGTAATTTAACTTCCTGACTTGAAGAGTCAGATTAAAATGCTTTAGGGTGATAGTGCTTGGTATAAAAAGTCCTGTCAGGATTTTGTCAAAAGAAACAAAACATAATTGTCTAAGCACTGATTACATTAGGTGCAAGGGTACAAGTCATGATTTTGAATAAATAACTTTAATGAGAGTAAAGCAAAGTAAATACATTAAAAAATATATATATAATCAACTAAAAAAGAAAAGAAAAAAGAGAACAGTACACTTGTTAAAAACTAAAACAGCAGTTGATAAGAACAGCATATATGTATGTAACCATGTAATGATTACTGCTGTTCAAATGAAAGCTCACTCACATCTTTAACTCAATGTAGACAATCAAAAAAGTGAAAAAGGATCATGTCTAAAGTGCCTGTTGTTACATAACACACAGACCAACTATAAAGTGCATGATTATAAAATTCAGAGGGAAAAAATTCTGGAGGATGGGGGAGACTATGACCTTTCATAGTTATTATCTCAGATCATATACGCTGATGTCATTGACATATATAACTGTGTTTGATTCCACAGCGATGGTACATCAAAAAAACTACTCTTCACCCAAAAACACAAGGCAGTGGCTCCTATATATTGCTCCTGTGGCAAACTTTGAAAGCCTTTGTTAATTTTTCTTTTTATTAAAGATCATATTTTGATTATTTTTGCACCCTCTAGTAACAAAATGACAAAATTAACACAACACACTTCAACAAATCAAAGTAGCAATAAAGCCACGATAACCCATTACCATAATGTATGAGTGATATCCCAAATTTACGCAGTGTTTGCTTAAGCCATTTGAACTGTAATATATAGAGTATACAGTGAAAGACACCCTTCAGTGAACAATTAAAGCATTTAAACTTTTTTAAATATTTTAATCTGATTAGCAATAGAAAACCACTGCCCTGCAGAGGTTGTATATTTCTGAATCATTTATTTATTTATTTATTTTTTTAGAAATTTGTCATTCAGCATAAATCTGCATCTCAGGCCTGAGCTCTGTCTTGTGAAAACCTGCGTGGCCCACAGCTGTGGAATACAGTCTGTTACTATGAAGAGGCATGCAGCCGTAGTTCGGGAAAACACCAGAACTTGCTCGGCTGTTCTTAGGGACTTTCGGATGTATAGATACATAACTTTCAGAATAGTCAGATGGCACAAACATGCTACGAGTTCTTGTCCTACTTTGGGAAGAGAACGAAAGTCTGTGGTCCTGCTCCAGAGTAATTTTCGCTTGACCATTTGGATGGCGAGTTTTTACACTCTGCGATCTCTTAGACCTCTGAGGGTCCCTGCTCATTGCTCGAATGTATTGGTAGTCCTCTTTGGAGTTGCTGAGAGTCTTATACATCAGCCTGTCTTGGTTGCGGTGTGCAACACCGAAGCTATCGCTGGGCCCGGAGTGTTTGAAGTCAGGGCAGCTGTACTCCTTATGTAGGGTCAGGTTACGTGGCAGTGCTGTGGACTCGAGCCTGTGTTGAGGATAGTTGTGCATTGATCGACTCTGCTTCATTATAAGAGCTGACTTAGATCCCTGCCCACTACCATGCCTGTCTGACTTCGAGGGCACAGGCATATCAGGCTCAGAAAGTGGGTGCTCTGGGGAGTAATGGGACACCATGGTCACCCTGTACTTCCCATCAGCCCCTTCAGTTGAAATCAGCATCTCCTTCCCAGAGTTTGACCTGCTCCTAGTGTGCATTGTTTCTTGGCACTGACGGTCGCCTCTTACAAGATGGGGCTGGGACACAACTGGACCCGACAACCTCTCCTTGGCTGCGTTTTCCTGCCTAATGGAATGTCGATCAGATAAACCTGAATTAAAAGCCCCGTAGAGAGAAGGGTTCTTCATTCTTGGCTGGAGACCGACATCTCTGGTCATGAAATCTGACTCATTGTTCACCGGGAGGTTGCGTAGAGGCTTGTGATAGTACTCTGTACCGCCCATAACCTTTGATGAACGAGAAGGCAGTTTGCTGAGTGTGTAGGAGAGAGTGTATCCATGACTGTCCTCTCGATATGGATTGTATCGAGCCTCTGAATAGGGGCTGTACCTATACCGAACCTTCCCATCTTCAAAGTAAGGCCGCACTTGCTGGATGTCCGATGCGGGTGGTTTTTGGTAAGGTTTCCTCTGACTGCCTTGATTCTGGAGGAAGAAAAACTTGTCCTCTGGTGGAGTGTGCATTGAACGTACCCTGCGGATAGTGGGGTAGACGGAGGCTCCATCCAATGGCGGATACCTTGGTCCTCCATGTCTATAGATACCGACTGAGGAGTAGTCTTCCCGTTGACCTTTATATTTAATGGACTGGTGTAGGGATCGTGGTGCAAGGGTATTGCAATAATTTCTTGAAAGAACTCTGGGATGGGGACGCCCATCGTCAGGCTGATAATAAGGGGTACTTTGCCCAACTGGACTTGACCAGTGTTGAGAGTAAGCAGACCTTTGGTCTCTGGGTTTGTACTGATATACTACACTTGGTGGAGTGCTTGAAGCTTGTGGAAGAACTTCATGCACTGAAGCAGGCATGGCTGTTTCCGCCAATATGGCTCGGAAGTTGGTGGCATTAGCAGCCTGCTTGTTGTGCAGTGCATCAATGGCTGATTTACTATCCAAGGAAGAAAATCTCTCTGAAAGAGTTGGCTGTAAACTTCCACCTACCTCCATCTCAGCATCAAGGCTTGATCCACCTCCATCTGTACCAACTCCAACATGGCGGATGTTATCTCTCATAGTTGTCTGGCTATCTGGAGCCAGCTGAATCTCTGGATCTCTTCGAGGAGAGAAACCCTGAGAGGGCACATGGGTGCACTGGCCACCAGCTGGTGCGTCACAGCCATCAGAGAAGCTAAGTCCGCTCTCACTGCCATGGCAGGCGCAGGTGCTGCGTAGGCTGCCTGCATCGGTGTGGCTCTCAGTAGACATAGTGCTTGATGGATCTGGGAAAGTCCTGCTAGACACATACCGTTCCTCTCTATCAGAGGATGTCTGTAGAGGAGGAGGAAACTGGAGTGTGAAAAGTGGGTTCTGATGATGAACTGGAGAAATAGGTGTGGGAGGTTCAGAGCTCCCACGTTTGCTGAGTCGAGTGGCCTGCTGGGCGGTTTCTGCTAGCGCTAGAGCTAGCATTCTGGCAGCACTCTTTACTGAAGGCTGGGGAGTTATGAGAGAAACAGACCTCACCAAACCAGGCGTACATTCAAATGTCACTGCACCTAGAGGGAGAAAAACAAACCAACACTTTTAAATAGAAGAACACAGGACCAAAATACAATTTAGCTTTGCTAACTTTCTGGTTTTCTCTTGCAAATATCCTAAATAGTCTTAAATATCCTATTCCACATATTCCATTAGGTCAGATGCTAGTTTTGCTAACATTAGCTTTTTCTCATCATTATAGAGGGTATGCATGTGACGTCACAGTCTGTGTGGCAGCATTGGTTTTCAGCGTGAATGCAGCGAAAAATACACAACACATCTAAAACGGGAAAGAGTTTTGCGATTGACTGTACAAATAGAGGTATATTTTTACAGACTGCTGAAAGCTACAGAAAAGAAAAGCAAATGGATCTCTGCAATTCACAGAAACAACCGGACTCCAGGGGCTGAAACATGGATTTGCAGTTATAATTTTGTGTCAATATGTTGAATTTTGAGGTCAAATCATACCCTGTACATTGTACTGTTATATATTGTATTGACAACTCATCAATTAAATATGTACCATCTTATATTCTGCATAATTGGATGTTTTTAAATAAACACTGACAAAACTATACCAATTTAAGGGCTGGATGACATGACAATATAAATAACATTGATATAAGTGATCACCCAGATTTAGACCTACCTACAGTATATTGTATTTATATAAAGATTTCACAGGCAAATTTGTTTTGTGTGTTTCTCTGGTGTTGAAATCAGGCACATGTCAGGAAACACGATTCCTGGCTGCATGTCAATATCCATAGATCAGTGGATCTTTGGTAAGTTGTAAGGGACACACACTACATCGAGTCCAGCATTTAGTTTAAACTGATAATTGTTCAACTCATGTTTTTGCAGTTTCCCCTATTAAATCCAGTCACGCAGCAGGCTCTTTTGCCACTCAGTCCGGCTGAGGAGCTGTGTTCCGGCGGGAAAGTGATGTCAATGCATACCCTCTATTAGTTGTCTCTATTCCTTCGAGTTAAATGCTAGCCTTGCTAATGCTGTTTTTCTTGCTAACATTCCCAAACTGGGGTATTCATACCCTTAAGCTAGTTCCAGGGGGTAATTGGAAATGTTTTTATTATGCATTTTTAATCCAATAAAACAAAAAGTACAACTTAAAAGTATTAGGGCTGTAAAAAGATTTAGTCATAAACTATTTATTGTTTGATTTTTATTTATTTATTTATTTTTTTCATAATTAACAGCTTAACACATTCAGTTACTGTTTTAGGGAAAGTAAACAAAATAATGAGTGTGAGTACTGGGTTTGGCAATTTATGTAGATGACACTTGTTGCAGAACATATGTTCCTTTTTATAAACACATATGGATAATTTGAGTATTTTGATGAATGTAAGGTTGCCACTGACCTGAGTCTGCTCTTCTGTGCTCCTTGACATCTGCGGATTTATTTTCTGCTTTACAAAAACTCGCAGAACGCTGATGGCCTTCGCCACCTCTCGTGGACACAGTGGGCTTTTTCATAAGGGACATAATGTCAGAAGGACAGGACACGGTACTACTCTTTGCTGTACCCTCTTGGCCAGTCTTAGAGGTGCCCACCTCCAGTTTAGTGGAGGCGGTTGCCACTTCAGAGGGTTTGTGATTTGCATCTTTTGAGTGGAGTGGGATGAGATCAGGTGGCTGGGAGGGACTTGTGACTTTGTCTGAAGGCTCTGACTCAACGAGGCTACCTCCCGCCTTCTTGCGACTGCCTCTTTTCTTCCTGTCAGGTACTGTGGGATCAACCAGCTGCGTAGACTGAAAGGCCAATGGGTCTATGTCTAAGGAGGCTATGCTTATAAACTCAGCTTCTGCTGTAGCGTGGGGTGGAGATATAAGAGCTGGCACACAAGAGGAAGAGGAAACCGTGTCCTTCTTGTGGTCTTTGAGACTGGACCGGGAGTCTCCAGTCAATCTGCTCTCCAGCAGATCCTCATTAAAGGAGATTGACAAAGCATCACTGGTGGAGAGCGGTCTACGTGGACGATAGATACTTGATCCACCTGAAACAGAACAACAGAGATCAGCCTATGGATTAATATACAGTAAGTGTACAACAGCAAATTTTTCTGTTGATAAGTCACTGGAAACAACTGTATTAAAGGTTCTGTAAAGATGCCCTTTCTCCTAAGTCACACCACCAAAGACATGTCAGCAAACCCGAGGACGCATTAACTCAGCAATTTAACCACCATTTTCAAGGCCCAGAAAGGTACTAAAGACATTGTTAAAACTATCAACGTGACTGCAGTGGTTCAACCTTAATTTTATGAAGCGACAAGAATACTTTTTGTACACAAAAACAAAACAAAATTATTCAACAGTTTCTTCTCTTCGGTGTTATTCTCATACATTGTTTACGTCCAGCACTTCCAGGTTCTACGTCAGAACGCTTATTCATTATTGGCCCGGCTCCTGTGTCAGCATCACACGCATGCGTCGTGCTGCTCACGTGTACAGCTTTGGCCAATACTGAGCCAGCATTCGACGTAAACACGGAAGCCTTCACTGTGCTTAGTGAGTAAAGATAATGACAGGGAAGAGAAGAGATTGTTTAATAAAGTCATTATTTTATTAAGGTTGAACCACTGTAGTCACGTCGACTGTTTTAACGATGTCTTTAGTACCTTTCTGGACCTTGAAAGTGTCAGTTAAATTGCTGTCTATGGACAAGTCATATACCTCTCGGATGTCATCAAAATATCTTAATTTGTGTTATGAAGATGTAACTGTTAAGTAATTAATGACAGAATTTTCATTTTTGGGTGAACTAACCCTTTAAAGCACCTTTAAGTATTTAAATGGAAAAATGTGAAATATGATTTTTACCCTCATAGTTATGTGAAGAGGACAGAGATTCTTCACTTTTAGCAGATCTTAGTGTTCCAGTGTCTCCTCTTCCACCTGTAAAAATGAACCAGAGTTCAATGACTACATTTGATTTTTATCCTGCTGACTACACATGCCTATACTACCGTTCAAAAGTGTGGGGTACAAAAAAAAAAAAAAAAAAAATTATATTTCAAATAAATGCTGTTCTTTTGAACTTTCTATTCATCAAAGAATCCTTCATCAAAAAAAGTATCATGGTTTCCACAAAAATATTAAGCATCACAGCTGTTTGATAATTATAAGAAATGTTTCTTGAGCAACAAAGCAGCATATTAAAAGGATTTCTGAGGATCATGTAACACCGAAGACTGGAGTAATGATGCTAAAAATTTTTTTTTAAAAAAATCAGATTTGCCATCACAGGAATATATTACAATTTTTTAAAAAAAAATTAAAATAGAAATCAGTTATTTTAAATTTTAAAATATTATAGTTTCACTGTATTTGTAATTTAAAAAAATTGAGATTTTTTTCAAAAACAAACATCTTACAGACCCCAAACTTTTGAACTGTACTGTACAGTACCTATGTATGTTTCTGTTTTCTATTTATGCATTTGAGTATTGAATATAGTGTGACAATGATGACTAAACATGCCCTTTGGGTTAGGCAGCTCACTAGGGTTTAGAAAGGATATGGGTTGATATTAAAAAGAGAGTCAAAGCTGCACCTGGAAGGGGTGTGGTTTTCATGTCATTAGGCTCACTGGGATGGCGGTGTAGTTTGGGCTTGGCAGTAGCAGAGGACTTTCCCATATTAAAGAAGGAAAGCCAGTTTCCCACGGGAGATTTCTTTGCCTTGGTTGAGCCCTTCTTTCTACATTTACCAGCAAAAATTTTCAGTTACTACTCCATATCTGCATTTTTGCTAACAGTAAAACCAGAACAAACTGACAGACCTCTCAGAAGGGAAGTCTATGACGGTGTGGAACTTGCCCTGCAGGGCGGCAGGCCCCTCTCCCACATCGATATACTTGCTGTCAGGAGACACAGGAGAGATAAGCTGGGCTTGAGTTCGGGCCTGGGCTTCCTCCAGAGAAAGCAGCTTGGTGGATGGAGAGCTCACCATTAGTGACTTGGGTCGAGCTAAAGTGGTGTGGCCTGTGGATTCAAGTTAAAGTTATGAGCTCATTTAAGATCCTCATTAGTAGTTTCATCTAAAAATCAATTCTGGTGGGAGGAGAATTGCAGAGGCTCATTTTTCACCTGTGCTGTGGCGGATCAGAGTGCTGAGTTTGGGACTGAACAAAACATCGACGTGATTAAGGATGAACTCCACAACAACCGACTGAACGCGCACTTCCATGAAAGCAGAGGTGCCGCTGAAACACGCTGACTCAATCTGTTTAGACCTGCAACATTTTTGTGGGACAGATATATTGACAAGATATTTTGACACAAATAACATCTTAACAGACAAATTTATCCAAAAGCACTGTTGAAGTCACCTGAGAAGATTTGGAGCCCAGACAATTGCAAGGTTCTTGCAGTGCATGTTGGTGACGGCACTGTACGTTCCCATACGGGATAAATGTCTCATGAGAAATTCAAGAGTCCTGGAAACAAAGAATAAGAACAAAGATGTCCATTAATATCTTTATGGGATAGTTTGCCCAAAAATATTTTACTCTAAATCTTCTTCTTCTTCTTATTATTATTATTATTATTATTTAATAAATAATAATATTAAATATTTAATAAAAAAAAAAAAAGAAACACAAAAGGTATTTTCAAGAATGTTTTTGTCCACTGCTTCCCTCTGACTTTCATTGTATGAAAAAAAAACAGTTTTGGAATGACATAAGGATGAGTAAATATTAACAGAATTTCCAACTATCCCTTTAAATTTAAACAGAGATGCATTTATTTATTCTTTTACGCATCACATATTTACCCAACACTTAAAGTGATAGTTCACCCCAAAATTAAAAATTTGTCATTACTAACACACCCTCAAGTAGTTCCAAATCTGTATGAGTTTTTTTTAATTTGTTGAACACAAAAGAAGCTATTTAAAAAAAATGTGGGTACACAATTGAAGCCACAATATAAACAGTTGATGGCACCCAAAAAAGTAGGAAAACATACTATGGAAGTCAATGGGTGCCATCAACTGTCCGGTTACCCACATTCTTGAAAAATATCTTCTTTTTTGTTCAGCAGGAGAGAGAAATTCATACAGGTTTGGAACATCAGGGTAAGTAAATGATGACAAAAGTTTTATTTTTGGGTGAACTATCCCTTTAAGGAGCACAAAAAAAATGAGGTAATCATCTGATAAAAGAAAACTGCAATTCTCTTTCAGATCAGCAGAGGATGCTGTGCACTCATCTAACCTGTAGTGTGGGGGCGGCAGCTGCTGTATGACGTCATGGACTTTGACCAGCCTCTCCTCATCAGTGGCTGCCGATACAGCATCCTGGGAAAATATGGCAAAACGTCACCTCTGTGTTCCAATATTGGTGCTACACACAAATTGTATCTATGTTGCAGTAATTTGAAGCTTACTGAAAATTTCTCATATAGCTGGTAGGTCAGCAGTGGGTTGGGAAGCTCACGGAAGTAAAGTTTGCACAGCGATCCCACCGAATGAATGTCCTGGACATAGGTGTCCTTTGTGAGATCTGGAACATGCTCCGAGTCAAACTCGTGCCTGCAGACACAGGAGGTTGATGCATTTCCTTTTATATATTTTTTTTAACTGTATTGAACTTTCTGTTCATCCAAGAATCCTAAAAATTTGGCTAGCCAGCACAAATGCATTCAACAAATTTATTGAGTACCAAATTATCATATTAGAATGATTTCTGAAGGATCATGTGACACTGAAGACTGGAGTAATGATGCTGAAAATTCAGCATTGACATCACAGGAATAAATAAGACTTTAAAATATATTAAAATAGAAACCAGTTGTTTTAAATTGTAATAATATTTTTTTGATAAAAATCAATATTACTGTTTTTACTGTATTTTTGATCAAATAAATGCAGGCTTAGTGAGCATAAAAGACTTAAAATCTTACAGACCCCAAACTTTTGAATGGTAGTGCATATACACATATTTTAATATACTACAGAAAAACGACTACAGAATATATAGTACATTTTTATTAATGAGGTTTTTGAAACATAAATAAACTTCACCTCAGTTTCTGAATGTTAGAGGAAATTCCAGACAAGCGGTAAATTCCATCCACGACTCCATGTCTCTCAATGAACTCAGTGCAGCTTCTGATGACCTGTGGAACTGTTGGGCCAACACACATTAAATCTGCACTTTAAATATGATTTACACAAAATCACATTTCAGTGAAAGATTTAGATGCTATAAACTTTCTCAAATGCCTCTCTCCTCTCACCATCATGGCCTGAGTTAAGCAAATGTTCTCCGAGGTCACAGCCGAACACTCTCTCTTTCAGGATACCTCGCTGTTTCAGCTTCTGCTTGGTGGGACGTGACTTCATGAATGTGCGCAGAAATGTGATCAGCTTGCCATGCTTCTTAGACACTACAGAAAATGAAAATAAAGCTTTCAAATCAATATTGCCAGCTAGTAACACCTCTAAATATCCAAAGGCTGATATAAAATTTCATTTGAAATTGAATAAAACAATAATGCACCTATAATCAGTGTTGGAGGTAACGCATGACAAGTAACGCAATCAGATTACTTTTTTCAAGTAACTAGTAAAGTAACGCATTACTTTTAAAGGCCCAGTGAATTGCCATGGAACGCACAGCATTATTCAATGCGTTTCAACTGAAACAGGAAGACAGGGCGGGACATATCGAACAGCTCCGCCTCTTCTTTAAAAGAGCCAATAGCATCTCATTTATACCACACCTCGGCCACAGCCGTTAAACTCAGTAAAACTCGCGCTGCGGCGGTTCACGTAACACTAACGCGTAAACGGACTTCATTCGCGTCAATGGAAAGCATATTTACACTGTCTGAATTGTTCCCTATTCTCTATATAGTGCACTATGTGCCATTCACCATGTAGAAACTAGTAAATGTGTGAATAAATGGCCGATTTCAGCCGCAGCTTCACCGTCTGTTTATAGTGTAGGAGGGGGCGGGACTTCAGATTCTACAGAGCATTTGATTGGACAGAAGATTTGATGAGAAGCTGAAGTGTGTGGTGATGTCATGAAAATCCGTTATCCATTTAAGCGAAAGCAAGAGACTAAGTTTTGAATGCTTATATCTCTTAAATGCGAATTTTGTCATTGTTTTGGAACACACCGGCTTATTCATAACCTTAAGTCTAACATATTCATACTACAAGCTAAAAAAAAATTAATTTGATTTCAGGGGGACTTTAAACTTACAACAAAATATCTAAAGTACTTTTTCAAATAAGTAACTCAAGTTACTTTGTTCTCCCATGTATTGACTGACAGCTCTCCTGTCCCCATGTTGAGAGAAATCGAGAGTAAGTGCAGAGGCGTTGTGTGTAAACATTACGGTTATTATAGTTTTAGACTAAATGGGAGCACTTACTCATCTCGCACAAAAACAGATTCAGTTATTCCTCAAAATGAATAAAAACAGTGAAATGCAATCTCGGAATATTGCACAAACCTTCAATAATTAAATATATTAAATTAAAGAAATATACTTCATGTATTTAATCTCACTTTATTAACCAATGTCTTTGCTGCTGATCTTCGATGATCCAGTTCAACCATACTAATAAGCAAAAATTACTTTGTGATAAACATCACATTTGTGATCAGCCTGAAGATTATTTATTTCATTTTTGGTGTGAAAGGGCCTTTACATTTGGCAAAAATAGAATTCATTGTTATTAAAAAACAAACAAGCAAGCCCAGCCCAGGTGAGAAAAAGTAATGCAAAAGTAATGTTACATAAAAAGTAACTAGTTACTTTTTTTTAGGGGGTAACACAATATTATAATGCATTACTTTTAAAAATAACTTTCCCCAAGAATACCGATATAGAGGAGAGATTTTTTATTCTTCCTTCAAAATTAATGGTCTTAGTGGGTCCTTATTATAAAAATAATAATTTGTAACATGTTACATTCTTTTTATTCAATTATACTAATCAGCTGATCTCTAATCGAATAAATTTAGGGTGTTACAATTATCTCTATTTTTCAATATTCTGGTCAAAAAGTGTGTACCTGGTTTAGCCAATGAGCTGGTCACATTTGAAGGGATTTTCTCACTAATTAGTTCCACACATTCAGACGGAAAGAATCCCACCTGTGAATGGAAAGATAAAACTATCAATGCTGTGTATCCAAAATAATTCTAAAGGCTTAAAATCTCACTTCATTCCAACAAGGGCAAAATGATCATAATTACTCTCTTTAAACAGTCTGAAATCTCTTAAAGACACAGCTGTGAATAAATCTGTGAGTCCCTCTGTACATTCACAATCTTGCTGCATAAAATGCACAATGCGAATACATTATTTATAGCCCTGCGTATCATAAGTAATTACTTTACGACATGTTTATCACCACTAAGAGAAACACTGACTGTAATGAGTCAATGTTTTGACTCAGATGTGACAAAAAAAGTGCAAAAACATCTCAAATGTATATAGTAAATTTTAAAGTGATGACAGTTTTCCAACACATATGGGCTTTTTAATGAAATTACACATACATTGAAATAAACTGCAGTGCCATGACATAAGAGGAATATATGGTGACGCTATTTTGAAGAATATTACAATATAAAACATACATAAATTATTTTGTTAGATTTTTTTTTTTTTGAAAAACAAAACAAAAAAACCAATAAAACTTAGACAAAAAAATAAAATAAAAAATAAATAAATAATGCAGTATACTACACCCACTTGAAAACCATGTTTGCCCCTCCACCAGCCAGTGTCTTCTTTAGGAGGCATATCAATAACTGATACTATGTCTCCAACCTTTTGAAGAAAAATTACACTTAAGTTACTAATACTCTAAAAACTTACTACAAACCAAATCCATATAAAACAATACTATAACAATACCTCAAAAGAGAGTTCATCTGCTGCTTGAGCGATGTAACGCTTTATGACATGGGCCGCAGCTACAGCGGGAACATTAATAGATGATTCATCATGAACCAGCAGGTGGTTCCCTTTGTTATCAATCTAAGAGAGTGAAGAAAGACGTATGAAAACATATGAACGCATGCATATAATCAGTAACCAATAAAACATCACCTTACGTAGTGATTTCATATTCCCTTTTACGATGGCCTGAAAGGTGCAAAGTCAGTGTGGAAAACACAAGACGCTGGGAAAGAGCAAACAAACAGCTCATGCGACTAAGAACGCTGGGACAAGTTGAGTCAGGTGTCTCCTATCCTTGTTAATGACTAACTACATATAAGAAAGCGGGTGTGAACTGTTGTATTATATACAAAGTCTTAAGTCTGTCCTAAAATGGGATTGTGTTTTATGAGACATTGTGAGCAATTTACTGTTGTTAAAGCCAAGGTGTGAAACACACCTCTTTTGTTAAATACACCATCCCATGGTCAATTTGCTGCCAATCGCATCTGTATTTAAGAGGCAGGATTTGGGCAGGCAGTCACAGTAAGACTTGTAGGTTAAATAGCAGGAGTGACATTTATACCTCCATCCATGTGAGTGCTGGCCCGCAGTTGATCTTGTTATCAGCGATGGCTGAGAGACGGGAAATGTACGCAGTAATCATTTGGGAAAGTGTCTGCGGAGAAAAGAAAAAAAAACAGATACTGAGAAGGGATTATAAACAAAGAGACAAGTTTCAACATTCTCATTGTGGTCCCTTTGAGATATAATCCATTGATCCTGCACAATAACTGTTCTAAAGCCTAGTGAGTGGCCTTGTTGTCTGCCATCTATATAGGGAGATACTGTACCTTATAATGGAGCATTCTAACTAAAATGAACCTCACAAGACTTAGTTTGACACATGCTACAAAGGCAGCAACAGTATTTGACACATAAATAGAGCTCTGCACAGGAAGCATAGTGAGTTTGACGTTAGCATGTTGCTAAGCTAATTATACAGTGAGTGCAACAGGCGAGCTCTGGAAAAATCCGAATCATTTTGTCCAGTGGGAAATTGATTTTTGAGCTATGAGGTTGTGAATTGATGGTATATTCTTTTGTTGAAGCCAATATCCTGCATTATTTGAGCAATTTTTTTTATAATCGTGTTCAACAGCAGAATTCCTGGTGAAAAAACACTGATTCTGCAGAGAAATTTCCACCAATCAGAGAACTGAAACAAGCACATCCTGCCAAAAGATCTCTTTAGCATCAGTCCACTCCTATAAAGCTCTGTGAATGACATAATTGAGTCACTATTAAACAACTTAAATATTTGCAGATATGTACAGTATATATATATATATATATATATATATATATATATATATATATATATATATATATATATATATATATATATACACACATATATACATATATATACACACATATATACATATATATACACACATATATACACATACATACATACATATATATACACATACATATATACATATATATACACATACATATATATATATATATATATATATATATATACATATATATATATATATATATATATATACATATATATATACATATACATATATATATATATACATATATATATATATATATACATATACATATATATATACATATACATATATATATATATATATATATATATATATATATATATATATATATATATATATATATATATATATATATATATATATATATATACACACACACATACACACACATATATACACACACACACTCGCGCGCACAGTCAAACCAAAAATTATTCAGACACTAGATATATTTTTACTAGTTGGTGCAGGACACTATAGTTCATTTATGTAAGTGAGGATAGCAAAATAAAGTAAACTGTGATATATTATACCCAAAAATTCTTCATACAGTGGACTACCAGTAAAATTTATAAAAAAATTTGGGACCAAAAATTATTCAGACACTTTGACCTGACCATGTTTATCTGACATAATTAAGATTATTTTTTTCTGACACAGTTTAACTCTGAGATCATATTGTCATATTTTATTACCTTTTTTTTTTTTAACTATAGTGAATAAACTGTATTAATGAATGAAATGTTCAAGGTGGCTGAATACATTTTGGTTTGACTGTATATTATATATACACTACCAGTCAAAAGTTTGGAAACTACTATTTTTAATGTTTTTGAACTATGTCTCTTATGCTCATTAAGGCTGCATTTATTTCACAATAAATACAGAAAAAACAATAATATTGTGAAATATTACAATTTAAATTTTAATATACTTTAAAATATAATTTATTTCTGTGATGCAAAGCTGAATTTTCAGCATCATTACTCCAGTCTTCAGTGTCACATGATCCTTCAGAAATCAATCTAATCCGATTTGATACTCAGTTATTATCAATGTTGAAAACACTTTTAAACACATTTTTTTGGAACCTGTGATACTTTTTTCAGGATTCATTGATGAATAAAAGGTTAAAAAGAACAGCATTTATTCAAAATATAAATCTTTTCTAACAATATAAATCTTTACTATCACTTTTTATCAATTTAACACATCCATGCTGAATAAAAGTATTAATTTCTTTAAAAAAAAAAAAAAGGAAGAAAAAAAAAAAAAAGACTGACCCCAAACTTTTGAACGGTAGTGTATATTGTTACAAAAGATTTCTATTTTAAATAAATGCTGATATTTTTTAACTTTTTATTCATCAAAGAATCCTGAAAAAGTATCACAGGTTATAAAATAATATTAAGCAGCACAACTGTTTCCAACATTGATAATAAATCCGCATATTACAATGATTTCTGAAGGATCATGTGACACTGAAAACTGGAGTAATGATGCTGAAAATTCAGCTTTGCATCACAGAAATAAATTATATTTTAAAGTATATTAAAATAGAAAACAAATACTTTTATTCTTTAAAGTCAGCATGAAACGTCTGATGTATATTTGAGTGAAACAGCTTTTCAAACAAGAAAAAAAAAAAAAAAAAAAAAAAAAAAAAATGTAGGCCAGGACTTGATTTTTTCCACCGGGAATTGATTGGATGGTTAGACTGTTGTGGTTTGTGATGTCATGTGAATGACAGGTTGCCCCGCCCTCACACCAACACTAAACACATCATTAGATGTGAATTGATGTCATTGCAAGAGGGAGGGGAAGATATTTTGATTAAAGATATTTTCTGAGCCAATGAGGTGAATTTACATGAGGTGAACCTACCACTGCCTTGTCCTTCAGGCTGTCTATTCGGGGCAGTTCAGGAAGCTGAGAGAATCTTCTATCATAGATACAGAGGTGGAGGTGCTTGTCAAGAACACGAAACTCTTCATATGTACGCCTCACTATCCACTTACGACCCTAAGACACATAAACAGAAATAAGACGGAATAAAGAAGCGAGTTAGAGAAAGTTAGACTGACATTCAAACCTCCTTGAGAAATCATTGAAAATGGATAATGATCAAACAAAAGTGGTTTTCAAAAATATTTTCCAAAATTCTTAATATTAATAAAGTCATAATTATGGTATACAGCATATTGTTATCAAAATTTGGGAATCATTAAGATTTTTTTTTTCTTTTGCAAGAAAGTAATACTTTTATTCAGCAAGGACACATTAAAAGGGACAGTAACGAAACATTTTTATCTTGTTACAAAAATGTCAAATAAATAGTGTTCTTCTGAACTTTCTATTAAAAATGTATCACGGTTTTCACAAAAATATTAAGCAGCACAATGGTTTTCAACACTGATAATAAAAAGAAATGTTTTTTTCTACCAAATCAGCATATTAAAATGATTTCTGAAGGATCTGTGTCTGTGGTTTGTAGATAATGAGATTTGCTCTAATGGTGAGGGATGGTTCAGAAACAGTAGAGCGAGAATCTTCTAAATCCTTTCAGCTCTCACACTCACAAACACAAAAATGGGCTCTGAACTCATATTTTTAGAAGCTCTGTGAACGAGTACAAAACCCTCCCAGAGCAAAAAAACCCCATTGTTTTGGTATGGAAAGAAATGCAGGACCAAGAGTATTTACATTTATAGCTTTGTCTTCATCTTGGCCTCAAAATCCTCTTTGAAAATCCTGTCTTTTCCCAAATCCGGACGCATTCCATGAAACAGATAAATTGCTGTGCAAACTGCATGTGGTTGGCCTGCCTGTTTGATCTGAAGCTCTTAAAGGTCTTTTTATAACTTCACCATTTTTCCTAGCATGGCAGCAGGCTTAGCTTTTGCTCTGTTGCCATAACAAATCAGTGATCCTGAGATGATATTTTTTTCTCCTCTGTCACACAGTAAGGGCTATAGAGGTTCTGGTTTTTGAGATTTTTTCCCCCTGTGTGAAACAAGCTTACCTGGCAACATATCTGGACCAGATACACCAACTCCTTTGAGTCCAGGCCATTGTGTGTGAGGTCGTTCTGAACCTCAGATAAAGACAACTGTGAAGAGAGAGATTCTGAATGTTATTATTCCTTAATACTCGTATTATATACAATATACTCAATATACTTTATATTAAAAAAAATAAATAAATATATTAAAAAAATACATTAATCAGTCAAAAAGGAGAACATTAAAAGTACATACTACAAAAAAACAGTGCAAAATGAAGTTCTTTACGAACCATGCATCACAGTATTCCTGTGTCGCATTTTACGTTGTAGACACAGTGCAGTGCTTCTGGGTTCTAGGTCAGAACGTCGACTCATTATTGGCCGGCACCTGCGTCAGCATTGCACGCATGTGTCGTGCTGCTCACGTGAACAGCATCGGCCAATACTGAGCCAGTGTACGGACAAACACGGAAGTGCTGCACTGTGTTTACGACGTAAAATGCGTAGGAGAATGACAGGGTAGAGAGGAAATTGTTGAATAAATCGTTATTTTTGTTTTGTTTTTTGTGCACAAAAAGTATTCTCTTTGCTTCATAACATTAAGTTTGAACCACTGTAGTCACATTGACTATTTTAACCATGTCTTTACTACTTCTCTGAACCTTGAATGTGGTAATCTCATTGCTTTCTATGGGAAATAAAAAACCTCTCAGATATCATCAAAAATATCTCATTATTTTTCATATTATTGAAATATTAACCTAAGTTCACCTAAAAATAAAAATTCTGTCATTAATTACTCACCCCCATGTCGTTCCACACACATAAGACCTTCGTTCATCTTCAGAACACAAATTAAGATATTTTTGATAAAATCCGATGGCTTGCTGTCAATGGAGGCCTTCATTGACAGCAAGTTAAGATATACTTTCAAAACCCCAGAAAGGTACTAAATAAGTTATATATTTGATTTATATAACTAAATTTAGTTATATATCTTTAGTACCTTTCTGGGCGTTTGAAAGTGTTAATTAACTTGCTGGCAATGCAGGCCTCCCTGAGCCATCGGATTTTATCAAAAATATCTTAATTTGTGTTCCGAAGATGAACGAAGGTCTTTGGGTGAACTAACCCTTTAAAATGAAGATTAAAAAAGTATTATTGACACGTCCTGTGACGGTCAAAACACTAATGTAATAAATGTCCCCCTCAAGACCAGTTGGTCATTGCAACCAACAACTAACTTTAAAGTAAAGTTAGAGGAAAACCCCACACACACACACACACACACACACACACACACACACACAAAATTACACATGTTCAAAAGTGCCAAAATACTTGTTGGGCCAGAGTATATGGCCATTTAATTTTAAATAAAACTGAAAAATGTATTATAATTATGATAAAATAAATACAATAAACATAAAATTCAACAATTGACATTAAACTTGTCTTCAACCACTTTAAATCCAATAACAGCCTAATACGAATTTAAAGACCTAAAAAGGTGCTTAAAAGAGTAAAAACGCTAGACAAAATGTACATAATATAGCTAATTCCATGATATAAAAAAACTGAAAGGATTAACAGCAATAACGCCAAGTAAAACTCCACAAAAGGTCATCAGCTCCAGAGAATGAGAGAGATGACAGACACATGCTCCTCGCTGCAGCTGGAACTGCAGTTGTGGCACAGCTCAAACATGATGATGGATTTTTAAGGCTGCAGAAACAACAGGCCCTGATGAGTGACAGAGACAATAAGAGATCTACACACCACATACAAGAAAAAGGAAAAAGGAACTGCAGGTATACCACCCCTCAATAGTGTCTGATTCTTTTTGGTTTCAGAAAGCCAACATATTCCCAAAACACAGTGTAGCATCATCAAGGCTTTTCCTCAGAAGTTTCCACAATTAGCAGAGCCCAACATTGTATGATCGTCCTCTATAAAACATCACAACATCTACTTGTCCCTGCAAATGTGATTTTAACCCTTGACTTCAAAAGCTGGAGTTTCAATATTCAAGCATGAAGCATCCAGTCAGGCAAACTCCTCACAGAGGCAGTGCTGTCTTTGTAGTGTCTGCTGTAATTTACTTCTCTGCATCATCTCAGTAATGCAGACTCCCCATGCATCATTCAACACACACACACCAGCCTCCACATCAAAGACAAGAGCTGCATCCCTTTAATTGATAGAAAATGCCGATCCAACACTGAGCCACTTTAAAGGTGCATTAAACAAATGAAAGCATTGATTATTTATATATAAAACTAACAGAAACTTACACAAGCATTAATGACCTACTTAGCCACTGCAGTTCAGTAAAGTAATACAAACTGCAGGATAAGCACTTGATTTACAGTAGATCAGTCACCAATTTCCCTTATAAGTCCATTAAAATAATGCACACTAATGTATTTTTACATCCTAATGCATCTAATTGAATTAGACAATTTAGGATCAACAAAAATGGTTACAAAACACAAAAGCACTGAAAATCAAAATCAGTTTTTCCTCACTAAAAGCATCTCTAAATAAACAAATAAATAAATCAATAAATAAGCTTTAACAAAGTAAATTTATTTGAAATTCAAAGATTTTAAGACTCATTTTCATAGATTATATCTTATATTAAATATATTAATGTTTTAAAAATAAATCTTACATACTTTAGTGAATCAAAATTTGCCAATGGGGTAGAAATAATAATAATAATAATAAATAGTGATCTTTTCTTACATAATTTCCATGGTGCTATGAGGGGAAAAGACTCCAACTAGAGAACATCACAAAAAATATGATACACAGTGTAGTGTAAAAACAGTAATGTAGTAATAGTGCAGTGTAGTGTGTGTATAGCAATAGTAAAACCACATGACGAAGGTGGCAAGGATTTTAATTTTCTCAAAATGGTTATAATTCTTCCTATGTGAATAAGACGGATGGATACTCACTGATATGCAGTCTGTCTTGTCTTATCAGCAAGCTCAGGCCCATTCTGACAGATCCAATGTTAGAGTCCCCTATCGTCTCACACCTGCCTTTCCTTATTCTCAGCTCTCTGCTGATGTTCTGCACGGCTGCTGCTGCACGCAGACGCAGTAACCCGTCACACACGCCCCCACAGACCAGCAGCCTGTGCTCAGTCAGCCCAGCTCATCAAAAACAAACGGCCGGATTTAGAGCGCAATGAAAATCAGCAGTGTGCTGCAGTGAAAACACGTCCTGTCTGAAACACGGACCTTTTCACATCTTCATCTCCTGCAGTAGAGGGATGTGCATGATGCGGTGTCTAATAACAACTGAGGAAGAGGACAAATATAGAAATGGAGCACCCCCCTCCCCACCGCCACCACCACCTTCTTAGCCCCTCCCTGCACTGGATGTTGGTCCTCCTACTGGATCCATGCAGAAAGGAGCTGTGCTCTCAGATACAGACCTCAGAACAGGAGAGATGCATCAACATTTTAGGACATCCAGTGCATTAAACAAAAATAAATAATAATTATAATTATAATTATTATTATTATATTGTATGGACTATTATACAACAATAATAAAATCAAAATTATCATAGAAGGGTCAGTCTCATATAGGCTCACTTTTTGATCATGTTGTTGTCAATAATGCCAATTTCTGCCTACATTCTGCAAGATAATCCACTCTCAAATACATTTCAATGACATTTAAAGACCCCATGAAATGGTCTGACAGACACTATTTTCATTTTTCTGTATCGACATATTTCCTATTAAAAGAGTAAATTAGGGTGGGAAACATGAAGAGAGGAATTGTCCTTTTAAAAAAGTCAACACAATGACAATTACTTTCTGTGTTGGGAGGTGTATCAATATATATATAAACCTATTTTGGGTCTGCAAACAGCGATGATTTTTGTGGGCGGAGCCTACCTGGTGGCAGAAAATGACAGTTCTGCAGTAGAAGTCTGTGGAAGCCACGGAATAAAAGAATAAAATAAATAAATAAAAGTTAATTTCGAGTTTATCTCTTATAAATTTCTCACAAATCCAAGTTATCTCACAATTCTTAAAAGGAAAAACAGAATTGTGAGATATACTCGTTATTCTGTATTTTTTCCTCAGAATTGCGAGTTTATATCCTGCAATTCTGACTTTTTCCTTTTCAGAATTGTGATATAAACTCACAATTGCGAGTTATGAAGGCCAAACTGGGAGATATAAACACGCAAATGCAAGAAAAAAAGTCAGAATTGTGAGATAAAAATGTTATATACTATGTTTAGAAGTCATCTATGTAAAATGTTATAGGTTTAAATATTATTTCATGCTGTAACTGCTATGTATGCATGTCCCCTATGACCTGCATATGTGAATATTATGTAGACTTACTATTTACATCAAATTCATACTTTAACAGTAGACTAATCATTGCAGGTTTCATCAGTCCAGTCTGTGACTTGCAACATAAACATCTGTTTAACTTCAAAGGGCGTCTTCAACGATGGTACTATATTTTTTTCATTCCGATTCTGACATCCAAAGGCACAACAAAACATTTTTCTCTTATTCTGTGGATTTTCTCCACTTGTTACCGCTATTTTCCTGCCACCACTATGCGCATGCAACTGGAAGTATATTATATTTATTCGCAATAGAACATAGATAACAAATGTTTAAACTGAGAATTTTTACAATTTTATGCACAAAATGAGTGTACCATGGTGTAGCATCTCTTCTTTTCAAAACAGCGTGAAGATGTCTAGGCATCAAGGTTATGAGTTTCTAGAGTTTTGGTGTTGAAATTTGGTCCATTCTTGCCTGATATAGGTTTCCAGCTGCTGAAGAGTTCATGGTCGTCTTTGACGTATTCTTCTGTTTAGGTGAAAGATCTGCACTGCAGGCAGGCCAATTCAGCACCTGGACTCTTCTACGATGAAGCCATGCTGTTGTAATAGCTGCAGTATGTGGTTTTGCATTGTCCTGCTGAAATACACAAGGCCTTCCCTGAAATAGAAGTCGTCTGGAGGGGAGCATATGTTGCTCTAAAACTTTTATATACCTTTCAGCATTCATAGTGCCTTCCAAAACATGCAAGCTGCCCATGCTGGCTTTTGAACTGAACGCTGATAACACACTGGAAAGGCTCCCTCCTCTTTAGCCCAGAGGACACAATGTCCGTGATTTCCAACAAGAATGTCAAATGTGGACTTTTCTGACCATAGAACACTTTTCCACTTTGAAAAAGTCCATTTTAAATGAGCCTTGGCCCACAGGACACAACGGCACTTCTGGACCATGTTCACATATGGCTTCCTTTTTGCATGATAGAACTTTAGTTGGCATCTGCAGATGGCACGGCGGATTTTGTTTACAGACAATAGTTTCTGGAAGTATTCCTGGGCCCATTTAGTAATTTCACTGACACAATCATGCCGATGAGTGATGCAGTGTCGTCTGAGAGCCTGAAGACCACGGGCATCCAATAAAGGTCTTTGGCCTTGTCCCTTACGCACAGAGATGTTTCCAGTTTCTCTGAATCTTTTGATGATGTTATGCACTGTAGATGATGAGATTTGATTTGCAATTTGACCTTGTTTTTAAAGTATTCCACAATCTTTTTACGCACTCTTTCAT
>CM074444.1:22936598-23119098 GCA_037101425.1 Elopichthys bambusa
CGAAAAGAACAGTTTTATTGTGCCACATACATGCGATTCTGAAGTGTAGCTTGATTAAAATACTTTGGGTGCCACTTGTCACACTGTCAGTTTTTGGGATTGACATCCGCATTTAGTTACAAGTGTGAGTCTCGAAATGTCCTGTTCACACAGCAACTTACAGTAGCGTCTGGAACACTGTCTGTATGAACGTGCAGCGAGAGTCAAGCCCGTATTCTCTTACTAGTAACCATGATGACCAACGTAATATTAAAGATAGCGACGTCCATAAAACTGAAAAGTCTTATCAATTTTGACATGACGAGAAACTAATTGAACCGCGAGTTTAACCATTCAACCAACATTATCCATTCATTAACCAACAGCAGCATGTAAGCATGCGCTAGCTTTAACCGTTGCACTCGTGTGTCAAGTCCTTTGCGACGTCTCGCGCATGACACAGCATTTTAATTTGGAAAAGAAACACAAAACTGACGGGAACCGCTCCGGTGGAGAACACTGACTGGATCTTAACACCTTAAGATGACGCACAGCTCACATCTCTGTCGCTGTGAAGCGAAACCAAACGCAAAACACCGGCTTTCTCGCACTGTATGACGTGACAGACAACGTGAATATTCTGAGAATGCGGTGTGAGTTCGGTTATAATATGTGGTTGTCACTCCCGTAAATAACCGTACTGTGTGTGAACGTAACCATATTAAGGACTCAAATACAGGACTGACAACCATATTCTGCTGCTGTGTGAACGTGGCTTATGAATAAACCTATAAAATATGTTATAAAGATATAAGTTAAATGATTTCAGCCACTTTTTATGAAATATATTTTAATTTGTAGGAATAGCCATTTGTACTTTTTATTATTAATAGATCCTTTTTTCTTTAGTTGAGGTTTAAAAACTGTTTTTTTGTTTTTTTTGCCTATGGTGAGTTTGTTGCTCAGAGGTGTTGTTTACATTTATGAAACTCACATGCCCTTTCACCCCTGCATCAGTTCATCCACCACTGCAGCCCTCTGCACCTCTCAGGCCTGTCACCACGTCTTTAGTGCCTGACAACAGACTACAATGAAAAACACCAGAAGACCAACACAAACCACATCTGACTCAAAACAGAGATGAGATAGAGAGAGAATGACACGAAAGAAAGAGAATGAAAAGACGTGTCACAATCTGGAAAAACAAGGTTATAATAAATGACATAGGAGAAGAAGAAAGAGTGCACTGGGGTGAGAGGCAGCATTAGAGAAAGCCACTGGTGATGATGTCATGGCTTTGGCTCTCTAGAGCGTGGAGAGGGCCGGGCCTGAGCGCAGCGCTGGGGGGGTGGGGGGTTGTGCATTGGGTCTTGGCGGAAGGGGGAATGTAATTTGAGTGACCCCCATCTCAAATTGAAAGCAGTTGTGAATTCTCTCGAGGGTAAAGTTTAGCAATCCAGACTCGGCTCATGGTTCCCACGACACAGTCCGACCTCCCTAGCGATGTCCATTCTTTCTCTCGTTCCTTCCTAAAATCACCAGTCTCCGTGCCTATAAATGGGAAGTCTGGTGGCAGTTTCGAGGAACGGCTGCACTGAAAAAGGCAATAAGGAGGACTCACAGCATCCATGCTTATTAAAAGAAATCTGGAGATTATAAAATGCTTCTGAAATGGAAAATAATTGAGGCAGATAATTTAGGAGACAGCTGGGTGGCAAGACCGCACCCGCCTCGTTTTTCTCTCTACTTTCTTTATCATTCTATCGTGATCTTTATCTTTCTTAGGGAGACAAAAGCCTGTTTTGCAACATCTGGGTGAATGACAAAACACTCCTTTTATTTTTTGTCCAGATCTGATCATTCATTTCGAAATGCAATTCACACAATCAATCATTTGAATCATTTAAAAATAAACTATATATTTGAAAAACTTTTGCCAAATCATGTCATGTGGTGCAACCAACATGCAAGAAAATATAATCTCTTAAAATATTATATAAATATGACTAGGCAAGGTTTCTTCAGGATGGAAAACATTATGTAGTGTGACTCCTCAGAAACATTGATATTCATTAATTAATAATTTGTTATATTTGTATTTAAAAAACACTTATATTTTGTGGAATGTTTTTGACATGGTTTTGAACATTCCAGGTGAAAGGTGAACATGTATGAATATTTACTGGTTAAATGTTTTTATGGTTACAACACATGACATTTTTAGTCATTAAATTTAAACATTTCTCTTAAAAAATGGTTCAAAATGTTTTTCAAAACCATATGAAATGAGTTCTGAAGAGTTTTACACTATACTAAAATGGATTAAAGATTTTTCCATTTGTTTATTGCGGACTCTCTTATATGTCATTGACCTGTCTGTGATCTGAAAGGGATGCAGATGCCGTGATATTTCAGTGCTGAGGTTCATAGTTAGTGAGGTCTGTCTTACACAAGCCAAGTCTGATAAGAGAAATTAGAGGCAAGAGGTCTAAAGTCATTTGAGTTTCCCAATCCATCCACCCACTTGCCATGAATATTGTTGTTTCAGCAAAGTGCTGGCAAGCCCAAATCTTTCAATCAAATGATTATGTTCTTGATTAACTGAGACAGTCTGGTCTAAAGCACACCTAACCCATGCAAGCAAATGGGATTTATTTAGAAAACACTGGCATATCATCTGATGCCTGAAGAGTCTCCTTTTGGACAACAATGATGTTGTGGTAGTTAAAAATATGGCATTCAAAACAGAATTTCTATAATCTTCTGGCAGTACAGCTGATTGCTGAATGTATATGTTGCCCAAGTAAACACAACCGCACACAGAACTGATGAGAGCCTCTGCATTGTCTTGGATGACACATTGCCAACATAAAACTAACTGCTGGCTAAATGCTTCCAGACCGCAGCTGTAATGTTTTTCCTCGGTTGTATCTATTGTTACGATCTCAGTCCAGAATACCAGCTAGGTAAAATGTGTGTGGCAGCCTTTACAGCAGCCAAGTATGTGTGTGGCAGACTTTATAAGCAATGAATCGTATTTATGGTTCAATAAGAATTACAGGCTTGTGCCATACAGAAATGAGTGATCTTATGCAGAAGGGAGAGGCTTCGGTTTGATGTCAGACATGAGGAAAGTTGTTTAAGGTCATCAGTTTGAGTCTGAAACCTCACTTTCTCTCTCTTTTCCTCTCTACATAAGCACCATTGTGTTTTTGCATGATACAATCAAGAGGAAGGAATGTTTGGGGCTGATTCAAAAATGTAAATAGCATTTTAATTTACAAAGATGTGTTATATGTTGACTTGGAGAAACATGCTTTGTGTGTCTAGAACATTGATTTGTTGCATAAGAATATGCTTAAGTCTGATAAGCCATACAAACCTCTTTATGTGTGCAATATCTTGACAGCTTCACACACTGAAGGGAGTGAATTAATGCTTTGTTATTTAACGGCACTAATTGCAAGTTGTGGTGGGATTTATTTTCCCGCAGTCCTGTGCGTGCTCACCTTTGTGCTGGGTGGGTTGTTCTGTTTTATTAGTCAGGCTGTGTCCACAGCTTTTTGGATTCAAGCCCTTAGAGACACTGCCTGGGTCTGTAACATCACAAAAGGAGCATGATAAAGTGCTTTGGTGTGAATTAGTGACACACGAAAGGTCAATGTCTCTTGAATGCATTTATCATCTGAACTTTTCACTCTGTTGTTGAAGAAAAGTGCACAGCTGTTGATGGGCTCAATTGGAATGTCTTTGGAGTTCAATCCAATCAGCAATCGTTCCCATGTTTGGTGACTGAGGCGATCGGTAACGACCGGCCCTCAATCAGTGTTCAGAATGAAAATATCCAGCTTTCATTTTAATTTTAGTTGTTTTTTTGTGATTTTATAAAGTTGTTTTTAAAGGATTAGTTCACTTTCAAATGAAAATTACCCCAAGCTTTACTCACCCTCAAGCCATCCTAGGTGTATATGACTTTCTTCTTTCTGATGAACACAGCTGGAGAAATATTAAAAAATATCCTGACGCATCCAAGCTTTATAATGGCAGTAAGCATTACCAAAACGAGTATCCACATCCATCCGTCATAAACATATTTCACATGGCTCTGAAGGGTTAACAAAAGCCTTCTGAAGCGAAGCGATGCGTTTGTGTAAAAAAAAATCCATATTTAACAAGTTATGAAGTAAAATATCTCGCTTCCGCCAGACTGCCTTCCATATTCAAATTACGAAAAAAAGTTGAATAGGAAATGGCGTAGGATGTAGCATAAGCTTTTTGAACTGCTAGACTTTGTTCGTAAGTAGAATATGGAAGGTGGTCTGGCAGAAGCTAGATATTTTACTTCATAACTGGATATTTTTTTATTAACCCCTGGAGCCGCGCGGAGTACGTTTATGATGGATGGATGTGGATGGAGACACTTTCTTCAGCTCATACTCGTTTGGTAACGCTTACTGCCATTATAAAGCTCGGATGCGTCAGGATATTTATTAATATTTCTCTGATTGTGTTCATCAGAAAGAAGAAAGTCATATACACCTAGGATGGTTTGAGGGTAAGTAAAGCTTGGGGTAATTTTCATTTAAAAAGTGAACTAATCCTTTAAATATTTCTATTTAGGTTGAATTTTACTTTTACTAGAGATGCACCGATATATCGGCCAATAATCGGTATTGGCCGATAAAAGCACATTTTCACACTATCGGCTGATTTTTCACACTAAAAACAGCTGATAGTCAGGGCCTATATATCCTGTCAGTCAAAAGAGGACAGGAATATGCACTGCATTTGGGCTTTGGATAAAGAAAATGCTAAGAAATCAGTTTGATGTTCAATATTAATAGCAATTATATGAATTAATAACATTCAGAAAGTAAGGAAATATTAATTTAATCTTTAGAATTTAGTCAATGTGTGTTAATATTAATTTGAGTAATGTGTTTATAACTGATACCAGTTACTCTGAAACAAGTTGATGAAATGGAGAGAATAAAATTTTTGTTTGCATTTCTTTCAAAATATAATGATTAAAAATATAATTATCATTAATTTAAAAGAAGGTATAAAACGCATAACCCCCCAAACTATCGGTATCGTTATCGGCAGATATCACTCTGAATAATCGCCTATCAATATGGGCGGAGAAATTTAGTATTGGTGCATCTCTAATTTTTACTTCAGTTTTCATTTTCGTTATTTTATTACTTCAACCTATTTATTTAAAAAAAAACAAAAAAAAACATTTTAATAGTTGTAGTTTTAGTTAACAATAACAACACTGGTTTGTGGTTTACTCTAGGCTTATTCTTATTAGCTCTTTAGTTCTCCTTGTTGCCTCTACATATTCTCCATAATTTACAGTAGGCTGTGTGTCTTTATATTCCAGTTGACCGCTGACCTGATATGGTATACACTTGGGGAAAACTCAGACAAAACTAGACAAATTAACTATTTAGAGTTGACTTTTAGTTGTTGTAAATTTGTCTTTACAACAGGGACGTAACTAGGCATGTGACAGTATGGCCTATTAGCCTATTAAGTCTTTAAGTATTAAGTATTTGGTGCTGTGATGAACAACATTGAGATTACAAAAAAATGAATGGCTGTTTGAAGCATTTTAAAAACTTCACTTTTTGTTTGCGGGGTTTCCGGGGTAACCTCTGCATTCTGCTGTTCCATCAACGTGCATTTTCATTCAGCATGTCTCCTTCAGTACCCCTTTCTATTACACACTTATCTGTTTTTTGTTAGGATGACAACAAGTTTAAAAGTTTTATTTTAAGGCTGCTCTGCCTCAGTGATTCTAACAGCGATTCTCCAACGATTCTTCAGCGATCACCTACCTGCTCCTTGTGTCCCAGATTCCCCAACGATCCTCTTCTCTGCCATTAAGCCACTTCCCGTACCTGTGTGTACTCACCTGTTTGGACCATCCATGTAAGTGCTCTCCACGTTCACCATCCACAAATCCACAATCTCCAGCGTCACCTGCAACATAGTAAAACTCTGGTTATTGATCTGTCCATGACCTGCATCCAAGAAAATTCATTTACTTGCACTGCTGCAAATAAACCTGTGTTGTTTTTTCACATTATCACTGTCTCAAAGCCTGGTATTTCCTAACAGAAGACCAGACACACCGATTGCAGTATGAGCATTCCACTCTGTCCTGTTGACCTGTTGTACCCCATCACTCAAGATGGCTGCCCTATTGTGGAGTATGCAAATTCTTGGAGCTGTCTTGCACCATGTACATGGGTGATGAGTTGTTAATGGCAATCTTTCATGGGGGCTTGGATGAACCGTTGTAGTCATTGATGCCTTGGGATGCTAACAACTGCACCTTGAAACAATATATTCTTTATGCTTCCTGCTTAGCCGATCCACTTCCAGAACACCACTCCAGTCCGCTCCAGCCCATGAGCCCTCCACAGAGTCCGCTCCAGCCCCGGAGCTCAGCCAACAGCCCAGCCAAGAGCCCGCTACTTCCACCTGTTCAGGCACAACATTAATCCCAGTATTAGGAGGGAGGCTAAGGAGGAAAAAACAATCTTTCCCCAAACATTCAGCTTGGATTTCAAGTCTGGTGGCTCTTTCTGGAGTCTCTTCTAGTGTGGTTCCCTATACCTTGTGTCCCAAAGAAATGTTTTGTTTATATGTTGCACTGCTGTAAATAAACCTGTGTTGTTATTTCACATTATTGCTGTTTCCAAGCCTGGTATTTCCTAACAGTTATGGCCTTGCTTTACAAAGCATCCCGTTTTTTTTTTTACTTGGGAAGATTTCAATGAGAAGCGCCATTTGACGCTGTTTCCAAGATGCCGGTGGCTAACATGCTCTGAAACAAATGTGAAAGAAACAAAATACATTTTTACTTTCAACTGCTTGAAGTGTGAGGTTGGGAGAGAGAAAGTGGGAGTGAATTTGTGATATGTGGCATCTGATTGTGTTTGCATTCAAGATCTGGAGCCAAAAGAAGTGCGAAAAGATGATGTACTGTGTAAGAAACTCATTCTTTCACATTGCATTCCAGTATTATGGTGGTATGACTTAATAAACAAAACTGTTTCCAGCCAAACAATCAAAACACAGTACTCAAACAGCCAGATATTCTCCCACAGAGTTTTCATGTACCGTTTCATTACTTGTGAGAGGATGTGACATCATTCACTGAGAATTCAGTCTCTCCGAATATTTTGGATGTAGAGTCACCTAATTCATGGAGGATCAGGCTTTTTGGTGGGCAGCTTATCAGACACCAAAAATAGCTACTTGAGTCAAGTATGGCAACAAATGGGCTGAATAAATGTCTCTTTATGGATTAAGTTTTTGAGGGTGGATATCTGGATTGAACAGCACAAGATAATTGCCGCAGGTCTTGCGGAGCTCTGGGTGGTCACTAACTTCCCCACAGCTGCCCTTACAAAAGAAGGCTTTTGGGATTATGGGTGGACAAATAGGAGATGTGAAATGTTAGAGCCCACCAAAGATGCCTGTTGTATCCTTTTAAACGTTTGACTACATTTTTAAGCAATATTCAGTACAAATCGACAGTGTAGCTGCCACAAAATAGATTTCCCCTTGTCCATCCTCTTTAAAAAAAAAAAGCAAAAGTCTGGGTTACATTGAGGCACTTACAATGGATGTAAATGGGGCCAATCTGTAAACGTTAAAATACTCACTGTTTCAATAAAATAGCCAAAAGAAGTAAACGATATGTGTTAACAATTTTTTTGTGTGTGAAAACATAGCTTACTAACCTTTTCTGTGTAAAAAAATATCCACTTTGATTCTGCTAGCTTTAGCCCGATGTTATCATTTTCACATCCTGCGCCATGTTGTTTAAATAGCAAATGCATTTGTGCCCATTTGTGCGCCCATTGGCGTGCTGGTCTGAAAACGAGGTGTGTTCAGGCGCATTGTTTGCGCATTGCTATTTTGAGGCAACTGAAATAGACTGCAACTGAAACCTGGTCTAAAGTCAATGGTGCAATTTTTTTGCTATTTTATTCCGCTTGCAGATTCTGCCATGTAAATAGCGAATTCGCCATGGCGCGAGTGCAACTGGCTTTTAAAAGGAATGGGAGATGAGACTCTGATTGGTTTATTGCATGTTACACCCAAAACACACCCATTACTCATTAAGAGAATAGGGACAACCCTTTTAGACCATGCGGTGAGTGGGCCAACCATTTTTCACGTCGTTGAACTAGCAAAAGTGGATTCGGACATGCCCTAAGTGCACTTGGGCTGTGCGCTTTAGACCATGTGCTTAGATTGTTAAAATAGGGCCCTTTATGTATAATATCCACTTTAATCTTTGTTGCCATGACTGCACAAAACCCTAAAATGACTGTAAAATTCTGATTAAAACAGCTTTACAACTCAAATAATACATACATTTTAACAGAAGAATTTATGTATAATTGTATAAAATTATAAGCTTCACATTTCTTGAAAGGTTGAGTTTTTACAGGGTGGGATGTCTGATGCACACTAAAAAGTTTCATCCTTGTCCAGTGTCTGTGCTATTTCTTTCCAGAAGTTACAAGCGATAATACAATATATTGCCAAAAGTATTGGGACACCCCTCCAAAGCATTGAATTCAGGTGTTCCAATCACTTTCATGGCCACAGGTGTATAAAATCAACCACTTAGGCATGCAGACTGCTTCTACAAACATTTGTAAAAGAATGGGTCGCTCTCAGGAGCTCAGTGAATTCAAACGTAGTACCATGATAGGTTGCCACCTGTGAAATAAGTCCATTCGTGAAATGTCTAAATATTCCACGGTCAACTGTTAGTGGTATCATAACTAAGTGGAAGCAATTGGGAACAACAGCAACTCAGCCACGAAGTGGTAGGCCACGTAAAATCACAGAGCGGGGTCAGCGTATGCTGAGGCGCACAGTGCGCAGAAGTCGCCAACTTTCTGCAGAGTCTATAGCTACAGACCTCCAAACTTCGTGTGGCCGTTAGATTAGCTCAAGAACAGTGCGTAGAGAGCTTCATGGAATGGGTTTCCATGGCTGAGCAGCTGTATCCAAGCCTTACATCACCAATCGGCCATCACTAGATATTGTTGAAAAGTCGTTATTTTGTTTTTTAGGCACAAAAAGTATTCTCGTCACTTTATTATTTTAAGGCAGAACCACTGAACTCACATGAACTGTTTTAAATATGTTTTTAGTACCTTTATGCATCTTGAGAGTTTCAGTGGCTTTGCTCTCAATAGAGGCCTCACTGAGCCATCAGATTTCATCAAAAATATCTTAATTTGTGTTCCGAAGATGAACGAAGGTCTTATGGGTGTAGAACGACATGAAGGTGAGTAATTAATGACATAATTTTTATTTTTGGGTGAACTAACCCTTTAAAGTCAACATGAACAAAATGGGACACTCTGTCATGATGAGATACCAGCAATAGCAAACCACAGTGATCCAACCATCCAATCAAAGCTCGATGGACATGATCCAGCCTACATTTTTTTCTTGTTCGGGAAGCCGTTTCACTCAGATATATACGTTGCAATAGGGAAAAAAAGACTATCACAACTTCTGTTTCATGCTGACTTTAATGACCTCACACAACCACTTGTCAGTGTGGGCTTCTATTGTTATTACAGTCTAGTTTATAGATATTTTGTAGAATATGGGTAACTAAAAATTTGATGGGCCCCATTGACTTCAATAGTATTGAAAAAATACTATGGAAGTAAATGGGGCCCATCAACTAATTGGTTACCAGTATTCTTCAAAATATCTTTTGTGTTCAGCAGAAGAAAGAAATTCATACAGGTTTGGAAGAACTTGAGGGTGAGTAAATGATGACAGAATTTTCATTTTTGGGTGAACTATCCCTTTAACTTGTACTTAACAAAGAATATTTCTACGGCGTAAATTGTTTTTAAATAACGTTCAGGCATAGTAAGAATGATGTGTTTTGCCCATAAATGTTTAAACATTTGAGGCATTTATTTACAAGAAAGGAAAATAAAGGGACTCAAACAATGTCACTGCCACCAGCTGCGGGAACAGATCGCAAGCCACGCAGCACCTCCCTGTTCCCGTTTGCCTCAGTAACAGGTGTGGAGCCATCGCCTGCATTTCACAGAAACTTGTGGTATATAGCGATCAAAACCGGAGCCACAGACAGTACATTGCTCTCACGCTGAGCTGTCACATCCAGTTCAGAGATGGACAGAGACAGGATGTAAGCCCTCTGTTTACTTTTACAAAAGGCTCCAGCCATTTCCTGTGGGTCATTTTGTGACTAAAAGCAATAGTCTTGGGTTCAATGGTTTGCAGTTCAGCTGACCGTCACACCATTTCTGTTGACCTGTCCCCTCAGAAACAATAAAATTACGTGTCTTCTCTTGGCGGACACCACAAAGCAAATTATATCTTGTTTTGAAGGTGATAGTTATACAAGTGAAATGAATGAGGAGGAGTGCTGTTTTATGCTTTCTGTTTCAAACACATTGGCTTTCTTGTGGAGGTATTTGGACAATCATACATGTACAAACATAAATCTTTGGTTTTTATTTCCCCACTTTCTCTGCCTAAACAATAAAATGACATAATACTCAGTTTGCTCAAGTACTTCATTAAGACAAAATCATTTTTTAACAGTCAAATGTATTTGATTTGAACTTGAACTGTCACATCTGATCAAATTTGACAGGTTACTGTAGTTTTAAAGCTATAATCCTAGATAAGACTGGTCTGCTTATCTTTAACTCACATAATAAGTTGATTTGTCAGTCTGTTGCGGAAATAATATGATGAGATTGAAGTTGATTTTAAATATTTGAAAGTCGAGTCAATGTCTCAGCATGCAAAAAAAAAAAAAAAGTGAAAAATAAACTTTGGCTAAGTGACGTGATATTTCAGAAGTTGAAGTTAAACAAGAATTAACAGCAATGATCACATAGTAGCTCTAGCTCAGAAACTTTTTATATCACAATTGTGAGTTTATATTTCATAATTGCAATTGTATTTATTACAATTACAAGTTGTGGCTTTGTAGCTCACTGCTGTAACTTTATATTTCATAATTGCAACTATATCTTACAATTGCAACTATTTTTCACTAATGTGACATTATATCTCACAAGTTTTAACAGTTGTGTCTAATTCTCCTCAGTTGTGGCTCTGTATTTCACAGTTGTGACTATATCTTTATTTATATACTTTATTTCTCTTAATTGCAGCTTTACAAAACGGTTAGTTCCTGTCCTTGATTCTGATTGGTCAATAGCTGTGTTTTATTCATGATAAAACACAACTATGACCGCTTCACCCAACGGTTCTGTGTATCGCTACACAACACCCTTAGCAACCACTCTTAGCAACGTAAACTGTATGTTCTCAATTGATATTGTTCATTGAAGCTTACTGTATTATGTAGAAGAGTATTGTGAGAAAGAAATCGATTGAGCGAGTTTATTACCTGCATTCAGATTTAGCATTTTATTTCAGGTTTTTTTACTATGTTCATAATAAAAAAATCTGTTTAAATGTCTGATGTATTATCTTGTCCTTTAAACATTTTTTTTTTCCTTTTAACATGGGTTTTCCCGTGACTGACAGCTCTAGTCAAAGCATTTGTCAGTTGCGTCTTGTTCAGTGTTCACAACAATTCAGTCTTTTCAATGTAAGTCTTTGCTACTGACTGACACACTCATAAAGACAGTCTTTGCCGCCATCTAATGATGTAATAATGTAACTTCTGTTGCTGTTCACAGTCAGGGACTATTTTTTTCCGGCGGAAAGAAGGCTTTAGTGAAAGTTTACTTCATGAAAGTTGCATTGATACATATTTTTGGCTTTAATATTTGTATTGTGTGGTAACCGTTTTATAAAAGCAATAAGGTACTCGAGGCTCAGCTTCGCGTCGTGCCTAACAACGCCCTTTAGCCGTGACTTATTCTCGATACAGCACAGCCTCTCGTACCTTATTGCTTACGTAAATCACTTGTGACTATTTCTCATAATTGCAGCTTTGTATCTTACAACTGCAGTTTTATATCTCAAAATTGTTATTTTATGACTATAATTGCTTCTTTACATTTCACAATTGTGACTTTATATCTCACAATTGTTACTTTGTATCTCACAGACTATTTCACAGTTGTGACTATATCTCAATTGCGACTTTATTTAATAGCTTTATATCTCACAATTGCAACTTTATGTCGAACAACTGTTACTTTATTTCTCACAATTGTTACTTTATATTTCATAATTTGCAACTTGATATCTCATAATTGTTACTTTTTATCTCACAATTTCAACTTTCTATCTCACAGTTATGACTTTATTCCTGCCTATTCCAACTCAATTTAATTGAGTTGTTCTATTTTTTCCAGTTGTGACTTTTAACTTTATATCCCACGTTTGCAACTTTATCTCTCACAATTGTAAACTTTTATATTTCACAAAAACTTTTTATTTTTAAATTTCTCTTATTTTTTACTCTGAGGCAAACGACTTCCATATGATCAGAAAGCGATTCATGAAGATGTCTACTGATCTGTACCACATACCTTCCATAATGCCCCTGATTAACATACAGCTGTGTTATCAAACAGATGACAAACAGGAGTGCAACAAATTACATACATTTTCTAATACTTAAAACCTCCTGTTTTAGGTGAAGGCCTGTAATTGGCCTTCACTGACAGGCCTCTCTGCAGCTCAGAAAACACATGCACTCGCATTCACCGTCCCACTGTGTATATATGAATCATGGATCATTTGTGCAAGCCTGTGGCTTTCTTTGTGGCGACCCCACTGGTCTCCAATTTGACTCATGCTTAAAGGTGACTGTGATCCCTTCCAACCTTGCCGTCTTTGACTTTCAAGCCGTTTCCCATGAGTACGTGCAAGACAGTGATTAGTCAAAATTTGATCATTAAATTCTCATGCTGAGGTGTGGTGTGGTGGTAACCTCCTGAAGGCAGGCGCTAACTGACTGTTTCCAGTCATTGTGGTTTAATGGCGTCTCAGGCTGATCAACAGCTCCAGGTCAGAGCCAGTGACCAGGCTGCTGAAATTAGAGAAATATGAGCCTGTGTTTTCTCCTCACACTCCCCCACTCCAGCTCCTCTTCATGCCAGTGGCACTGCGGGTAGAGAAACTAGGCCCAATATCTGTTTTTTATATCTAGGTCATTGAGATGTGTGTGGCTTTGGATGGGAGCACAGCCTAATCTATGGGCTTTCTCTAGTAAAATGCTTTCAGCTGTGGTGAGCTTTATCGCCCCTTTACGCCTGGATCTTGCACACTAACACACTGGATCATTAGATAGCAACTCCCTGCACCATCCAACCTGATGTTTTCTTCTGTTGATGGTGACTGATGTTTTTTCCATCCAAGAATGCAGAGGACACAGTTGGGAGAATCTTTGGTAAGCTTCCTGGCATTTAATATCTCCATGTTGGAGGCCTGTGAAATATATCTAACAGCCCCTAGAAGGGCATCACTGTTTAGGCCATCTTCAGAGCGTGGTCACATTCTAAAACTACTGTTTGGCTTCCTTTGGTACGTCTGCTGATTATTTGCAAAAGGATTTTCATGTTTCTCTCAAAAACACCTTTGGTTTTCAGTTTCCTGTTTTAGAATAGAGTTCCCTGGTAGCATGAGGTGACATTTGTGACCCTGGACCACAAAACCAGCTATAAGTCGCACAGTATATTTGTAGCAATAGCCAACAATACATTGTATGGGTCAAAATGATCTTTTATGCCAAAAATCATTAGGATATTAAGTAAAGATCATGTTTCGTGAAGATATTTTGTAAATTTCCTACCTTAAATATATATATATATAAAAATTAATTTTTGTGAGTGGATATGCATGGTTAAGGACTTAATTTGGACAACTTTAAAGGCGATTTTCTCAATATTTCGATTTTTTTGCACCCTCAGATTCCAGATTTTCAAATAGTTGTATCTCTGCCAAATATTATCCTATCATAACAAACCATACATCAATGCAAAGCTTTCAAATGATGTATAAATCTCAATTTAAAAAAATTGACCCTTATGACTGGTTTTGTGGACTTTTTTGTAAGATATGGTGTATAGGGGTAATTGTTCACCCCAAAATTAAAATGGAAAAGTTGAATTACAAAAAAACTGACATTTATGAAAAATAAATGTGTTTCGGAAACACAGTATCTGTGTATTAGTTGAATCTGGCCTCATGTGCTTTATTTTGTTCCTTATTACAAAAATATGATATTATTGAATTGTTGTTTAAAAGACAGAAATCACAAGAATGTCATAATTTAAGACAGTTGTAAACATCTTTTTGGAGACAAACATAAACAAACAGTGCTAAAGCAAACAATATTTTATGCAATTGAACTTCTGGATTCGAAACCTTATAGTTGCTGTGATACAAGCCCTTCTGACTGTAATACAGACCACTATGTTCTTTTCATTACTATTAAGCAAAAGTGTTGATTTATTCCATTCATATGGGATGGGATATACAAGATGAAGTAGTAGTGGACTGGATGGTTGTGAATCTTCCTTAGCAAAGGTGTCTCTGTCTATATTACTGGCAGTGATTTCACTACATCTCAACAATGACATTCTTCTGTTACTGCTCAACCCGTTTCCACAAAGATAATTAAACTACAACTGAGGACAAGAATTCCTAACATTTAGGCAAAAGCCTTATTAAAACAATGCAGTTCTCCTTATCTGTGCAAAATAAACTAATTCCTCATGTGGAAGGTCATGCACCTCAAAACGCTTTTAAATAGACTTTAGAAGCCACATTTTTTTTTTATTCTCACTCTAGTTTCTTCCAAAACATTCGCTTGATTGAAGGGTGAGGTGATCTCAGAGGCGTATGACAAACCGTTATGATGATGATTTAAGACATTACTTGCACTGACATGTCTGAGTATTCCTCACGCTGTACTGTACATGTAACGTATCTTACAAGCATGACGTGATAGAGTCATTTCAGTTTGCATGAAGTTGGTGATCATTTCCTATAAAAGCCCAGTTATTCATCATGCTATTTAAACCCATTTTTATAGTTCAAAATCATTTAACGTAAGTGTTAGGTTTATTCTTAAACACTCTTCGTAAATTTTATGAGAAACCACACTGACATACATTCATGACATACAGGGTCAACTAATTAAGAGCAATTTTAGCTGAAAGGTTGAACTGTTTTCTCAGGACAAGAGTTTATATATATATATATATATACACACACACACACACACACATATTGTTTTCCAAGACTTTAGGATAAATGAATACATTTTAGAGTAAAAGTTGTGACAACTAGCCCCAGTCTCCCCTACAGTATTGGAGTCTATGAAATATAAACAAAACGTAAATTCAGTCTTAACAGGTTATATGACCTCGGGATGTTGGCACTGTGACTTAAAAACAGATCATTACCTCTCCGGCTAATTTAACGCGTTTTTAATAGCTCTACAAATTTGATAAACTACCGCTGCTCACAGAGGCGCCCTCATAACACAACGAAGCTTTGTTGATCTCTGCACTCATCTATCGTAATTGTACTCTTTTGGTGTGACTGATTATATTCCCTGAAACAAAATGATGAATGAGGACAGCAGCAGTAAAGGAGTTGACGCTGACAGGAAGTTCAAGAAGGAGTCCGTGTCCACGGGAGGGGGCACGTCAATACTCCTCTCACACTCGCGCTCAGTTACTTTCAAGGCACATGTAGCCTCTAAAGTCATTTCAGAGTTTCTCAGTTCTCCACAGACAATTTATTAGCATTTTTTGTAATTAATGCATTCATTACGCAGTATAAATGAGTGTGAGTAACCATAACGGAAACCAAAATGAAGATATTCCTTGCTTAATTTTTAAGTTAGCGTTTCTTTCAGCGTTCGCACGCGCGTAACGACTACGGTGAGTGACGCGTGACTGTTACTCATATATGGGACTGTGTTCGCGCGAGCAGTATCCAGTGAGGATGACATCTCATACTCAGCGGCGAGACTCTCAAGAAAGTTGGGAACTGAACACTGGAGCATCCAGCGTTGCTTAGGACATTACACTACAGGAAGCCAGGCTTCGAGACTCATTGTTTAGTCAAAGCAAGCAGGAATATTCACTGATGCTCACGAGCTGGGAAAACTGTTGACCCTTTTCATCAAGGTGGGATATTAGGATTGGAGTACGTACATTGGCTGCGTTACTTTTGATGTCTCCGAACAGCACACCTGTAAAGGTATGTGTTACAAATGGTCAATGTGATTTTCTCACGATCAAAGATAAGGAAAATATGAGTTATATATTTACGCACCACGTCGTAAAACAACACTGATACGTTTAAGACTTTACAGTAGCCTATAGCCTAATGCTTAGCTTTAAAAAGAATATTTCTTATCGTCTAACAACTGGTAAGTAGTGTTGATACAGTTTAATAAACAGAGATTGATATATCACACAATATGTGTGAAGTCAAGTCAAGAAGTGGATCTGTGTGTGGGGGGAGGGGGTCTCTCATCATCATCATCATCATCATCACATCATCACACCTCTAAAACAGTTCTTGTTAACGTTAACATATTTATATCTTATATACTTTATATTTGTTTACTTATATCTGTATATTTATACTTTATATTTATATCTGTTTACTCGCTCCAGAGTAATTTTTACCATTCAGTTCCTAATTATGATTTCATAAAAGATACAGTAAACCCCCTTTTCCAACTGGGTATAGACTCATTCTGTAAAATGTGTATTACCTCAGCCTTAGCTCACAGGCAGCACTGGAAAACCCTTCAACATGGTATTGCTTTCAGCATCATATCTTTTGTCAGACATTTAAAGTCCAAACTTTCTCAACCACTCTTACAGCCCCCCTCTCTTGCTCAACAAACACTATTTTCTTTAGCAGCTGGAATGCTGACTATTTGGGGTGGACAAATAAAACTTCCCAACGAATCCAGTCTGGTCTCAATTTACGTTAGGTCTGCCGGGAATACAAACTCATTGAAAAGATGTCAGTCTTTACAAGTGGGAATCTGTCTGTGCAAATATTGCCTGAGTTAAGCCCAATATATGTCATTTGCTATTAAAAAAAGAAACTCAGCTTCAACTTGGATCAGTGACATTATGTGATTGATGGGACGAAAATGTATTTAATCCATCCCAGCTATTCTGAATTATATGCTGCTGTTTTGCAAGTTCATGGTGTTTTGCTTTATGACCTAAACACACACCACACAGTTTGTCTGTCATTTCATCTTTAAGTAGAGCTGCGGTGTCACGTTTATTTTCCTTTCAAACACACAAGACACATGTATACTTGGTAAAAACAGAACATTGGCCGACTTCAAGGTCTAACTTTCTTGAAAATGTCAACACACGTGGATTTGGGCTCTGAAAAATCTCTGCAAATGACACTTCTGTGTTTTTCCAGCTTATTATGTTATTATGAAAATTGCAGCATATCCCAGGACAAAAAAATATCATAAATATCGCCCATTTGGGTCTTTGGGGGGGAAAGGGTATTGTTTGGTCATTTTCATCATATCAAAGAGAAGAATAGGCTTCAGGGTTGGTCATGGAATCTGAACTGAGAAGCAGGAAGTCAGCCAAACCCTCCCTCTGGATGTTTGGACCTTTTGAATGTGAAGGTTAACATGCAAAGCTCTGTTTGCTTTGAAAACCAACATCCCCTTTTCACCATCCACTTATTCACTTGGAAAACTGTCCTTGCTAATGCCGACCTGCTGCTCAGTTTACCATGAATTTAAGAGACAAACTCCCTCCTCCTAGAGCTCGGAGGGAATATGCCAAATCCCCATTTCCTCCCAATGCACCCCAGCTACAAGAATTTGTGCTGATGAACTTCCCAGCTTCATGCTCCATGTCCCGCATGGAGTGATGTGGTACAATACGTGTCTGACGTGCAAAGTGCAGCTTGAATTCTGTGTATCATCTTTCATAGTATCAGTATTTTTGTTGCAATTGATGAGCTTTAAAGGGTTAGTTCACCCAAAAATGAAAATTCTGTCATTTATTACTCACCCTCGTGTTGTTCCACACCCGTAAGACCTTTGTTCATCTTCGGATGCCTGCGTCGTGATGCTCTCGTGAACACTCGTGCATGTGTGTTGTGTTGACACGCGAGTCTGAACACAACACAACACGTACAGTATGTGTCGTGAAGCTCTCGTGAACGTGTGATTCAGATCAATATTTTTGTAAGTGAAGTGGTAAATTATGTTTTTTTGAGCAAATGAAGCACTTGCGTCACTTTATAAAATTGAGGTTAAACCACTGGAGTCACATGAAGTACTTTAAATGATGTCATTCGTACCTTTCTGAACCTTTAAAGTGGTCATTACGTTGGATCTCTGAGGGACAGAAAGCTCTGAGACTTCATCAAAAATATCTTAATTTGTGTTCCGAAGATGAATGAAGGTCTTACAGGTTTGGTACGACAAGAGGGTGGGTAATTAATGACAGAATTTTCATTTTTGGGTGAACTGACCCTTTAACACTCAAAGTCTAAATTTTGTCATCAGCATAGTGTACACGTAGTGTACGTGTACAGTCTGATTTTTTTTTTAACTGCGCATACTTTTTACGCTCAGCTTGCACATTCGCTTTAAATAGTTTTGCACTAATTAGTGCAATTAAAATACCTGCTACATTGTTTTACAGTCGGAAAAGAAATTGAGGAGCAATCGGAACAACGACAACAAACTACCCAAGACGACTACAACAATGCTCATGTAAACAAGATACTGCAACTAAATGAGTACAACTACATTTTTATTGCTTATAAATTTTGGAGAGAAATAGTGCTGACAATAGACAAAGTTGAAGCTTTCTAGTGTGCATGTGATGAGTGCTCATGTTCTCGCACGCTATCAAATGGAGCATACTTAAAAAGGCTATGCGTTCTATTGTACGTATACAGTATGCAAAGTGTGTGTAAAACAGTATACTTTGGTCTGAAACATATTTGCATTATGTGGATGTATTAGAAAATGCATTTAATTTTGAGGTTTCATTTTCATCTCAAATGCAAATGTTCTAAGATTTTCCCAGATAAGAGCATCTGTCCAGCAGATGTCCATGTATTAGTTTTAATGGAGGTAGTAATGCAAACAGACAGAACCCCCCCACCCCCACTACAACCTCTGAAGCACCCAGCATGAACGCAAGAGCAGTCCCTTAGCAGCCAGAGGCTGACTTTACACCCATCTCCCTCAAACAGCAGCATTTCCGACACTGGTGTAGGATAAAACGAGCTGGAATTGGTTCAAAGAGTTGATGGTTTTGGGAGGGGATGAGGATCTTGACGGTGGAGTTTGCTGACTGTGCTCATCTCAAGGAGTCTTGTGTTTGCGGTGGTGATGGAACTGGGTGCATTTGTGAGAGTTTCCAAGTGCAGGTGTGTAAAAACGCACAGCTGTGAATGCCGTCCTCTGTCTGGTGACTCAATTCTCTCTGCCTGACTTGGCAGTGTCCTCCATGAGTAATAAGTCCCACCCTCCTGCATTTCTCTGTGACTCTTAATCACCCCAGGTTTCTATCTGCACCCCTGCCACGTTCTTTCATCCAGGTCAAAGTTCACATCATTCCTTCTGTCTACACTTAGCCTTGCCTGGATCCTTTATCCATTTGTCTTTTTTTATCTCTTATCTTTGATCACTAGAAACATTCCTGCTCGTAATATATAACTGTTTAACTTCCCAAGCTCGGTACACTGACATAGTGTTTCCTTTTCCTGGCTACTAAAAGGTCCATTAGCCCCCCCTTTTTCTTGCCGCTGATAAATTGATTATGCTGCATGCTAGTTTGTTACCCTGAACTTTATGGACTGACACTTATTATTTTATAGACAGCATTTGCAGCACAGCTTTCCTTCTATAATTAGTTGCATATACTAAGACAAAAGGGAATTTCCCTGGTGGAGTAGGCAGGAACTCAAGGATACAGGCTCTTTTTTTTATAGCCCCACTCTTCACTACACCCGATGACACTTTTATTGAGCTTCAGGAACTTGGATGTTTTAGCCCTCTCGGTCAAAACTCTTTCCCCTCACTGTATGTTCTTTGGGGAATGATTGCCTTTCTGTGCAATCATGACACATTTCTTTTGAACTGTATAAACTGCTTTCCATTGGTCATTGTGAGGTCACTGGCCTTGTTTCATAGTGTGAATGTCAGGTAATGCTCTGCTCTAATAGACAAGTTTGGATGATCTCACATGGACAGCTGTTACACTACAAAATGTAGGCCAAATTCCCAAAGCTACAACATTTGTGCATGAAATGTACAAACTCAGTAGGAACAATCTTAAAAATTGAAGGGGACACGTTATAAACCGGATCTGCATGGCTGGTGAATATGAATTATTTTTATTTTTAAGCAAAATGAAATTCTCAAAATATGATGTTCTTTTCCCCTCAAAATTAAGGAGAAGTGACATGTCCTATTCTTCAGTTATTTATTATTTCACCCTTAGCCAATTATGATTTGTTCTCAGAAACAGTTTTGTTATTACCATATTTTACAACCCCCACTTATTGTATGACTTGACAAAGACTTGAAACAAAAGGCTCCTCAAACTCTTCAATCTCACGTGATTGAGGACCGCATACAGTGTGGCCTGCATTACTATCCCTCCCTCCTCACTGCCCCATTGCTTTCATGCCCACTGCATTTCCTCACCAGCATTTGTGTAAGTATGGGTGACTACCCCTACTGAGCATTATCCATTGTGTTTGTGAAGCCTTTGTTGTCCAACCGAACAAGGAAAAGACTAAAAAAAATATGGTGCTGGCTTTGGGCAGACATGTCGGAGGGGGAGTGGAGTGGTGGATGGCACGGCTGTGGTCCGGCTCCATGGGGAAATGTGAAGGTCAGCTAGAAAAGAAACAATAACTTTCAGAACTCTTAGTGTAAGACAATAGAGCATCAGGGCCAGTTTTGACCCCCATCACGTGGACTACAATAGTCACGCTCCTGTTTATGTGTTTGGGTGCATCAGCATTGACCTCACTTTGTGAACAGGTCAGCTGTTGAACATCAAAAAACATCTTCACCTCTCTCCACACACACACATTGCACCTCTTTTTTATGCTTAATCTAAAGATACAGGAGAATATAAACAAATATAGTTGTGTCGGAGAGTTTTAGATAGAAGGACGTTGCATTGGGTATGAGTGTGTTTACACTAGTGGGCTCATCTGTTGATAATTCTTTACAGTTCAGTGTCAAAAGCAATAACTTTTAAACTTTGTCTTTTTCGTTTCAAAATAACTATGAAGAAAATGAATAAGTATTTGATAGGTTTAACTGTTCTGTAAATAAAGATTCATTGATATCTGTGGTTCCATTAAGAACCGTTAACATCCCTACACCTTTAAAAATAAAGGTTCCGAAAGGGGGGTTTCACAGCAGTGCCATAGAAGAACCATTTTTGGTTCCCCAAGGAACCTTTCAGTTTTTTTAGATTATTAAAATTTCATTTACACTAAGAAAAATGGTTCAAGGTCTATTCATAGTTTTTGTCTATTGTTGTTATCTTCAAGTTTTTTAGGGGAATTTGAAATGGCTCTTCTATGGAAGGGGTTCCCAGATGTTTTTTGTCAGCCAAACATCTTGGATGTACTTGAAGTTGCTTTTAATGTCAAATCCTCAAGCTTTTATTTTGGTGGAATGGTGAAATGCTGTACACAAAATTGTTGCAAATAATGCAAATGTGAATGTAAATCAATTTAACCTAGCATACATTAGGGGCTTTCACACCTTAGGAATGTTTTTCATAGTTCCTGCTTCCTGTAACTATTGTACGTGCTTTTTGGTGTGGTCGCACCGCAGGAACTGGGAATGATTTTAGTTATAGGAACACCTTGTGGGTGGACTAAATTAGCTCCTACTTCAGAGTAGGGTCCAACCCAGCACAATAGGAACTACCAGTGACGTAAGTGTACGTTGATTGGTTGAACGCATGTCATACGAAACACCAACACCCAGCATTTTTTAAAATCCATGTAAACACACACAAACACGGGAAACATACAGAAAGCTAATGATAATGGCATTTACCTGTCGTCTTTGTCTGACGTTAAATGACGTTGCTGTCAGCTGGTGTAGGGCACTTAAGTGTTCCTACTGGCAGTGCAAATGCAACCAGAAAATGGACCTAGGGGAATATTTAGTTCTTGGGGGACTGCCCTGGTGGCTAGATCCTATAACCGAGTTCCCATAAACTACCCAGTGCAAAACCCCTATAGCGTTCCCGAATGCATGTTAAACTCGCCGCGGTTGGAGAGATGGAGTTCATGAGAAGCAGCATTTACTGTGAACCAAGCTGCTCTGAAAACACTGTATTAAGCTGCATGTATATACAGTATCTCACAGAAGTGAGTACACCCCTCACATTTTTGTAAATATTTTATTATATCTTTTAATTTGACAACACTGAAGAAATGACACTTTGCTATAATGTAAAGTAGTGAGTGTACAGCTTGTATAACAGTGTAAATTTGCTGTCTCCTCAAAATAACTCAGCACAATGCCATTAATGTCTAAACCGCTGGCCACAAAAGTGAGTACACCCCTAAGTGAAAATGTCCAAATTGGGCCCAAAGTGTCAAAATTTTGCGTGGCTACCATTATTTTTCAGCACTGCCTTAACCCTCTTGGGCATGGAGTTTACCAGAGCTTCACAGGTTGCCACTGGAGTCCTCTTCCACTCCTCCATGACGACATCACGGAGCTGGTGGATGTTAGAGACCTTGCGCTCCTCCACCTTCCGTTTGAGGATGCCCCACAGATGCTCAATAGGGTTTAGGTACCCTCAGCTTCTTTAGCAAGGAAGTGGTGGTCTTGGAGGTGTGTTTGGGGTCGTTATCATGTTGGAATACTGCCCTGCAGCCCAGTCTCCGAAGGGGGGGATCATGCTCTGCTTCAGTATGTCACAGTACATGTTGACATTCATGGTTCCCTCAATGAACTTTCCTCCCCAGTGCCGGCAGCACTCATGCAGCCCCAGACCATGACACTCCCACCACCATGCTTGACTGTAGGCAAGACACACTTGTCTTTGTACTCCTCACCTGGTTGCGCTTTACACCATCTGAACTAAATAAGTTTATCTTAGTCTCATCAGACCACAGGACATGGTTCCAGTAATCCATGTCCTTAGTCTGCTTGTCTTCAGCAAACTGTTTACAGGCTTTCTTGTTTAGAAGAGGCTTCTTTCTGGGACAACAGCCATGCAGACCAATTTGATGCAGTGTGCGGCGTATGGTCTGAGCACTGACAGGCTGACCCCCCACCCCTTCAACCTCTGCAGCAATGCTGGCAGCACTCATACGTCTATTTCCCAAACACAACCTCTGGATATGACGCTGGGCCTGTTCTGAGTGGAACCTGTCCTGTTAAACCGTTGTATGGTCTTGGCAATCTTCTTATAGCCTACGCCATCTTTATGTAGAGCAACAATTCTTTTTTTCAGATCCTCAGAGAGTTCTTTGCCATGAGGTGCCATGTTGAACTTCCAGTGACCAGTATGAGAGAGTGAGAGCGATAACACCAAATTTAACACACCTGCTCCCCATTCACACCTGAGACCTTGTAACACATGACACCGGAGAGAGAAAATGGCTAATTGGGCCCAATTTGGACATTTTCACTTAGGGGTGTACTCACTTTTGTGGCCAGTGGTTTAGACATTAATGGCTTTGTGTTTAGTTATTTTGAGGGGACAGCAAATTTACACTGTTATACAAGCTGTACACTCACTACTTTACATTGTAACAGTGGCATTTCTTCAGTGTTGTCACATGAAAAGATATAATAAAATATTTACAAAAATGTGAGGGGTGTACTTACTTCTGTGAGATACTGTAAATAAACACAGTGCCATTCTTCACTCTGAAACATGCAGTGATTATATGACAGTGTTTTCACCCACACAGTATTGTTATTTTCATGTTACAAATGTTCAAATTATCACAAAGTACTAGGATAAAAGTTTATAGTTCAGATATAAACACTAATGTCTACAGAAGCAAACAAAATAGAGCAAATCACCCACTTAGCGCTTCAAATAACGATTGTATAATTATATCGTTTTGCCACTAGGTGGCGACAAGTGACTGTTAAAAAAAATGTATTTGTCATTGAATAATTTATTTAAATAGTTCGTTCACCCAAAAATGAAATTTCTGTCATTAATTACTCACCCTCACCCGTAAGACCTTTGTTCATCTTCGGAACACAAATTAAGATATTTTTGATGAAATCCAAGGGTTTCTGAACCACACATGAGCATGTCATTGCACATTTTGAGGTCCAGAAAGGTATTAAAGACATTGTAAAAATAGTCCATGTGACTACAGTGGTTCAGAACTTAGTGTTATAAAGCGTTGAGATTGCTTTTTGTGCGCAAAGACAAAAAATAAATAATGAATGCAGTGCAGCGCTTCCGTGTTCTACATCAGAACGCCAACTTATTATTGGTCAGCTGTTGCGTCAGCATCACAATCATGCCTCATGGTGCTCACATGTAAAGCGTCGGCCAATACTGAGCCAGTGTTTGGACGTAAGCACGGAAGCACTGCACTGCGTTTACTACATCAACAGTGTCAAAAAAATGTTGTTTCTCCATTTATCCAGAATCGTGCATCTCTATTACATTCTATTAATTATTAGCTTTTCATCAACTCACAAACCCTTGTTTGGGGAAACCCTATGGCATTACTGTGAAAACCCCCTTTTCATACCTGTCGTTTTAAGGGCTCTGCTGTGTGTTAGTGACTGACTCTTTTATATTACAATACAAAAAACAGGGAACTTGTTCCCACTAACATATAATTGTCATTCAGCTCTACTACCCTTTAGACACGCAAAAGAAAACTCCCCAAAACACTCAAACACATGTGCAGGCAAGAACATGCACACAGCTGTCCAGTGTAATAGGACTCTGTCAGCGGGTAGTTTTGTCTGTATGGCTGTCAAAGTGCAGAGCGTACTGATGCACCTGGAATGATGCCACGAGAGATGCAACTGTAATGAAAATTACAGGGTGGAAAAAGGCCTCTCGCTCAACATTTTTCATTATGACAAAGTTGCAATTTTGCTCGAGGAGCACGTCAGGGTGTTTGGAAGACGTATGGAGACTCTGCATTATGGAGAGTGGAGTCTCGCTAACCTCATTCTAACCTCTGCGCTGGCTAACCAGATGTTGGCTCGCATCCACTCGGCCTCAAAAATACTTGCTGTCACTGCCCCCCGACCTTCCCTCCGACGGTAACATTTATTCGCTATTAGAAACTGTTGTCTTAAAGTGAGTTAATTTTTACCACAATTGGAATTTGGGAATTTCACAGCAAACAAGCTCTGGAGCCAAAAAAATACATGGGGTTTTTACCGCAAAGGCTTGTAGTGTTCTACAACCTTCATGCTCACAGTTAGAGGAAGTGAGATGCCTTTAATGAGGCTGAGCTGGAAATGGGCCCTAAAGGACCCGGGGGACTGCGGTGAGAAACACTCTGAAGGACAGTGCATGGAAAAGTGCCAGGGTAATTTTTAATTTAGTCTGGTTTCGAGACATCCAAAACAGATCATTACGCTTGGCTCTGAGTGTTTCACTGCAACTGAAGTATGGAGACAAACAGAGCTGCCTAAATAACAGGAGCTAATCTATATCACGCCCCGAGACCAACTCTGTCCCTCTCAGGTATTTGATCCAAAACTTCACATCAGTGTTTGTCAATTGTTGAATTGTGACCCAAAATTAGGTTGCACCTCTGTTCTGACAGGAGGGAAAAAACAATGCTGAATGTAAATAATAAAATGCAACTATAGCTATATCATGGTTACGGATGCACACTATAGCTGAATACTTTTTGTGCGCAAAAACAAAACAAAAATAACGACTTTATTCGAATTCTCTCCCTTGTCAGACTACGCTATTTTCGCGTTTCTAGGTTCTACATCAGGACGCCCACTCAGTATTGGCCGACGCCTGTTCATGTGAGCAGCATGAGGCATGAGTGTAATGCTGACGCAGGAGCCGGCCAATAATAAGTCACCGTTTGGACATAAACACAGAAGCGCAGAACTGCATTTACTGCGTCAATTGACCCTTCGCCACCATTTTGTCCGACAAAGCAGTCAGGGGAGTTGGTAAATTAACGTTAGTGGATTTGAACTTAGTTAGTGTACTGATGGTTTTCTGTGGTTGAAATGTGGTTCATTCATGTTTATTTGATTATATAAATGAACTAATAAGAAGAGATGATCGGTTCATGAATCGCTTGATCTGAGGCACTACAGCAATCTGTCACGACACATTAAAGAGCCACAAAACGGTATTTATTGTTTAAATTTCTTTAAAAATTACAAAATTTGAGACTTCATATCAAAAGTAACCTGCTCTGTCTTGTCTGTCAATACATTGTCAGTGTCCTCTTTGCTCCGCAATGTATTTTTCACTGTGAGAACATGATGTGCGGCATGGCTTGTCGGACATAGCAACTAGTAGTAACTAAAGGAGGCGGGTCTTTGCGAAAGGTCAATTGCATATGAGTCTCACGGGAGAGACGAATTTGTTGAATAAAGACATTATTTTTGTTTTGTTTTTACGCTACAAAAAGTATTCTCGTCACTTCATAATTAAGGTTTAACCACTGTAGTCACGTTGGCAATTTTAACAATGTTTTTACTACTTTTCTGGACCTTGAATGTGGTCATTTCGTTGCTTTCTATTGAGGATAAAAAACCTCTTGAATTTCAGGTCTTACGGGTGTGGAAAGACATGAGGGTGTGGAACTTAATGACCGATATTTCATTTTTTGGTGAACTAACCCTTTAAGGCCTGTCCGAATCCAATGTTAACTTCACTTCCTGTCTCCTGAGAAACCTTCATCTGATCGATTTTTGAAGGCAGCATAGATGTATCCTTCGCTGCCTTCGCAGTTTGTGTGTATATGTACGTTTTTTTAACCAACGTTTTCCACTTTTGATGTCATTTCTTGTGAAAGAAGAAAGCTTACGCTATTTTGCTGTTGATCATTAAACCGTTTTGCTGCCTCAGAAGTTTGTCTGAAATCAGTTTCGTGAGGTACCTTTTTGTGCGCAAATGCTGCCTGCAAAGTCATTGCATGATAGGGCAGTGAGGCAACAAATCAGCCTAAGTTTTCGGACGCAGCCTATGTCTGTGCCGTATCAGTTATCTGCCGATTTTGCTTAATCTTTACCAGTCGATATTGGATAATTAAGTGCACATTCTAATTTTTCATATTTTACATTTAGATGACCTTTTCTGGAATGTATTTCTCACTTTTTTTTTTTTTAAATAATCATTATAATTGTGCAAATGGTACATTTTAATGTTGTGATGCCTACATTTTCTAATTTAGAAAAAAAGAAAAAAGATTGTCTTATAAAAAAAAATTCTGTTTTATTTTAGGGATATTTTCATTTGCATGATACTGTATGTATATTTTATTTTGTTTAGATAACAGAAAACACCTTACTGAAAATCATAATTCAGTTTGAGGGAAAAGACCAATTTTATTGTAAGACAGAGCAAAACGAGAAAGGAGAAATTGTACTCTATGCTGTGAACTATTTCTGTCTTCTTCTGAGTTATGAAGGGTGGTTGGATAGTTAGAGCTTTTCCCTCAGATGTTGAGCTCTCCCGCTGGTGTTGTCCTCTGAGTGACGGGCAGCAGGGAGCCTGCGGAGTGAAGGCCGGGGCAGGTGACATGGGAGACGGCTTGTCGGAATATGATAAACATTAACACATCATAGAGGAGGCCTGTCTATCCCTATTGTTTCCTTTTCCTGAAGTTCCAGCACCAATTGCGCTGACAGGACACATGCTCAACATTTGGGAAAGAGAGTTACAGATTTTTGTGTCTGTGCCAACCATTACATATGTTTCATTTTCTCTTCTTTTTTAAGAGAGAGAGAGAAGGCTGTGAGCTACCCACCCCCCGCCACTTACTCAAACAGCATCTATCGCGTTTCAGCTCTTTAATTGCTTTGGCTCAGACCTTTGGTATTTTTTTCTTCTATTTTTTTTATTGTCTTCCTCTTCTTGTGAAAGAAGCGGAAGGCATTTTAGCACTGATAAAGAAAGAGCCCGTTTGCAGTAGTTTTTCTGTCTAAACTAATGGGAGTATACAGTATATTATGATAAAAATGTTATTATGTCCGAACTGACTGTGTAGGACAGTGTGCTTATGCTGTAGAGATGTTTTTATTTTATTTATCTGTTTTCCAAACAGACCTTTTATATTATATTTTATTTTATTTTATTTTATATTATTTTTTCGATCTGTTTTCCAAACAGACCATCTTACTGTGAGGTGTCAGTGCTACCCACTGAGCTATTTTATTTTATTTTATTTGTTTTGTTTTGTTTTGTTTTTTATATTTTATTTTATTTCCCAAATACACCTTCTTACTATGAGGTGTCAGTGCCACCCACTGAGCTAATTTAATATAATTTCATCTCATTTCATTTCATTAGTTGGTTTTAACATATATATATATATATATATATATATATATATATATATATATATATATATATATATATATATATATATATATATACAGTCAAACCAAAATGTATTCAGATATTTCATTCATTAATACAGTTTATTCACTATAGTTTTAAAAAATGGTAATAATATATGACAAGATCTCAAAGTTAAACTGTGTCAGAAAAAAATAATCTTAATTATGTCAGATAACACTTAAGCGAAACATGGTCAGGTCAAAGTGTCTGAATAATTTTTGGTTCCAAATTTTGTATCAGTTTTACTGGTAGTCCACTGTATGAAGGATTTTTGGGTATGATATGTCACAGTTTACTTTATTTTGCTATCCTCACTTACATAAATGAACTATAGAGTCCTGCACCCACTAGTACCTATTAAATATATAAAAAATATATGAATAATGTTTGGTTTGACTGTATATACAGTATGTGTATATATATATATAATTTTATATTTTTACTGTCATTATTATTACTTATTATTATTATTATTTTCTGCCCATATTTTTATTACATTTGTCACATAACATTACTTATTGATCAACTGACACTGTTTTGTTTTTAACAGTTTGCATTTGTTTTGCAGGTTTCTACTTCCTGTGATAGAATCACACCATGCCTGAGGGGGCGGGCCGCGACAGCCAGAGAAAAAACAGCAACCAAGGTCAGACGCCAATCAAATAATATCAGTGTTTGAAAATCTTAACATGATTATGTAATATCCCAATCAAAAGCTACTGACAGGAACTGCTCATTCACGGTCTAAATTTGAATTTGCTTTTGTTAACTTCTGTGTTGTGGTTGAGTTCAAAACCACAAATGAGAGCCTGGGAAAATGACGAAAGATATATTTTCCAAGATATTACACAATTTTCAATGGAGATAAGCCATCAAGCATGCCCTAGATAAGAGTGTCTATTAGGAATGAAACGCTAAGAGTTATCAGGTTCAGAATTAGACAGGGTGGTCTCCCTCTTGATATTTTTGGACCTCAGCCTCTCCTACTTTACAAAGAATGGTTGCTTACATTATCAATTCAAACAAACTGAACAAGTCTGTTGGAAATGTGCTGACAATCACAATTGTTTAGGGTTGGTCACCTCTCTTTGGATTGGGCTCTCTATAAACAATTCGTAATTTAAATAGTTCTGATCATGCAACAGAGACCAAGGGGCACATTTATGTTTGGAAAGAAATTTTTATGTCAAATAGAATCTGGAATATGTCAAGTTGCTGCCAATATACTACACATGACATCCCAAAAGAGCAATATATCCCTGTCAATACATATACAGTCAAAAATACATGCATTTAAAATCACATCCAATCAACCCCAAAAGAATAAAGAGGTCATGACTGCAAACATCTTTGACATTTGACCTAAATCATATCTTCTTGACCTCAGCTGGCATGTGATGACTAGGTGGTGTTGAGCTCTGAGCATCTTTGCAGGGAACTGCTTGTATTTGGTTACACCACTTCCTGTAATGGGGCCGCCAGGTGCAGACTGGCACGGCACATAGGAAGTATCTCAGCAGATGGATGAACACCCAGATACGCTGATACAGATAAACATTCACTGTTCGAGTTCAGCTCCATCTTGTACCTTTTTTTCTTTTTTCTTTTTGTGAGTCATTCTTTTAAATGTCTGTGTTGTAATTTAAGGATATATTCCTATAAATAGACATAGCAGACTTTCAGAATTGTGCTGTGGTCAAGCTCAGGCAAGTTTTGATACTGTTTTCTGTTCTGTTCCCGATAAAAAAAAATGATGTCATTATCTGGAGGAGGATGATCTTATCAAGGAACTTGTGTTAGTTAGAAATAGAAAGCATAGATATATATATATATATATATATATATATATATATATATATACACTACCATTTGAAAGTTTGGGGTAAGATTTTTTTTAAAGAAGTCATGGCTTCATTTATTTGGTCAACAATACAGTAAAAACAACAATATTTTGAAATATTATTAAAAGTTAAAATAACTATTTTCTGTTTAAAAATGTAATTTATTCCTGTGATGGTAAAGTTGAATTTTCAGCATCATTACTCATGTCTTCAGTGTCACATGATCCTTAAGAAATCATTCTAATAAACTATGACATATTATACAGGGCTCCAGACGGCGCTTAAAACGGTCGCATTTGCGACCAAAAATATTAATTTGCGAGTGGTATTTTTGCTGAGGTCCCCATTGGCGACCATACAGATTCACACGTTATGACTGTATAATTATGCATGTTATTTGCATGTTCTTTGACCAGTAGCCTATCACATCATGCTTGCTTGCTTACCGTTTGAAATATCAATCATGCTGATCTCTTTCATTGTTCCACTCCACTCATGCTCATCAGATAAATTTCAGGTCATAAAAAGTCTTCTGTACCTTAAATGGTATAACATTAATGTATTAATGATCAATTTAAGGCATCTTATATTTTGTGGATGGAAAAACAAATCGCGATAGTCCTTTTTGTGATTTATTTTATTAATAAATGTGAGCACTGCATTTTTTAAAGTCAAAAGATGGCGCTGGCAACAAAGCTTCAGAGCAGCTCGCAATCAATCATTAGCACACATTTGTCAACCGATTGCTTAATATGAACTAATGCTGATCAATTATGACAAAGTTTACTTTATATTATTTATATTGTAATGTGTTGTAAACGGTTGTAACAACGTAATTTTTTTTATCTTCCTCATCTGAACTTGAATGAGCAGCAAAAGTAAATACATTTCAAGACAGACATTTCAAAATAAAAGTCCCTCTGTATTTCGGCTTGTTCATTAATCAAAGTCAAGCAGTATGTTTATCAGTTTCCCTCGTTTGTTATTTGATTACACAAACCAAATTTAATATATTTATATATTTATTTCCATATATTTATATTTATTTTCATTTGATTCAAAGTAAACTGTTGTAGCTTCAAGAAGGAAAGACTAAGAACATTATTTGACATTATTCAATATAAAATTTTTACTAGCATCAGGGTTATTATATTTAACTAAAACCATTAAAAAACATTTTTTTATTGCTTGAAAAAATGTTAATACTGAAATAAAAAATTATACAAACTAAAAAGACACATGTTTAAAAATTTAAAAAAAAAATAACACAATGAAAGCAGAAAAACTATAATAGTATTAAGTGAAAACAGTGAAAACATGCTAAAACTGTAAAGGGGAGATATATAAACACAACAGGAATTACTGTGATTTAAAATTTTAAGTTAATTGTTGTGTGGCTCTTAAAAAATTATTTGGCGCCTGTTTTTTCCCCCTATAGGAGCTAAAGCATACAGTGGACTACCAGTAAAAAAACAAAAAAACAAAATTGGAACCAAAAATAATTCAGACACTTTGACCTGACCATGTTTTGCTGAAGTGTTATCTGACATAATAAAGATTTTTTCTGACACAGTTTAACTCTGAGATCTTATATTTTATTACCATTTTTTAAAACTATAGTGAATAAACTATTAATGAATGAAATGTTCAAGGTGTCTGAATACATTTTGGTTTGACTGTGTGTGTGTATGTATATATGTGTGTGTGTGTGTGTGTGTATATATATATATATATAAACAATTTTTTTTATTTATTTATTTATTTATTTACTTTTGCTATATTTTAGGGTGAAATGTTACAGTACTTGGACATATGAGATTCACCCAAATCCAAACCTCCTATATTGTTGTCTTGTTTCTTGCACACATAAGTGCCCTTCAGTATTTCCGGCAAGGACTGAAGTGTTTGACAACTCTCGAATTAACGTGGTTTTGCAGCCTGCAGGCTAATACACACCTAGACAGGAAATCTGTCTATGAGAGGGAAGTGTGCACATGTGAACAAGACTCACTCACTTTTCATGTACGTTAGATATGGTGCATGGTTCCTGTCTGCGTTACAGTGAGGTCCGTTTAGTCTCTGCTGGAATAAGATTCAGTTTCAGAAGTCATTTGGAAGACGGTGCTAGACAGTTGCTTTGAATCAGTTATGAGGACTAACTAAACTACAGTGAGAAGACATATTTTGCAGCTAACCGCACTGGTGGTCATTCCAGCTGATGTTGCCGTGCCTTGCGGATCAGGTATGTGATATCTTTCTCTTGGCTTTCACTCATCTGGCCAAATGATCTTTACAGACTTCCGTGATCTACATAACAGGCCTGATTCTCTGTTAGGATTTAGGTGAGCCTTGTTAGGCTCTTTATTGGACTTTAAGTGACTAAAAAAAAAAACAGTGTGCATGAAATTTATGATGAAAATACCACAATTACTGGAACTCATAATAAGTACGTATCACTGACTAATAATTTATCGCAATTATGGACACAAAGACCAAATTAAGGTGTTTTTTACATTATTTCCAAGTAGATCTATGTCATTATGAAAATATTACGAGGAAATGAGCTCTAATTTATTATTTCAGATTTCTAAAACAGCTGCACAATTAATCGAGTCATTCCATTTTCCATTAAGAATCATATAATTATGAAGAACAGTATATGTGTTTTGGCTCACGCACATGTTCATCAGTCTTATCTAGAGATGGTCAGGTTTTGTTGGAAATCCCAACCGATTTATCCACTCTTAATTCGTGCTGTGGGCTTAGAGGCTCTTTAAACTTAATGTTGGGGATAACAGAATCCATAGGGATAAGGTTTAGGGTGAAACAGTCCCCTGCTTATGGTCCTTCCATGCCACATGAAAGTTTCTGACTTCATGCCCAAATAGTGATGGAGTACCCTGTCTGTTTGCTTTTGTTCCAGAGGATGCACTGGGTTTACATTGTCACACTTCATGCATCTGTCTGGCTGAATTTATGCCGTGCTTTGAACATGCTTCTGAATGCTTTTGTATCCAGTACAGCTGATCTCGAGATAGGCATCAAACGAAAAGCAAAAGATGGCTGTTGCGGTGATGTATGTCTGGCTGCAGAGGATTTTACAATCCGTCCCTCCACGTTTTTTCCTCATTTTCAAATTTTTTTATGTGCGACTGCCGCCATAGTGGTGCTGATCTTGGATTGGGGCCAGCAAAAGATAAACACATGCCTTCATGTACTTTATGAGTGTGTTTAAATCAAATTCAGGCAATCAATATTACCGATGTGCTTTCAAACCTTCTATGAATGCAGGGAATGGGAGAAAAGGCTGCAAGCAGTTCCAGCTAATGGTCAGATGAAATACTTGATGGATGATAGGCAGATTTGGCGAGGAAGGGAGTGCAGAGAGTAACAGTTGACTGCGTCGCCCTGCTTGCTAGGTCAGAGGAAATGGAGGATTGTTCGTCTCTGCCGGCTTGTGCTCTGTAACTGGGCCACCATTGTGATGAGCACAACCCAGCATTCAGCCTTTAAACAATGCCAATCCTTACAGCGCTCTGTACCGGCCTGTGTTCTCTTGCCTTGACGACCAGACTGTTGTGTTCAGTTTTTGATACGGCTCTTCAGGCAGAACGTCACTGTTTTGATTTAGATGTTCTGGTCGTTTTAGGGCACGGCTGATTGAATGACTTCTGTGTTCGCAGGTTTAATCGTCCATCAAATTGCAGTCAGGAAGTTGTGATTTTTGTTTCCTGTCTATACAGGGTGTGCACAGCACCGTTAGATTGACAGCCTCTGCGGGTTTGCTGCAAACCATTGTGATGTAGTTTTGCACAGTCACACCTTTGAGGCAAGCAGAAAGATATTTGCAGGAAACACATTGTAAGCACTTATAGTTTGTCCTTGTACTTTATTCTAGGTTTGTACATTACTATACTTAAAAAAAAAAAAAAAATTATAATATATACATATTTTCGAAAATATATTTGTATTATATATATATAGTTAAATGTAAATACAGTTTGTAGTATATAAATACATTTTTTTTATAAAATGTTATACATTTTTTTGTAAATAAAGTTTTTCATTTTGTTTCCTTATTTTGAGAACCATAAAATCATTATATTATATTATATTATATTATATTCAAACCCAGAAAACCAAAGAAAAGTAAAGATTATCAAAAATAATTGGAATGGGAAGTGGTTGATAAGAAATGATATGATGAGTTTATATTAATATCTCTGATTCATGGACACAGACTTTGATATCCTGACCATTTTAAATACAGTTTTGAGATCTCTTCTTAAACTCTAGAATAGACACATGTGAGTTTACTGGGAGATTTTAAAAGCAGGAGATTTAAGCCAAAGTCTCCATTTGCTCTACATTGCTGTCTTGGCAAAACAATTAAGAGATCTCATTTGCTTTTCATAATGTTTTTTTTTAACATGCTAGATACTCTGTATTATGAATTATGAAAATGCTGTATTATGCAGTGATCACTAGTATTCACACACCAACTTGTTTCTGTCTCTCTCTCTTGCAGCTGCCAAGCGCCCCTCCTCTGTGTCCTCGCTGAGTGGGATTGTGAGCCGCATGGCCTCCTCAGGCGGTGCGTCTCGTGGGAGCTGCACCTCTGTTAACACTGTGTGCTCTGACAGTGACCGCGGTGCCAGTCTCAGCTCCTCTGCCTCATCTGCCTCGCTGCAGGATGGACACTCCTCATCTTCCTCCTCATCGCTCCCCTACGGAGCCATGCCGGCCTACCCCGGGCCACAACGTAATGGCTCAGACATCAGTCTGGACCTCACCCCTCTCTCCCTACTGACTGGAGCCAGTCCCCACCCTGCCTCCACAACACCACTGCCCAAACTCACCCGCCTGGAGAGGGTGGCGCTGGAGATCGTGGAGACCGAACAGGCCTACGTGAGGGACCTCAAGAGCATTGTGGAGGTAAGGATCAGAGGACCAGACACATGATCTTTATGTACCATGTACGCAAAAAACGAAATTTGCAACCAAATAAACTTCAGTATGAGAATAAAGTTTGAATAACATTTCAACAATGTTAAAACAATGTTGAAATAATGTTTCTTATATTCTTTAACCTTTAAGGGGTTTAAATTTTGTCATTATTTCCTCATGTCTAAACCTGTATGCATTTGGAACACAAAAGACGACACTCTTGAAAAAAAGTTTTTTGTCCATACAATGAAAGTTTAATGTTGTTTTGGACACATTTACATTTTTCAGAATATATTGAGGTTAGGTGGGCTTTTTTGACTTGACCTGTATGTCACCACTGAGATAACTCTAGATAGCAACCCACTAATAACACTCAGTACACCTAGCAACAGCCTAGAAACCACCCAGAACACCCTGGCGAGCATCTAGTATTGGCCACGAAAGTACCCAGAACACCCTAGTGAGCACCTAGAAATGGCCTAGAAACCACCCAGAACACCCTCAGCGAGCACCTATCAACAACCTATCAACAATCTAGAAAGTAGAACACCCTAGAAACTACCCCCTTGCAACAGCATAGAAACCGCCCAGAACAACCTTGTATCTAGCAACCCCTAGAAACCACCCCGGAACAACCTACCGAGTACCTATCAATGGCCTATAAACCACCCAAAACATCCTAGTGAGCACCTGTCAATGGCCTAGAAACCAACCAGAACACCCTAGAGAGCATCTAGCAACAGCCTAGAAACCACCCCAGAAAAACCTAGAGATCACCTAGCAATGGCATAGAAACCACCCAGAACACCCCCAGCAGGCACCTAACATTGGCCTAGAAACCACCCAGAACACCCCCAGCGAGCACCTAGCAATAATACCTAGAACAACCTAGTGAGTATCTAGCAACAGTCTAGAGACCATCCAAAACAACCCCTGCAAACAGCTTGGAACGCCCTAGAAACCACCCTGGAACAACCTAGCAAGCACCTATCACTGGCCTAGAAACCACCCAGAACCAATCACGTCGCCCTAGCATGGTGATGGTTTACATGGGCAAGAATCCCTATTTTAAATGTTTTTTTTGTTTGTTTTTTTTAAAATAAAATATGAATATTAAACTCCTATAGGATGATTTTAAAAAAGACCCACTGCAGTATGAATACTATTATTTTTGCTGGTCCAAACCCACCCAGGTGGTTGTACATTCTTTTGGGCTCTAGGATTGCTCAGTCATGGAAGCTCATCCATATCAGCATTTCAACCATCACATCTCTTCACCCACCCCGTATGTAATCCAGGACTCATATAACAGACAGCGAAGAAAGCCAAGCCCTTTCCCTGTGCCAGCGGCAATTTAAAAAAATGTGATCATTGTGAGATTCTGTTGTGCCATTCATCATGCATTCAGGTGGAGCAAAGGAGGTCATGGCACTGGATGAAAGTAACAATAAATTCATACTGTCAGTTCAAACGCATCTCTGTGCTGCTTTTCGTATGCACAGCGCTGATCCGGGACAATAAAAAGGCCGTTGCTCAGAATTTCAAACGCATACACGCACAAATCAGAGTGTGCTGTAAATATAAGAGACTCTTTGTGGATGCTTCTCAACACATTCATCATATTTCCATGCACAGGTTGCTGGAAGATCAGACCTCCACTGTGACCTTCAGCGAGGGTCATGGATGAGCACCAAGACATGTTATGCCTGTTCACACTGGCAGTGATTTTACCACTTCCATTAGTAGTCACTGCTCATTTGCATAACTTTAAACACACTAGGCGAGTTTAGCTTAATTTGTGCTGATTTTACTTTGAGCCTAGAGAGAGGGTTGAGATGGGTCTGTCATGAGTGACGGGTCATTGTGATTGTGGTCTACACAGCCTTTGAACTCATGGGAATGTTGCCAGTGCTGGCCAAAAACAGGTGTGCGTGTATATACTGTATCTGTTACCCTTTGTATCTGTGACTGATTGATTGCAGAGGACCATGGGTACATAGGCTGGAGGTTGGGGAATGCCTGAAATGTAACTCCTTTTCCCTTTTGGTGATGGTTTATTTGAAGTCGAGCTTTTCATAAGCCAATAAAAAGAGAAGGCATGCAAGCTTGCGCTGCTTTATGAAAAGATGCCTTCAGATCAAATAGCCAGAAATTGGTTGCTGAAAGACGCGGATCATGCCGAGGAATGCTGCTGTTTTATCAATCTGTGGTCTCAAAATGGAGGCTGAGTGGTGGATGGTTTCGGGGACATAGTGCTGACTCTGGGATATGTGTGTATGATGTCTGATTGGAGTCATACTGAGCTGGGCTCAGCTTCTATTAGTAAGAGCCGTCTGGTTTTGATAGAAAGCGTAACAAAGAATGATGTCAAGCTAGCTGGAAACAAGCTCAGAGTGCACAGCTTTGCTGTGTCTTAGTGTTTTGCCTGTTGTTTGTGTGAGTTATTATTAGTTTGTGAAGTGTTGTTTGGTGACATTCAGGTGCAGTGGGTTCAGCTCCAGTGTGTGCTGATGTGGGGAGCGTTTAGGGGAGCAAGGCTGAGAGATTCCCCCTTTTTGTTTCAGCTGTATTTCAGCCAAATAGGACAGGAAATTGGGGGACGATGGGGGTTTGGCTGTAGCCCCCATTCTGGGGCACAAGCGGAGATGGAGAGGGGCTGCTCATGAGAGAGGGATCGACTCCTGTTCCAAACTCCAAACTGACCTAGTTTCCCAGACAAAGACTCTGAGAGTGTGTTTAACTTCTGTTACAGTCTCTCTCTTTCTATTGTTTGCCACCTTTCCAAACTTCCTCTCAGAGATAACATCTTTTTCTTTCTTTCTTTCTTTCTTTCTTTCTTTCTTTCTTTCTTTCTTTCTTTCTTTCTTTCTTTCTTTCTTTCTTTCTTTCTTTCTTTTTGTCACTTGTTCTGTTTGTCTATACTGTCTGTTTCTTCTTTTCTATTTTTTTTTCTTTTTTTCTTGTCTGTTTATCTGTCTGTCCCTCATTTTCCTCCTATCTATCTATCTATCTATCTATCTATCTATCTATCTATCTATCTATCTATCTATCTATCTATCATCTGTCATCTGTTTGTCTATACTGTATGTCTGTTTTTCCCTTCTTTTCTTCTTTTCTTTTCTTTTCTTTTCTTTTTTCTTATGTCTGTTTATCTGTCTGTCTCTACTCTTTTTCTTTCTGTTCTTTCTTTCGTTCTTTCTTTCTTTCTTTCTTTCTTTCTTTCTTTCTTTCTTTCTTTCTTTCTATCTCTCTTCTCTTCTCTTCTCTTCTCTTCTCTTCTCTTCTCTTCTCTTCTCTTCTCTTCTCTTCTCTTCTCTTCTCTTCTCTTCTCTTCTCTTCTCTTCTCTTCTCTTCTCTTCTCTTCGTGTTTTCTCTCATTCTGGTCCATATCTCATATGTGAACATTTATGTTTTTCTTTTTGCCAGACTGGCTGTCATAACACACTTCACGTACGCTCTAGTAAGTCATTTCAGTAAGACGCCATCTGCCAAGAAAATGTGCACATAACTTATGGTTCCTTTGTCTGTGGCTGGTCCCGCTTGTCTCGCACACTCTCCTTTCATAACTCACAATCTAATCCTCAGATTTCCCCTCACCTCCTGGATTTTCACTCTTCCCTGAGTAGCTGTGTCATCACTCATCTCTTCATCTAGTGCTCCAGTTTTGCCATGTGTCATGCTCATGAGTGCAGTTCGTTCAGGGGAATTCACTCCAGCCTATGGCTGAGTGTAAATCAGTGTAATTGCAGTGTCCATGTCCCTTGCCTTGTAAAGGTGCTGAATGTGCCAGTCCCTTATTTTCTGGCTTATTTTGCCCCCACATCAGCATGTTTGCTTTCCCAGACGCCTTGTGGCTCTGGAAACAAACAGAAGAGGAAAAAAGACCCCATGTTTTATAGTCCAGGAATGCAGAGGCATAGGAAAAGCGGGAGGATGACAAAGAGAGCCCCTTATAAAGCCAGTCTCCTGTCTCACTATACTCATAATGTACGTTTATTTGTAGCTATTTATTGTAACTTCCAGTTAAAATCTTTTTTTAGTTTGTTTTGCCTGGTGGCCTTCTTTTGCTGGCTCCAGAGTCTGTAGTTTCTCTCGGGAGATTGTAGGGGCCATTCTTGGCACTTTCCCGCACTATAGTCTGTTGCAGTCTGGTGGAATTTGTTTGTCTGTGTTGGTTTGTTGGTTTTGGTCCCAAGGCTTGCTAATTAAGGGTTAATGAGGCCAAGCACTGATAAACTGACTGATACAGTGTTGATAGATAGCGCTGTTTAACTCTGCCAGCTCAACAGCCAGCAACCACTCCAGAGACCATTTGCATCTGATCTGTTTTGGTTTTTGGCCTGTGTTGGACAAAACAGAGGTTGTAAAATATGATTAACTTTCTAATTTAATACAAAACTCATTTTCCTCATTAAGCCAAGAATGTATCTTCATAACAGCAGCATTATGATGATTATAGTGTTGGAAAACCACTTCAAGCCAGAAACCTCACTACCACAAGGTTGTTATTGTAGTATAAATGATAGTTAATTATTAAGCTGTGCTATAGATTTTTTTTAAAGGAACATTCTGTTATACAATTAAAAATCTCTTGTTTTCTTATTTAAAAAAGGCACTTTTTTTAGAGGATTTAAAAGCAGAAATATTAAACTTATAATTTTATAAAAGGACTTACATTTATTCAAAGTGTCTTATTTGAGCTGTAAAATTGTTCTTGTACTTTTTAGCCATTTTAAGTTGTAAAATTGGATATACAATACCATTAAAATCTTACTGACCTCAAACTTTTAAAATGCTTTACATTCATTTAATCAACAATGCAGTAAAATGTGTAATATTGTGAAATATTATTACATTACACTTTAAATGAACTGTTTTCCATTTGAATATATTTTAAAATGTAATTTATTTCTATGATGGTGAAGCTGAATTTTCAGTGTCCATTACTACAGTCTTAAGTGTCACATGATTTTTACTATATTTTTGATGAAATACACTGTTTCAGCTGTACATTCTCAATATGTAAACATATGTTTTAACATGATTGTAGTGTGATAAAATCACTAGTGTGAAAAAATGACACTAAAAGTATTAATTTCTTTAAAATAATCTTACTGACCCCAAACTTTTGAATGATAGTGTATGTATCTGTACATCTCATGGCTATACTGTTGAAAATCTCAATTTATAGATAAGTTTATAGATAAGCCACATTCGGTAACACTTTATTTTAGTGCCGTAGTTACACGTTACTACATGTACTTACTATAGGAATAAGTAACTTACCCTAAATGTAACTCTATAGTAAGTACATGTAGTTAATTAATAGTACTCAGTACTTATTTCAATAATTATAATGTAATTACGGCACTGTAATAATAATAAAGTGTAACACCACATTCACTTCTGTTATAAGTCTTTCACTGTGACCAAGATCTTCCTTAAAATTTAAGGAAGTGAAACTGCTCGACTATAAAGCAGTGTTAACCAAACACCCCAAACTGAGTAAGTTTGGTGACCCCCTGCTTCTGTTTCTCAGCAGGCGGCCTAAACCAGCCAGTATTTTACGTGGCATGATGATGAGACCGTTTTCTCATGAGACCAGCTTATGACTTTTTTCAAGGTCAGAGTTGAAGGAGCAGAGAGAGAAAAAGATAAATATTGTTAAAGGGGCTCCTTATAACCACCGTATTAGTTGCATGCTTTGCTTTTCAGTACCGCTTTGTATGTTTACACTGAAGATCATTGAGGGGCTCAAGTGTGGCGTCCACAGTAATTACATTACAGAGATTTTTGGTGTCGAGAGATCATTCGGGGGTGAGAGTCATGTCCTGCTGTGAAGGACCAATTTATAGTCTCTTTTTTAGTCCATGAATTATGAATCAACTCAGTGTTTACAATGGAAAATGTGATGGAATAGAGGTATTTTACTAATTTCACAAGTCTCACAGGAATTTTGTGAATCACTAAAAAAAGCAAAGCAGATTCAAGTGTGAAAATGCCTAGTATGATTTCTGTGAGGTCATCACACTCAATCTTTCTCGGTTTCTCTCTCTCAGGACTATCTTGGCTGCATTATTGACTGTGGAGACTTACCTCTCAAACCCGAGGAGGTCAGCACCCTCTTCTGCAACATTGAGGACATCTATGAGTTTAACAGGTTAGTGTCTTCTTTCTTTCAAAGTTCTAGAGGTCAAGATGTCTGTCTGGGTGGTAGTGGTGTCTGCTGATTTTTTTTCCGACACAATGACTGGCCTGTGTCCTGCTCTGTCCCACCGTGAGGGACAATGTGCAGATGTCTGCCAAGAGTGAGTGTTCGCCGTTTCTGATAGACTCCAGCAGACTGTCCCTGGACTGCTGTAGTTGATCTGGAATGCTCTTCATGAGTCGTTTTCTCAGCCTTCATCATAACTTAAGCTCTTTTTAAAAGACGTGCAGCATATGGTTTATTACACTGCGAGTTCATGCATGGTCCACAGAACAATTTAGTCAGTCTTGTTATGTGTCTGCTTCACACTGTTTATTGCAAATGACACTCTGTGTTTATTTCAGACTCATACGCATGGTTGAGCCCAGAGGTTTTCAGTTGGTGGGTCGCTGCTACTTGCCACTCAAACACCCTGTTTTTACATAATTTTCTTTCTTGGTCAACTCCACTCCACATCATCCTTCTAATGACATTAGGCAGTGTCGAAATTGAACATGGCGCCTTACTGCCAGTTCTTGTGGGAAATCAGCTTGGCTGTTGAAAACAGAAAATCTTAAAAACTCTTGGGTGTCTTCACGACCTCATTTAATAAAAACTTTCTTTAATAAAATGACAGAGCATTTGTTCCCATCACAGCTGCTTTTGGCCTCTGCTTGAGATTATATTGGCATGTAATGAGCAGAGTGAGTTATTAGTTTTTTAAGAAAACCATTCTTAAGGGGAAAGTGCGCCTATAAATAAAACTTGTGATATTTGGTTAGTAAGATTTTTTTTTTAATGGTTTTAAAGTCTTATGTTCACCAAGGCTGTAAAAACAGTAATATTGTGAAATATTATTACAATTTAAAATTGTAATTGTGTCACATGATCCATCAGAATTCATTGAAATATGCAGATTTGGTGGCTCAGGAAACATTTTTTTTTATTATTATTATTATTGTTGAAGAAAAGGTTTAAACCTTGTGTAAACCATGATGCATTTCATTTTTCAGGATTCTTTTGTTAAATAAAAAGTTCAAAAGAGCACCATATTTATAATATAATATTTATTCTTATTTGAAATAGAAATATTTGGTAACATAATAAATGTCTTTACTGTCATTTTCGATCAATTCAATGTCCTTGCTGAATAAAAGTATTAATTTCTTTGTTAAAAAAAAAAAAAATCATAGTAGGGCTGTCATGATTCCTCAATTAAATTTAAGTACTCAATTAAAAAAAAATAAAAAAATCCCATGTCGATTAACCAGCAAAATACCGGAAGTGACGTGTTCCAAGGAGGAGAATCCATGAACCGCATTATTAGACCACTTTATAAATCTACACAATATTTTTAAACCATTTAAAAAATCATAATATTTGTTATAAAACGTAATGTACATAAGTTGATCATGTTTATATTATGTATATTACATTATGTATTTTAATAGTGTTGTTCAATAAAACCATATGATTACTTGCTTTTGATACTTTATTTGAACCAATTATTATTGTATTATTAATATATATGTATTTTAAGTCAATTTAAAGGCTATTGTTCACTTGGTTACCACAAGTGAACATGATCAGATTACTTTACTGTAATTTACTGTAAGATTACTTTTGATTAATTGTCAAAATAATTGCCGGTTACTCGATTTACCAAAACAATCGTTAGTGACAGCCTTATATCATAGTGATACCAAACTTTGAACAATATATATTACAGTTTGTCTGAAACCATACGCTATAATTACATGATTAATAGACTGAAATTTAGGTCACTCACAAATCAAAACATTCATTTAAATTATCATTACCATTTGCAGGTCTCAAATTTTATTAGAGTGAATAATGACTGAAATTTGGTCTGTTCATCCCACAAAGCTTTGTGTTTATGGAAAACAGGGTGTTGGAAATGATTCAATATTTCTCTGATTGTGTTCGGAGGAAGAACTACAGCATGTGGGTTTGGAACAACAACGAGGGTGCATAAATGACAGAATTATCATTTTGGAGTGAACAATCCCTTTAAATCAGCTCTCGTGCGTACCTCTGTAGTTGTTAAGATTATATAAAATGAATGACTGACCTTGTTTTTCCCTCCTGTCTTATAGTTTAAACACACAAAGGCTCTCTCTTTGTCTTTTCTTACTCTTAAAAGCCCTCTGCTCATCGCTGTGGAATGTAGCCCCTGTATTCAGACTTGATTCTGTTGAGTCTACTTTCTTGGCACTGGTCAGAGCTTTAGGACACATACAGATGTCATTTTCCTCTTAGCCAAAGCAGCCAGGCTCCGAGGTAGAGCTCCAGCCCCTGTGGTGAACGAGCCACACATGACCTGTCAGAAAGTGAGGGTGCAGCCAAGCGAGCAGTGCATCCTGGGACAGCAGACAGGACTTATTTTGTTCCCACAGACATCTGTCCAGTTATAGTGAAGCATTGTAAATTGTGCCTTTGCACTGGAATGCTACATTTGTCTTGTGCAGCGACTGCAACAGAGCAGGCTGTTTTTGCTGGCTTGGGAATCTCCTCTCTATTTTGCAGTGATGAAAACATTCCACTGCTGACTCAGTTCTGTGTTTTGCTATTGTTCTTTTAAAACCTTCTAATCAGTTCATATTGTTGTAGGTTTATTTTAGCACTTGTAGTCACACCTTTCTGTGTCATTCTGCACTCATTCTGGTGCCCTTAAATGGGTGTTAAAACTTCAGGGTCAGATATTTATACTACCATTCAAATTTTTTTTATTACTTTTATTCAGCAAGGATGCATTTATAATGTGATGAAAGAATTATATTTCAATTAAGTGCTGTTTTTAACTTTCTGTTTATCAAAGATTGCTGAAAAACGTACCACAATTTACACAAAAATATTAAGCAACACAACTGTTGTCAACATTGATAATAATAAGAAATGTTTCATGAGCACCAAATCACCATATTAGAATGGTTTCTGAGAAAGAAAGAACAGAAAACGTATTATTATATTGTTATGTTACATTGTAATAATAGTTTTACAATAGTACTGGTTTACGGTATTTTTGATCAAGTAAATGCCGTCTGCGTGAGCATAAGAGACTTCTTTCAAAATCAATAAAATCTATTTGACAAAAAAACCCAGCTTGATTTAAAGGGAACCCATAATGCCCCTTTTACAAGATGTAATATAAGTCTCAGGTGTCCCCAGAATGTGTCTGTGAAGTTTCAGCTCAAAATACCTCACAGATCATTTATTATAGTTTGTCAAATTTGCTCCTATTTGGCTGTTTTTTGTGTCCCTTTAAATGCAAATGAGCTGCTGCTCCTGGCCTTTCCAAAAGAGGGCGGAGCTTTAACAGCTCGTGCTTTAGTTGCTCAACAACAACAAAGCTGGAGAATCTCAAGCAGCCAAAATGACGATTGTCAGTAACGGTTTTCAGCCTTACATTGTTCAAACCGGAGTCGGACACTGATGGAGAGACTCAGGAACAAGTTACAACTTTTAGACTGCAACTGGACGTTTCTGAATGGTTAGTGGATAAATTTATGTAGTTGCTGTGGAGTTGATTCAACTCATCGACTAGCATGTGCCGTCATGTTAATCTTTTGTGAAAATCCAGCGTTGAATTGACCCTTGTTTGTGAACCAGTCCCCCATAAAATGACGGCTTGGCAACAACACTCTACTATAACAACGCTTCCTCTTTCTGTTTATGTAAATTTTAGGGTTAGAGATGTCACTAACTCTGGAAGAAGCTCATTGTAGTCCCTACCAGCCATTTGTTGTAGTCCTTAAACAAAGAATTCTTTAAAATTCTTCTTTGCATTGAACTTTGAGCGTCGTAACTTTGCAGATGTTGTTTATGCTCAAACAGCAGCATTACACACTAACTAAAGTTAAAAAAGTGAAATCCTAATCAATGACGAAATGACGTACAATAAAAAAATATTATGCTCAAAAGTGATATTAGCACATCTCAAGCTCGTCATGTTTGTCGCCTTGGTAACCAAACACACTAACTTATTTAGGGCAAAATGACATCACAACTGTGGGACAGTCATAATTTTTTAAGAATTATACAAATAATTTTCATAATATTTTATTAATAAATTATAGATAATATTTATAATGGAAATATGCATGATTATTTAATGTGATTTTCATATAACGATTAATTTTATTTAATTTTTTTACTTTTAATATAACTACTGGGTCTTGTAAAAATGGAATATCATACCGTTTCATGTACCAAGTACACTCCAAGTGTATCCAGGGCCGTTGCTAGCAGGGCAAAGGTTGGTGGCTAATTCAACCGAGGAGCTTAACCTTAACCTTAACCTTAACCTGCCACTGTACCATGCTTTGACTTTTTTTTTTTTTGGATTCAAGTACACCTTGACACTGAGAATAAGAAGTGTTCTTTTCCTAATAAAGACAAATCTGGTTTTCCCCAAAGCATTCGTTTCACTGCTCTCTTGTCTCCTTACTGTCTCACTGTCTGCTTTGATCTCATTGGGGTGAAATAACGGGTGTAGATTTGTCCTGAGGATTTGTATATTGCATAAAAAAGAAGAATGACTGTGTGAATTTCCCCCTCCATAGGATGCTGCATCTCCAGCAAAAATAAAGGCTTGACTGCTGTGGGAAATACGAGCTAGATGAAAGGAACCTTAATGCAGTGAACTTCTGTTTGAGTTATACACACCATGTTAATGGATGAATGGTGGGAGTAAGACAAAAGAAAGGGATGAGACTAGGAGGAGAGAATGAATCGAGAGAAGACAACAACTTATGAGTTGAGTCCAAAAAAAGGGGAAGGGTGAGGTGAAGACTGAATGGGATGAAGGGAATTACATTTTTTACATTCATGGCCTCTTTCAGGTAACTCCCTGTCTCTGGTCATATCTCCTGAAAATGAATAAGTGAGACATTTTTATTGCTGTTCTTCATTGTATGATTTTGCTACATGGTTTGGTAGCCAATTCTGACACGTTCAAAAAAACCAATCTGGTGTCTTAATGTATTAAATTTCTCATTTTACCTCAAATATTACCCTAAACACTCAAATAACTTTTTGTGTGTACTGTATCTGGCAAAGAAGAACCTGGGAAAGTATTTATTATGAATGTAGCACACATATTTCAAGTCTCAAACCTTTGGTCCGCCAACACTTTCCTGGGATTTGAGTGAAAGGGCCAAAACCTCACAAGATTCGCCAAGATCTAATTGAATCCAACTTATCTACTAGAGTTCGGACCAGAATGCAGATACTTGTGGATTTGAATCGACAGTAACATATCTTTATTGTTTTACAATTACAAATTACAGAACTATGTGTTGTTATTATGACACACCTTTTCAAGTCATCAGTCAAGAACATCAAGCTCTTTGGACAATCTAAGAAGGCATGCATAAACTCGTTCAATTTCCTTCATAACCACAATGAAGTCCCCCCACCACAAAGGTCAGCCACTAAATGAGTTTCGTCTTCAGATGGGAAGAGAGGATGATGAAGGCTGGAGTGCTGCGGTTTCCTTCCGAACTTTTCCCCTCAGCCACATGAAGGAAAGTCCATAGTGTTTAGAGTGCGTCACGTTGTTTTCTTTCACGACATGTAAGGAGGCTTCCCTCAAGATTGACCGGCCTGGCGGTTTGGGGGCCTTGTGGGAATGAATGTTGGAGTCTTGCTAATGGACTGAATGAAATACAGAGTGCCTGGTCGAGCCTTCACACAGTTTTCGTTCAACCCTTAAGAATACAGTCGGAGAATGTACAACCACTCACCCTTGGTCGAAAAAGTCCCACCGGCCACAAAAGATCATATCAATCCATAACGCTGAGGGAAAATCCATCTAGTGTTTGAGTCACAATAGATATTGTTTCACTAAAAGTTTTATTTATTGCTTTCCAGATGCTGTTACTAGTCAATATATTGCAAAATTTATGTTTTTTATTGATTTACTTCCTGAAAGCTTTTCCCCACCAGCAGATTGTAGAGAATCTGTGTACACTATAAAAAATAAAGGTTTTTATTGGCATTTACGGTTCGATGAAGAAGCTTTAACACCCATAAGAAAGAAAAAAACTATTCTTTTAAGAACTTTTTACCAGTTCTCTGGGGAACCCAAAATGGCATTTCTGTGAAAACCCCCTTTTGGAATCTTCATGTTTAAGAGTTTAGACAGGTTTTCAAGTTTGACTGTGGGGATATTGGGACATGTTTGGAGAAAATCGAGCCAAAATGAAAAGCATCCCATCTGTGTGCATTTAGGCAAGAGTTTGGTCTAAATGATAGAAAAGAAATGAATGCTGTTTGGAAATGCAGCCTGGAGTTTGAGCTTGTTCCAGTCAAGAGTGTCCTCTTGAAACTCCAGTCCCAGATGTTTCCTCAGAAATGGAATAACAAAATTTAAACAAACAAATACTTATGTCAGAAAACTGGTTTTTATGTGCCACTCAAATATATTTTATAAGCTTACAAATGCTTTTGTGAGACTGTGATCAGAAATAAGTGTGTCATGCACCAAAACTGAATTGACCCTTTTGTTTTTCCTAGTGAGCTTTTGGAAGATCTGGAACGTAGTCCACATGCGGCAGCCATAGCGGAATGCTTTGTGGAGAGGGTAAGCACATGACAAATTAAAATATACAAATTTTTTTCTGTTTAACACCTTATTGGAAGGCATACAATACACATATCTCAAGACAAGGAGTGAAGTGTTTTAATGCACGTCATTCTAAGAGTGTTGTCTAAGGGAAATCCAGTTTTGTTAATCTGTTATGTTGGGGCCCTCGCTTGGCAGTATGGCAGAAGCACACGGAAATGTTTGGGCCAGAAAAACAGATGGACTCTGTGAAACGAAACCTAAACATATCAGCAAACAGTGTTGAACTTTTAACACATGCACACGTCAGCTAAGTGCATTTGCAGACAATTTTGGTGCTCTTGTCTCCACACCACAATGACACAACAATGAGCAGACCAGACTGGGATGGGAACCAGACAAGGACATCATTGTTTGGAGTGGTAGAGGGGTTTAATGTGCTCATTCTTTTTTCTGCAATGATTTGTTTCTTGGTTTAGAAAAGGAAATCGTTCTTTACCTTTCAGCTGCCAGAGGCAGCGTCTTAAGCACCAAGAACCCAGTGTTTACCTCCTGCTGAAATGGCCACTGTTAGGATCAATTAGCACTGGCCTAGGAAGCACAGAGTACATTTGATTAAGCCATTACCGGTGGGTTATTTTGAGGTTTTAGCTCAATTTAACCTTCTCTAATGCCATAGAGGCTGAGAGTCAAGTTTTTCCTCCCATAATCTCAGCAGCATCAAAAAACCCCAAACTTGTTCCAAATCAAAGCAATGCCTCTAGACTAGATATCAGGCCCCAAATAGAGCAAATATTAGATGTGTTTACATGCACTTCAGTGAATGTAACTGAAGCTGAGCTGCCCATATCTGGTCAGATCTGGGTATAGTGGCCATTGCCAAAGCAGATGACGGGGTTCACTTGATTGGATTGTTCTTGTACTGCTTCTGTTTTTGGTGCACAAACATTTAGTGGAAAATCTCCCACATACTGCCAAGTCAATGATTGTGCCATTTTTTCTTCTGTTGTATTTTTGTCTGGTTTCATAACACCACACTTTTTGCATATTTTTGAACAGCAAGTAATGTCCAAAATTAGAAGTGAAAGTCTTATCATACAATCAGTCTTTGAAATCAATTAATTATGATTTTTTTTTTTAGAGTGAAGCTTTTGACATTTACACCATATACTGCATGAATTACCCCAAGTAAGTGAAGAATATTTCTATTTCTCTGCTATTATGTACACAACAGTACCATTCAAAAGTTTGAAGCCAGCAAGATTTTGATAAAAAAAAATGTCAGTAAAGACGTACAATGTTACAAAAGATTTCTATTGCAAATAAATGCTGGTCTTTTGACTAAAGAATCCTCCAAAACATATATTGTGCCTTTCAAAAAATATTAATATCAACATTTATATTAATAAGAAATGTTTCTTGAGCAAATCAGGATATTAGAATGATTTCTGAAGGATCATGTGACACTGAAGACTGGAGTAATGATGCTTAAAATTCAGCTTTGCCATCACAGGAATAAATTACATTTTATATATTAAAATTGAAAACAGTTTTTTTTTCTTTGTATATATTTTTCACAATATCGCTGTTTGTATTTTGCTAAAAAAATGCAGCCTTTCAAAACATTAAAACCTCAAACATTTTAACAGTATGTGCAGACAAATGCACAAGTGTATTTAATTAAAATTTATTTACTTACATTTCAAAATGATTAAATTGTTAAAAACCTTAGTACACTAAAAATTCATCAATGATGTTGTATAATTATACAAGTATGTGGCATTTTTGTTGAAAACATAATTAGATTCATGTGATGTAGATGTCAACCGCAATGAAGTATAGTCATATAAGATATTTTTGATGAATGTCATGTGGTTTTAATTAGTCAGTGTTAGCTATATGTCTAGTGTAAAAATTAGACATATCAGAGGCAGACATGCTTGGGTGATGACTACTTGGAAATACTTTTCAACCTCTCTCTTAGTATTCCCATGGGCCTCTGGTACAACAGCAACAGATGTTCTGCTAGAGCTGATTCTAATCCACCTTTAGAGAATTATTTGTTGCATACACATAACAAAAAACACTGCAGTGCTAATTCGTCTTAGTACAGATTCTTGAGAGAAAATTGATTATAAATATTCAGCATCTAAAGGTGTTGAAACACTTAAGTTACGACAAGAAATAAAAACACATTTTGTGTAAAAATTGAAGAAGCAGGAGGTTTCATCAAAACAAATTAATACTTCTGAGTTGTATTTAACATTCAGAGACTGTATGTGAATAGTCTTGAGTGTTTTGTAGGTACATTTGTAGGTTTACAGACCCATCAGCTAAATGCATTACCGCAGGCCTTATGATAAGATGAAGTGCTGTCAGGCAAAGTTGCCAAACTGATGAGTCTCCCAGTAGACCACCCTGCTAAATGTCTTCCTCCCTGTTTCCGTCCAGCTCAGTAACCGTCCTGCGGGACTGCATGAAGAACGAGAGCCTGGTGCGCTTCTTCCAGGAAAGGCAGGCCACCCTGTGTCACTCGTTGCCTCTGGAGACCTACCTGCTGAAACCGGTGCAAAGGATTCTTAAATACCACCTTTTACTGCAGGTCAGTGGAGTATAATACAGTGACAGTAGTGCCTATTTTGGCTCTGATCCTGGCATCTACAAGCAAGGCAAATGGGGCCATGCTAACTAAACAAACCCTGACCCTTTGGAAAGAAATGTGTAACTCCTGTCAGACTGTACAGCTGATATGTTGTCGCCCCCTTGTGGTAGGAACTATCCAAACACTTTGATAAAAGTGATCCAGGGTATGAGGTGGTAGAAGACGCTATTATAACCATGACAGCAGTTGCCTGGTACATCAATGACATGAAGAGGAAACAGGAACATGCAGTCAGACTTCAGGTAATCCCAGACATCAAATGCCCCCTGTGACTTTTTACAGTATGAAATATTCTGTAACTGTGAGATTTCAATGTATTAAATTCTATTGCAACTGCAAATGTAACAACTTCTTTTTTTTTTTAAATAGGAGATTGAGAGTTTGTTGCTGAACTGGACTGGTCCTGATCTAAGCGGTTTTGGGGAACTGGTTCTTGAAGGTTCCTTCCGGGTTCAGCGTGTGAAAAAGGAAAGAGCATTCTTTCTTTTTGACAAAATGCTTCTCATTGCCAAGAAAAGGCTGGATCATTTCATATACAGTACTCACATCTTTGTAAGTCATGTTAATTTTTTAAAATCTACCGTAAATCTACAGTAGGAGTATAGTATTATATTTACTGGATTTGGGATATGCAGGCCTCATGTTGTTCTATTTCTCCCTCTCATGTTTCAAGTGCTGTAATCTGCTCTTAGTGGAAAACATGAAGGATCCCCTCTGTTTTAAGGTGTCTGATCAAACAATCCCAAAACAGCAACACGTTGTTCAGGTAAAATATATACATTTTTTAATGTACTTTTTATAATGTATATTGACAACCTTACCTTAAGAAAAACCTTACCTTATCTGTAGGCTAAAAACCAGGAGGAGAAGCGGCTGTGGCTACATTACCTCAAGAGAATGATAGTGGAGAACCATCCTGCATCCTTGCCCCAAAAAGTAATAGAGTTGTTTATATGTCAAACTATCCATCATTATGTAAGGGATAATGCACAGTCAAATCTGGCTGGCATAGTTTACAAAAGGACACTAAAGTGCTAAATGTCTTAATATGTTTTCCAGGCAAGGCAGGTTCTTGGTGACAACTTCTGTCAGTGTAAGTATTGTCTGCATTGTTGTCATTTTGAATTGTTGCTTGCGGCACTGACTGTTTTTACTTGCTGTGGATTATTTATGTTTTATATAATGTTCAGCCCCGCAGTTTGATCAGGAGCCAATAAGAAAGCCGATGCCTTCTCCTCGACTGGATGATGTTCATAATTACCACAGAGGAAGAAGGCAATCAGGTCTGGCATATATAGTGTTTATTAGAATACCTTAAAACCTGTAGTGATTCATATACTCATAAAAGTTACTTTCATAACTCCTGACAGAACCACCAGAGTTCATCTACACCCCTGAAAAAGCCAGGAAATGCCTTCCACTCCTCCTAGAGGGAAACCTGCCTTACAAACGTGGAAGGAGACAGTCTGGTGAATCTCATGATTTATATACACAGTTGCATAATAATCAATCTTTTTTTCTTTTTCTTTTTTATTGTATTTTATTTTATTTTTTGTTAAGTTATAATGATACTGGCACCAATTCTTGTTCTTTTGTACTTTAGCAAAAACAGTTTCTAAAGTTTAAAGTCTAAAATCTAACCTTTATGTGTCTCAAGCGCCTGCCAAAGATATAGAAGCTGCATTCCAGCAAAGTGGTGAGTTTGAACTTAAGTTCCTTCACTTTATTTCATCTTGTGTTATCTTGTTTTTCTTTGGTCAGTGATTATATTTCTTTTAAAATGAATGTGAAAAAGTAAACGTAATTGGAACAGAGATAAAGATTTAAAGAATGGAGATGTCTTTTAAAAAAGAATGTAAAATCATTTTTTGTTCCTGTTTTTCTTTTTCTGATCTGCCATGGCTTCACTGCTCATGGAATCCAGGTTCTTTAAAGGTGCGAGAGAATTTCATTTTCTTCCATTTAACATTACATATTGTATACACAGCTTTAATTAGATACATTTTTGCAACATAATGCAATCTTGTAGCAACAGGGTTACTTTACTCAGCCATGATAAAATGTTATTCAAGGGTCCAAAATTGCCTTATTTATATTTCTATATCTATGCTTCTGTCCATTAATGGGTTCCCAGGCTGGCAGTGAAGGGGAGTTGTGCCCACAGGCTGATAGCATGGGCTCTTCAGGCAGTACCAGTACTTTGGCATCCTCCGTCATTGAAGTTGAATCTGGTCGTGATGATCTGGCTTTATGTCAGGATGAGGATGACATGACCCCACTCCCTCCACCGCCAACACTGTCCATTACTGAGGAAATCATGCAGTTCATTAACCAGAGCCGTGCTAGACAAGGCATGGCAGAGTTAACATCTGAAGTGGTACATATAGCACAAAAACATTTTGACACCTCACACATTTTGCAGAGATAGTAATTGCTGTATTAACTCTGCTACTGTTATACACATTGACATCAGTGATTTTGTAGCAGTAATGCTATTAATGTAAGCTTCTAGTTATAAGACATTTTTGTCTTCCATAGTGCCAGTTGACTCCAGAGTCCCTGGAAGTCCAGCCACTGGAGGCACAGCAGTCAGATGAATCCAAACCACTAATATCTGAGGTGGATGAAAATAAACATCAGACCATGGATGCCAAGATACCAGAGGAAAATAACAAACTGATAGATGAATCAGACAAAGATGAGAGCAGCCCTCCATCCTGTGAAGCAAATGTTGCTTCACCAGAGGAGCTTGAGAGAGCATCATCACCATTGCACACCTCCAAAGAAGTTAATCAATCAGAAGAGTTGACATTACCAGAGCCCAGTCATAGTGAATCATCTAAACCAGAGATGGAGAAGACCATAAGTGAAAAAGATACTATGGGCTCTGTTAGTAAAAGTGAAGAGCCTCATCTATCTGATAATTTGGACAAAACTGATGACACAGCAGGTGAGGCCAGTTCAGCTTGTGCTTACGTTGGTACTACATTGAAAGCAACTGAAAACTCTCTTGTCCTCAAAGTAGAACCTGAGCAAAAACCGACCAAAAGTGACAAGCAGATTATTGAGAAGATACGCAGCTATTATGAGGCCGCAGAGGCAGGTGTCGAGGAGGGTCAGATGGCACGAAGGAACAGCTTCTCTAATATCCCTGCAGGATTAGTAAAGGATTCTGTGTCCCGATTCAATGTTTGTGTTCACCAAGACAGTCTAGTTGAATCTGAGAGTGGCCACTCAGACTCAGTTGAAACTGACTCAGGATCTTCATTACTCCCAATATCAGACCAAGCTGACCAGACTTTCAACCATCAGGAATCTGCTGATAAAGTCATTCCTCTCTCACATTCCGATATTAGACAAGAACAAAAAGAAAAATTAGACAGCAAGACTGCAGAAGAAAATGATGTAGAAATGTGTAAGTTCAGTCCCTGTATGAAATTGTGGAAGGAGAAAGAAAGAATTGGCAAAGGGTCTCAAAAAAATCCAAAAGCCCCTCTCTCAAGAGAGAACAGCTATGTTGAACATACTGATGTTTCTGAGAAAAATAAGACATCTATAAATTGCACAACAACCCTAATACAACAAAAGCAATCTAAACAATCACGATGCAATCCAGACACTTCAGACCCATCTAATCTGCAGATGACAGATACATCTCTTCAGTATGGAAGAAGAACCAGAGCTAGAATGTCTTCTACTGGAAGCCTGGATAGCCTTCCTAGTCAGATTAAAGTTGGCCGGTGGTCGCATCATGGCAAGGTGGTAACATGTAGTCATACCCTTTACGAAGGAATGGCAGAGGTACCAGATTTAGAGTTTCTTGAGGGTGGACCAGTCAACCAATGTTTGGTAGAGAACTCAGAAAAGATTCTTAATAAAGTGCAAATGCTTGCACGCATGTACACTGCCAAGGCAAGCAGCATGAAGGTACCACTACATCAGAAGAAAACACGAGTGAGTAGGGGAGCATGGTTAGTGGAGGGAAAAGGAAGCACTTCACCTAAGTCACAGCAAGTACAGCTGCACCAGGGGGATATGAGAATACTAAGTCAGCCCACAGGTGAGCTCTTAAGATAGTTTAATTATTATCTATGGTAAACATTATTTTAAATATGTTTAATAAAATGTTGCCTATTGTTTTGTTGCAGAAGAATCCTTAGTATCCACACCTACTGAGCCTTTTGGTCACATAATTTTAAGGGAGAGGCTGTCTACAATGTATCACCAAGAAAATTATTGTAATCTCATTGGGCCTCCAGATGAGATCTCAGCAATTGGATCTGATTCACTGTCTTTTTCTTCTGCCGAGTCCTCTGCTACTTCAGTTCAAATATTAACAACTGTTATGGAATCACAGGTCTCTATGACATCAGACCATAGAGAAAGCTCCTTAGAAAAATTTGAGTCTAAACTACATAAAGGAGCTGAATCCTTGTCATTTCCAACTTCTGGAGCTCATGTCCAAGAAATGCCATCCAACCTCTCTGGACTTCCTTTGGATGAGCATGCTTACAACATACCACAGTCCATTCAGGAGAACTATTCAAATGTTGGGGACAAATCCATTTCAATAAATAGGATTGAAGAAGGACAGATATTGCAAGAGGAAAACACTGCTTTTGTGAGCAATTCTGGTTCAAGTAGTGAACATTTTATTGAACCAATAGTCATTAAACCTTTAGAAGAAGCGACTTACAGTGTAGAAGAGAAAAGTGCGTCAATTGTACAGGACTGTGAAAGAATATTGGCCATAGATGATAAACAAAAGGAAATACATACAGGACATTTGAAATCCAAGCAGGTCCAAGATGATACTAAAACCACTAGCTTGGAGGAAATAACACCTGTAGTGTCCTCTGTTAACGAAGTAGGTGCATGTCCCCCATTACAGTCAGCAGCCTCCTTGAAAAACTGTGTTTCAACCACTTTGGTAATCTCTGAGGAATCAGAGCAGTCATACCCTTTGGCCCAGTCGCAGGAGGATACAACTAGCCCTACACAACTGGCACCTCTGTTTGGTACATGTGGCAAGTGTAGTCCACTAGATATTAAATCCAAAGAAGACCTGAGCAATAATTCAAAGTCTTTGAGCCCACCCTCTACACCCCCTTTAGGTGAACCTTCTTTGGATGAGCTTCCAAGGTTTACTAGCCAAAGACCTTCCAATCTACCCTCCACTGCTGGAAAGAAGAGTCCCTTTGCCAACTGGAATTCATCATCTCCAGTTGCTCAAAGGTAGTCTGCTGCCACAAACCAAGCTGTAGTTATAGGGTGTACCCAGTTGATATTTAGGTAATGCTGTTGTAGTTTATATAACAGCAGTCAAGTATTTTATCTCATTTTAATCTGTGTCTTATCTTGCTTTTCAGAGTGCCACATACTTCATTACAGACTGAAGAACAGATTCAGGATACTTCTGATTTTGGTCTTTCTCATAATAGACAATCTTTATCCCATGCTCTTAATGATAAACCTTTACACATTCCCTTTGGTTGTGGACGTCCATTAGATGCAAAACCACCCTCTGCCTTTAGCCCAAACCTGCGAATGCGGTCACCCTCTCCAGTTAGAGGTGCCCAGAACTCCAGACCTTCCTCAACGCCCTCAGCTCTTGCCAAGTCTCTTGCTGCCTCTTGTATCAGTCAGACGATTTCTCAAAGCATGGCCAAGAGAGGTGCACATCTTCAGACTGCTTCCTCACCTGTAAGCTCCTCTCCTCTGCCCACATCTTCTGTAAGACTTAGGACACCATCACCTAAACCCATCACCTTGGACTTAAGTGTGGAGTCAGGTTTTAGAAGTACATCCAGCACTGGGGTAGGAAACCCCCAAGGTCAAGCCACAAGGTCTTCTCTATCCCCATTTAGATCAAACAGTCTTCGATCTAGCCCAGCAACAGTTCAGTCCCCTCCTCCTTTTCGTAGTCAACGGTCAATATCCCCTGCACCTCCAGTTAGCCTCCATTCAACTCCATCTGTCAACAGCCCGAGCACCGCAGCTCTTGAACAGTCTCCTTACACCAATTTAAATGGCAATAACAACAATAACAACAGTTTGAGTAATAACGGGTTGGTCACTAACCACAAAAAAGCACCATACTCAAATGTGGTTGGACTCCCTCATTTCCACGATCCTCAACGAACAACCTTGCACAATAGGGTGGCTCGGCCCTTCCCGTCCTCCGAGCCCAGCTCTCGTGTACAGTCCCCCTCTATTTGCCCATCTCCAATTTCTCGAATCTGCTCCCCTCCACCTGCCCCGAATCATTCAAGTAATCTGGTAACAAAGCCACCGAATCCCAGAGCCCCCAGACAAGGTGGCTTTTTTACCCCTCTATCTTTGGACATCTCAAGATCAACGTCAGCTTGTTCAATTTCTCCATGTGAGAGCCCCAGAATCACCTCTCCACCCCCTATTGGCATTCCTACAAGTGTATGGGGCTTCGCTAATCCACAGCCAAGGAATCCCTCATTAATAAATGCATGTTCTCCAACAAAAGCGGAAACAAACTCTACACCAAAAGGCACCAGAATCATCTCTCCTACCCCGATGGGAACATTTCCATGTTCAGCAACCATCTCTCAGAGCCAGAGGAGGCTACGAGGAACCAGTTTGCCCTTTGTTGCTCTAGGGGATAGACCACCCAGTCCAAAAAAGCACCAACGCAGGTCTTGGGCAGAAAGTGAACGATGGTCAATGGGTTCAGAGTTGGGGTTAACAAGTCCTCGTGGAGGTTCATACAGTGGTAGCCCATCTTCTATCAGTCCTGGCCCTCTTTCACCTGTCAGACTAACAGCTGAAAGGACCAGTCATAATGGAAAACATTTCACAAGCATTGCCTGGCCAGATGTACATGATCTGTTGATTAAATACAACACAGAGCCCAATACTGAAACCGATGCTTTGTCCTACACCGAGACAGAGCAAGATGACATAGAGGTTGCAGAATCTACATGTCGGAGCACCCTGATCTGTCCCTATGTCGCTCCAGCCAGCCCCAATGAGAGAGAGACTCCCATTAATTGCCCAGCTGAGGGTAAAACAGAAGACAGTGTTATTAATCAAGGGTCCAAAACAACATTAAAAACCAGTTATGCCACCACCGTCAACTTGCAGATTGCCGGGAGTGGAAGGATAGCATCCTTTAGCAATGCACAAGTCAGCCTGACTCAAACACTGTCCCCTGTAGCAGACAGCCAGAGCAGGAGAAGGGTCAGCATCAATAGCTGCAACTTCTCAATGCAGAACTGCAAAAGGCTTTGAGTGGTGTGTTCCTGAGGTCTAGTATGGTGCCTCATTCTTCAAAGACACTTTATCTGGCACTTTAGCATGTAGCAGAGGAGTCAGCATAGAGATCCAAGTCCACTTCACTCAGACGGGAAAAAATTCACGGAAAATACAATACGGGTGTCAGCCAGTTGATACTATGGTCAGTGATTTTTTTTTTTTTTAACCCTCAACCCTACTTCCTGGCCAAGATACAGGTAAAACATCAATAAAACGACTGCTTTGCTATATTTGGCAGTGTTTATTTTATTGCTTTTAAGATTCTGTAATATGCAAATTCATTATATGTAATTGAACTAAAGCCTCTGTCATTAAAGGTTTTTAGTTGGCTGTGATATATAAAGAACTTATTTATGAAGTAGTTGTTTTCTGGCACTTAACTCTTGTTTCTCTGTTTTGCACATTTTTCTCGAATGTGGTCCAGACGTGTCTGTAAAATAGTGTATTTCAGACAAAACATTCTCATGTATGTTGTGTTCTATACAAATTTGCTTAAGACATTTGAAAACAAGGGAACATGAATCGCTGCTTTGATTGATGTTAATACGAACATCAAAACATCTGATCTGATATTTTACATTGATGAAAATGTTTGCTGTACAATTGAAAAAGCATTCCATCATGCTTAAGAACTGTACTCTGGTGTGGACTAAGACAAGGTAATCCTGATCAAATGGACTCTTGAACTTTCTGTTTTAAATGTTAGTGTTTTTTTTAATGTAACGCATTGTTGATTTCTAAATGAGATTGCTACAATCACTTAATGCTTAAGCTAATTAAACATATATATTAAATGTGTTTACCCATGGCCTTTATGCTCCACATCATGCCTGCCACATTATGCTAAGAAAACAAATGTTCAAAGTCTGTTCTCTGTACTTTAAAAAAAAGAATCCATGATTGTCACACTGTAATGTGCCCTCACTTATTTGTTCCTAAATAAAACCTGCATAGTGTTAATTATGATTGTGCCATTGTGTTACCACAGCTTTTAGTAAAAACATCTGGTATTTTTCTATAAAAAAAAACAAGTAGTACAATGGTAGATGTTGTATGGGTGTGTCTGAGACCAAAGAAGGAAAAAAGCATGAGCTGAAGTTATTGTTAATGACTTGTTTTTAAAGCTTCAACTTTCAGTGCAAGTTTAGTAAGCCAAATGGTGGGAGGCGTGCTGAAAGGTTCCTAAATGTGGGATGCTATTGGCCTACAGATAGACAATGTCTGCATCTGAAATCACATACTCTCCTGAGTAGGTACATATTTTGAATAAGTAATTACTTCTTGACTGTCTTTTAAATCTTAATTCTTGAGTGTAGCAGAATTCAAAATAATTCAATGAATGTAAAATTATCATGTCACACATGACATTTTATTTAACGTGACAGACAAAAAACAGTAACACTGTGACACAATGAATCACCAGTGCATAAGACCAAAGATTCTTATTCTTCAACTATAATTAAGTAGATGGGACTACATTTTTACATTTGGTATACAATCAGACTTATCATTGACACTTAGTGGAAGCAGTCAGAAAAAGATCATAAACAACATTTTAAAAATGTCTGTAAAATACGCTGTCTGTAAAGTCGCTGCTTCTCAGCTGCACTCAATTTAGCCATACCTGCCCAAAGGCGGATTAACAATGAGAAAAAAAGTTATAATCATGTCATTTTAGTGCTATTTTATGCAAAAGAACTAAATGAATAGCTTTGAATAAGGTTTATCTATAAATGTGTAACACCAGTGACAATTTTCATGAAAAATGCATTTTACAAAATGGCTGCTGCAAGGAATCAACCCACATCTTGTCAATCATGGTATACTCACTAAATTAAGTAGTTTAATCAATTTGTATTCTAGTTTTTTAAAATCCCTAACAATAAAGTTGGTCATACCAGTGACTTCAACTAAAAGCTTCATATGAAATTATGATTTTCTAATTAAAATTTCTGATAACTGAAAAGAGATGGTGGACTTTCCATTGGCCTTTCTTCATAGATCTTCAGGAAACAGGAAGAAGGAAGTCAAATGATGTCATCAGTGTGATTTTAATTCAAAATAAGAGATTTTTGTTAAAGGTAACACCAGTGTTACATATCCAGCCCCTGCTGGTTCCTGCTACTCCCCACCAGAGGTCGCCGGTTCACTATATCATTGCACACACAGTTATACTTCACTCTGGACTACATTTCCCACAATCCCTCACCTAGGTACCAATCATGCTTTCACACCTATTTCCCATCAGTGACCCTTTATAAGCTGCACTCACACACTCATGGCTGAGTATTGTTTAGCCTTTATCCGACCTTGTCCCCTTCCCTTCCCTTCCCTTCCCTTCCCTTCCCTTCCCTTCCCTTCCCTTCCCTTCCCTTCCCTTCCCTTCCCTTCCCTTCCCTTCCCTTCCCTTCCCTTCCCTTCCCTTCCCTTCGTTTTTGACCCTGGACTGTTTCCTTGTTGATGATCGTTTGCTGTCTGCCTTGACTTTGCCTGTGAATTGGACTACTCTTTTGCCTTTCCCTCTTACATGTGTTTGCTGGTGTTTAACCTCTGCCTGTACGACTACGCTCCTGTAATAAAGCCTGCATGTGGATCATCAACTCTGTCGTCCAGTTCCCTTCATTACAACCAGTGACACAACTCCAGGGGACTACTACTTTCATTAAATAATTTATAATTAAAATAATATTTCATTAAATAATTTATTACATAAAATAATATTTATTCAGCATGGTTTTTTTAAATGTAATTTACATCATATATTTGATAGTTATGTATACATTATTGTATTTGAAATGGTAGACAAACCTGTTTCTGACCTCAATAAAGCATTTTCCCTCTGTACATGACTGCGGGGACGAGCTCTTCTGTGGTGCTTGGAATTTTTATAATTAATTAAAAAACAAATATTGCCACATTGATTGCTCAAGACGGTTTAATTTTTCAAATACTATATTGTTTCATTTTAAAATATATAAAAATTGTAATCCTAAAGTGTTTTTCAAGCGTAATATTTCTGTAAAGTCTAGGGACAGAAAAGTGGATGTTTCTGTAGAATGAGCCATTCATTGTAAAATGAAGTAAATGTTAAAAATTAACAATTTTCATGTTAGCCTATACTGTCTGGGGAAAAAAATAATGGAGTAACTTTAACCTACAAACTAATTAAAGATATCATTGGATCATGAGTGCTTTCAGCAGTTATCATTTTAAACATCAAAATCATGATACCCCTCAATAGTAGGCTGCTGAATATAAGAATTCAGGCTGAATGGGACATTTTATCCAAGTCCTCTCAATAGCAAAAAGTGTCCCAATCACCCTGAACTCACCTTATACAATTTATTATGAATTCCCATGCATGAAGAAAATTGAATCCCATGGAGCTCTAAAATAATGTTATTGACTTCAACTGATGAATGCAGCCAAAGAAAAAATAACACAGGTGTTACAATATCTGTATACCACCCGCATTCGAACGGGCAGACGGAGTGAGAAGAACACTCTCCATACCTGAGGTCCTCTATCCGATACTATGTCCTCGACAGGATCAAACGACAGGATTTAGAGAACTGTCAACAATCACCAGAATACAGGTACAGTCATTGGAAGCAGGTAGATCAATTACAAAATCTACTCCTAGGTGTGACCAGGGTCTGTTGGGAACGGGCAGAGGATGGAGTTTGCCGGAGGGAAGATGGCGTGGACTTTTAGAGATGGCGCATTCCTTGCATCCCTGCACGTACCATTTGACATCAGATGCCATATTCGGCCACCAGAAGCGCTCTTTTAGCAGCAAGAGGGTTTGAGTGTGGATGAGTGGAGTGTGCCGTGTCCTGGTGATATACTGCAAGCCTGGCGGACAACCCGGCGGAGTGTTGGCGGAGGCATTGGAGGAGGGCATGGTTTCCTCAGACCAGGTAATAGGGCTGACGATGAGTCTCTCAGGAAGGATAGCTTCAGGTTCTTCGGGATTTTCTTTAGGAGTATACAGACGTGATAAAGCGTCAGCCTTGATGTTCCTGGATCCTGGACGATAGGAGATAGTGAAGTTAAAGCGGGTGAAGAATAGCGCCCAGCGAGCTTGTCTTGGATTCAGTCTTTGCTACTCTCAGATACTCCAAGTTTTTGTGGTCTGTAAGTACCAGGAAGGGATGTTTGGCACCCTCCAACCAATGCCTCCACTATTCCAGGGCCAGCTTGATGGGAAGAAGTTCCCTGTTGCCGATGACCTCCGCCGGGTTGAGCTTGCGGGAGAAGAAGGCACATGAATGGAGTCTACTTGGGTTCCCCTGCTGCTGAGATAGAACCGCTCCTACTCTGGTGGTAGAGGCGTCTACCTCCACTACGAAGGGCTTATCGGGGTCTGGATGGACGAGGAGCGGTGGTGAATGGCTCTTTCAAGATGTTAAATGCGTTGGTGGCAGCTGGTGTCCAGGACAGAGACTTGGGCTTCTTACGGAGGAGGCTTGTTAGTGGGCTGGAGATTGTGCTGTAATCCTGTATGAAACAACAATAGAAGTTGGCAAAACCAAGGAAGCGTTCTTTGACTGTAGAGAGTGTTGGCCAGTTCCTGATGGCATCCACCTTCCTCTCGTCCATCCGGATGCCACTGCTGTCGATGTTGTATCCAAGGAACTGCACTGAGGGCTGATGGAAGGAGCATTTCTCTGCTTTCAAGAAGAGTTGGAACTCCCTCAGGCATTTTAGGACCTCCGCAAAGTGGTGCCGATGTTCGGCCATGCTCTGGGAGTATATAAGGATGTCATCGATATATACCAAGACGAACTTGTGGAGGAACTCCCGGAGCACCTCATGTATGAAGTCCTGGAATACGGAGGGGAAGTTGACCAGGCCATACGGCATCACAAGATATTCATAGTGTCCAGTAGGAGTCACGAAGGTGGTCTTCCACTTGCCCCCCTCACGTATCCGGATGAGGTTGTACGCGCTATGGAGGTCCAACTTGGTGAAGACAGTGGCACCACGGAGATGTTCAAGCGCAGCAGGGATGAGAGGAAGGGGGTATCTGAACTTGACGGTGATATTGTTGAGTGCCTGGTAATCAATGCATGGCCGCAAGCCTCTGTCCTTTTTCGCCACAAAGAAGAAACTCGAAGCAGCAGGGGAAGTAGACGGGCGGATGTAACCTTGCGCCAGAGCCTCCTTGATGTATTCCTCCATGGCCTTCTCCTCCGGGATTGACAGGGGGTAGATCTTTCCCCTGGGCACTGACTCACCCGGAAGCAGGTTGATGGCACGGTCCCATGGCCGGTGTGGAGGCAGCTTGGAAGCTCTCTTCGGGCAAAAAACGTCACTGAGGGCATAACAAGGTGGAATATCCACTGAACGTTTCTCAACAGGGCTCTCGATGGAGGTGGCACAGACAGAGAGATGTTCAGTACGTGGAGAGGATGGTACAGGCAATGCAGAGAAACAGTTTGGGAAACAGGTGTCGCCCCACTTCAGGACTTCACTGGTCTTCCAAGAGATGACTGGGTTGTGCTGCTCCAACCACAGACGCCCTAGGATCAGTTCAGCGGTGGATTCAGGTAAGATTCTGGAGACAGTTAAGTATACTGATCACATTGACTGGATGTTGTAGAGACGTGGTCCCCTGGTCTCCAGATAACTTTCAAGATATAATTGCATTAGGCCTACATGTATTATGTTTGTTAATATGGCATTTGGATATTATGAGTATGAATCGACATAGTTTTATTTATACCAATAATAGCCTACTATAAACATAGCCTATAAAATATTTGCCAGCAAAAATACCTAACATTTTACTTAATAAATTGTGATTATTCATAGGCTATGTTTGTGAACAAAAGAGGTTTACTGAATGACAACGTTGTGAGGACGTCGTGGTAAAGTTCAATTTTTTAAGAATTTTGGCTAACGCTCCAGAAACGTCGCGGGCACGTCCTCAAAAGACGTCGCTGGTTAATCCCACGGAGAACGTTGTAGCTACGTGGTCCATTGGTCTCCTGATAACTTTCCAGATATGTAACTTTTTGCGTTCAAAATTTACAAAAATTATACAATGAGAATGTACAACATGAATCCATTTTCCAAACCGTGTTTTTGTCTTACCCTGAATCATTATGGTACACCTATAATAAGTGTTTATATTCGGACTATTTTAGACCGGTCTGGTAGGAACCGCTGCGGAGTAGCACAGTACCTGCGTGACTCTTCATAGGCATAAACAGAAAAAAAGCTCCGGCTACAATGTTCTTCCGCAAGATGCATGCCGTTCTGTTTATTAACCGCCAGAGCGCCAAAAGTTACGGACTTGTTTATATATTGTATATATGTTGTGTTTGTGAATGAAGAAGATTTATTGGATGGGGCACGCGCGAGACAAATTCGAACTTTTAAACAAGCAAGTCAAACGGACTTTCAGAGAATCTGAGTAATGCGCATGTTCTGTAACGGTCGACTTCCAGCAGACGGACACAGACAAATCTGCTTTTATTCATCGTTTTTGCCCACGTGACACTAAATGTCACTTTGTGATGAGTAATGTTGGTGCAGTGTTTTTGGTTTTCTAAAATGATTTCATAAATAAATTCCGTTCTCCCGTGAGGCGGTCTGAGGTGACGTTAAAATCTGAGACACAGTTTTATATTTTTCTTTTAGTTATTTTAAATGTAACGTTAACTGTTTAATGCTATACACAGCAGAATAACCACTTATATTCGTTAAACGGCAACTGTAGTAGAGTGTTTGTTAATTTTAGACCCTGCCTGGCCTCCATGAAGCTCACGTGAACCATATTGAAAACTCAATAAAATCTGTATAAAACTGTTAATCAGACACGGTTAATTACTTAACGATTTGTTTGCTTAAATTCTTTGTAATGACTGCCAACGAACCAGCTAAGTCAATGATTTAGAGTTGTTTATAACAAAATATTCTCAAAATATTCATTCACAGATGGAATTAAAAAGTCACATGTAACCAGGTTAGTTGAAATGAATTGGCCTGGTCCAATTTACATTTCATTCGGATTTAAACTTTTTAAAAATCTGTTCTATACTATCAAATACAATCCAAAATCTCCTTCCACTCATCATTTCATCTGCAAGCTCCTTGTTTTGGGCGTTGAAAGGGGCATTTTTACTGCTTGATAAATATAAACAGCATGGCACAAAGCTTAATGTGCTGGTCGTCTTCTAATTAGGACCCATAATAGATAAATGTAAAGTCTGCTTTTTAAAACAAAGAAAAGCTGTGTAAAGAAAAGCTGTGTAGTGAGGTCATGCAATGTACCAACTGCCTTGACATGATTATCGGGTTAACTAACTTGTATGCAAGGGCTCACAAACTCCTGAGTGTTCAAACTCACATAGTTTACGCCTGCCTAAAGGGTTAGTTCACACAAAAAAGAAAAAAAAAGACTCATTCCAAACATTGCAAGACTGTGTTCGAAACATAAGTGAAGATATTTTAATTAAATCTGAGAGCTTTTTGTCACTCAATTTACAGACCACGCAACTGACACTTTGACACTTCAAAAAGTTCATAAAGAGGTTGTAAAAGTGATCCATATGACTGGAGCAGTTTAGTCCAAATTTTCTGAAGACACTTGTTCGCTTAATGCAATATACAGTTTGAGTTTAGACTTTTCAATTTATATTCAAATATAAACATTAATTAGCGAACATAAATGGAAGCTCAACTGCACTTGTTTGTATATGCACTTGTGTGTTAAATTTGTTCATTATATAAAGTGATCGAGTTTATTCAGAAAATTTGGACTAAACCTCTCAATTCATTAGATTAGATTTACGATCTGTATGAACTTTTGTTTTAAAAATTTAAAAGTGGCAGTTGCGTAGACTGTCAATGGAGGGACAGAAAGCTCTCAGATTTCATTAAATTATATTTATTTGTGTTTTGAAGATGAACGAAAGTCTTAACAGGTTTGGAACGACATGAATTCATGTCATGATAAAAATAAATAATGTTGTAACTTACAATATATACATGATAATATTTGAATGATTTCAAAATACTTTCAAAAATTAAAAAACTTCATAATCGCAATTAATTTAGGCTACATGAAATATGTATTTTTTTTCTTAAAACATTTTTTCGTGCTTTCGTGTACAGGAAGATATATTTTTTGAGGAGGCTGCTATAATAGACCCTAGATTCAAGGGAAAGGTGAAAAATGAGTAAGTCTGACAACGACTAAAGCCAGGGACACACTTAATGACCGTAAGGCCGTTTATAAATGTAATTTGATACTTTCAACTGATCTTGCCCAAACGCGTCGAGTCAGAGCCAGTTGCGTTCAGTCTGTGTTTAAAATCTCTAAGTATTTAAATCCACTTCAGTAGAAGGAAACAGTCTTTAAGTGTGTTGATTTTAGTCTTAGAATGTTTCAGCTAGTTGTTCAGTGTGTCCCCAGCTTGAAGGAGTCAGCAGTGAGGGAAGTAATCATTAAATTGTAAAAAGTTTTTTGAGAATTTGTGCAGTGTTTATTATCTACATATAATAATGTACACTGCCAGTCAAAGATATTGAGATTTGAAAGATGTTGCAAAATTTAATTTATTCCTTTGATGGAAAATTTTCAGCATAATATTTCTAGTCTTCAGTGCCATTTGATCCTTGATCATTCTAATATGCTGAATTGACATTTCTTTTGCAATGTGCTGCTTCGTATTTTTGTGTTCTTGAGCAGCAAGCAAATCATATTAGAATGATTTCTGAAGGATTATGTGACACAAGACTGGAGTAATGATGCTAAAAAAATTCAGCTTTGATCACAGGAATAACTTACTTTTTAAAATAGATTAAAATAGAAAACAGTTAATAGTAAAACTATTTTAGAATATTAAAGTAAAACTACTTTACAATATTATTATTTTACTGTATGTTTTCATCAGATGCAGCCTTGGTAAGTAGAAGAGACTGCTTTCAAAAGTAAAAATGCAACTTCTAACAATGTAATCCTCCCTTTTAGCCGCCAGAGGATGATGATGATGGCAGTGGTGACCGAGGTGACAGTGCAGCTCAGGATGAAGAAGAGGAGGAACATGTAAGTTAAACATGCTTTCCTCATACCTTTCTAACAAACAATTAACCTGACTACAATAACTACTATAATAACACTCTTTTTTCAGCTTCCAGTTTGCAAAAATCCAAAGTGAATACATTGAGACCATCCTCCTATCCTTGCCTCAGAAGAGCTTGAGAAAGACACTCTTCCTCTTCTCTCACAGCTCTCCATCATCTGCCTCTGCAACACTGTCGGAAAGAGTGAGGACATGGTAATGAGAGATCTCAAATTCTTCCTGAGAAAGTCCACATGTTCATTTTCTTGAACAAAAACTGTACATGTATTTTTGGGTGGGCCAAACTATTATTTGAAGAAATGCTAAAAAAAAATCTCTATATTTTTCTTTATACAGATCTTTTCCTCTTTATGAATGTCATCTTCTGGACTTTTAGCTTTTGGGAAGCTCAAGGACTGTATATCTTTAGTAATTGTGATAATGTCTGGCAGTAAAGCAGTATTAAAGCACATTACCTCAGTATATTTGTAGCAGCTGCCTCATACAGGACACTTAGGAAACGGTTTAAAATATATTTGCAAATAAAGTAATAAAATATCTGCTGAATTTTTTTCATATCTTTGTCTTTTTTGTGCCAAATTATGGAGAGTAGTAATCATCAGAGTATCTATAAATATCAGTGATAAAATCCTTATTTATCTATACCCATCTCTCTAATGATAAAACACTTTTTCGATAAAAAGAATAAAAGAAAAAAGAACCATGATTATTTTGTTGTGCAGGTTGATATTATGGTTTTACTGCAAATAAAAATAGTAGGTCTATTTGAGTTCGGGTCATTCTACAGAAACGTCCACTTTTGGTATGACAAAATGTCTTAAAATGTATTTATTTTTCTAACATTAAAACTTAAACCACATTATTATATTACACATTGACTTTATGAATACAAATGACAGCTTAATGAATTTTTTTTTTTTTTTTTTTTTTTGCATTTATTTAAAGACAGTATGTACCATTTTTTTTGTCACTGGTGTTACCTTATTCTCTGGCATTTTTAAACGTTTTTATGAAATATTATTTCTCAGTTTTTTCAGCACATGCAGTCAGAGTTACAGAAAAATAATTATAATGCAAAAAATAAGGAGATTGTGGTTTTTTTTATATTTCAATCAGGTTATTTAAAAGTGTGATTGAATTATTTTAATTTAATTGCGCAATCATGTATTTTCTATAACAATGAAAATATTTGAAAAACAGTTATAAACAAGTAATGATGCAATCCTTTACATCTTAATTCTTGAGTGTAGCAGAAATCAAATCGCTTATCATGTCACATATGACACATTTTATTTAATGTGACAGACTAAAAACAGTAACACTGTGACACAATGAATAACCAGTGACGTATGCATAAGACCAAAGATTCTTATTCTTCAACTATAATTAGGTAGATGGGACTACATTTTTACATTTGGTATACAATCAAAGACTTATCATTGACACTTAGTGGAAGCAATCAGAAAAAGATCATAAACAACATTTTAAAAATGTCTGTAAAATACGCTGTCTGTAAAGTCGCTGCTTCTCAGCTGCACTCAATTTAGCCATACCTGCCCAAAGGCGGATTAACAATGAGAAAAAAAGTTGTAATCATGTCATTTTAGTGCTATTTTATGCAAAAGAACTAAATGAATAGCTTTGAATAAGGTTTATCTATAAACGGGTAACACCAGGGACAGTAACACCAGTGACAATTAAAAAAATGTGTTACAAAATGGCTGCTGCAAGGAATCAACCCACATGTTGTCAATCATGGTATACTCACTAAATTAAGAAGTTTAATCAATTTGTATTATAGTTTTTTAAAATTCCCTAACAATAAAGTAGGTCATACCAGTGACTTCAACTAAAAGCTTCATATGAAATTATGATTTTCTAATTAAAATTTCTGATAACTGAAAAGAGATAGTGGACTTTCCATTGGCTTTTATTGATCTTCAGGAAATATGAAGACGGAAGTCATGTGATGTCATCTGTGTCATTTTTTATTTCAAAATAAGAGATTTTTGTTAAATGGTAACACCAGTGTCACAACTCCAGGGGACCACTACATTCATTATATATTTTATAATAGTTATTCGGCATTTGTTTTTTGTTTTTTTAATGTCATTTACATCATATATTTGATAGTTATGTATACATTATTGTATTTGAAATGGTAGAAAAGCCTGTTTCTGACCTCAAAATAAAGCACTTTCCCTCTGTACATGACTGCGGGGACGAGCACTTCTGTGGTCGTCTCGTTTCGTCTCCGCTGATCGCCCAGAGTCACATCACGTCACGTCACGTCACATCACGTCACGTCACGTCACGTCACGTCACGTCTCCGCTGATCACCCAGAGTCACGTCACGTCTCCGCTGATCGCCCAGAGTCATGTCACGTCACGTCTCTGCTGATTGCCCAGAGTCACGTCACGTCTCCGCTGATCGCCCAGAGTCACGTCACGTCACGTCTCCGCTGATCGCCCAGAGTCACGTCTCCGCTGATCGCCCAGAGTCACGTCACGTCACGTCTCCGCTGATCGCCCAGAGTCACATCACTGCTGATTGCCCAGAGTCACGTCACGTCTCCGCTGATCGCCCAGAGTCATGTCACGTCACGTCTCTGCTGATTGCCCAGAGTCACGTCACGTCTCCGCTGATCGCCCAGAGTCACGTCACGTCTCCGCTGATCGCCCAGAGTCACGTCATGTCACGTCTCCGCTGATCGCCCAGAGTCATGTCATGTCACGTCTCCGCTGATCGCCCAGAGTCACATCATGTCACGTCACGTCACTGCTGATTGCCCAGAGTCACGTCACGTCTCCGCTGATCGCCCAGAGTCACGTCATGTCACGTCACATCACTGCTGATTGCCCAGAGTCACGTCACGTCTCCGCTGATCGCCCAGAGTCACGTCACGTCTCGGCTGATATTTGATAGTTATGTATACATTATTGTATTTGAAATGGTAGAAAAGCCTGTTTCTGACCTCAAAATAAAGCACTTTCCCTCTGTACATGACTGCGGGGACGAGCACTTCTGTGGTCGTCTCGTTTCGTCTCCGCTGATCGCCCAGAGTCACATCACGTCACGTCACGTCACGTCACGTCACGTCACGTCACGTCACGTCACGTCACGTCACGTCACGTCTCCGCTGATCACCCAGAGTCACGTCACGTCTCCGCTGATCGCCCAGAGTCACGTCACGTCACGTCTCTGCTGATTGCCCAGAGTCACGTCACGTCTCCGCTGATCGCCCAGAGTCACGTCACGTCACGTCTCCGCTGATCGCCCAGAGTCACGTCTCCGCTGATCGCCCAGAGTCACGTCATGTCACGTCTCCGCTGATCGCCCAGAGTCACGTCATGTCACGTCACATCACTGCTGATTGCCCAGAGTCACGTCACGTCTCCGCTGATCGCCCAGAGTCATGTCACGTCACGTCTCTGCTGATTGCCCAGAGTCACGTCACGTCTCCGCTGATCGCCCAGAGTCACGTCACGTCTCCGCTGATCGCCCAGAGTCATGTCATGTCACGTCACGTCACTGCTGATTGCCAAGAGTCACGTCACGTCTCCGCTGATCGCCCAGAGTCACGTCATGTCACGTCATGTCACGTCACATCACTGCTGATTGCCCAGAGTCACGTCACGTCTCCGCTGATCGCCCAGAGTCACGTCACGTCTCGGCTGATCGCCCAGAGTCACGTCCGCTGATCGCCCAGAGTCTCCGCTGATCGCCCAGAGTCACGTCACGTCACGTCTCCGCTGATTGCCCAGAGTCACGTCACGTCTCCACTGATCGCCCAGAGTCATGTCACGTCACGTCTCCGCTGATCGCCCAGAGTCACGTCACGTCTCCGCTGATCGCCCAGAGTCACGTCACGTCTCCGCTGATCGCCCAGAGTCACGTCATGTCACGTCACGTCACTGCTGATTGCCCAGAGTCACGTCACGTCTCCGCTGATCGCCCAGAGTCACGTCATGTCACGTCACTGCTGATTGCCCAGAGTCACGTCACGTCTCCGCTGATCGCCCAGAGTCACGTCATGTCACGTCATGTCACGTCATGTCACTGCTGATTGCCCAGAGTCACGTCACGTCTCCGCTGATCGCCCAGAGTCACGTCACGTCTCGTCTCCGCTGATCGCCCAGAGTCATGTCACGTCACGTCTCTGCTGATTGCCCAGAGTCACGTCACGTCACGTCTCCGCTGATCGCCCAGAGTCACGTCACGTCACGTCTCTGCTGATCGCCCAGAGTCACGTCACGTCTCCGCTGATCGCCCAGAGTCACGTCACGTCTCCGCTGATCGCCCAGAGTCACGTCACGTCACGTCTCTGCTGATCGCCCAGAGTCACGTCACGTCTCCGCTGATCGCCCAGAGTCACGTCACGTCTCCGCTGAACGCTTAGAGTCACGTCACATCACGTCTCTGCTGATCGCCCAGAGTCACGTCACGTCACGTCTCGTCTCCGCTGATCGGCCAGAGTCACGTCACGTTACATCTCGTCTCCACTGATCGCCCAGAGTCACGTCACGTCTCGTCTCGTCTCCGCTGATCGCCCAGAGTCACGTCACATCTCCGCTGGACGTGACAATCGCTATGCACTCAAAGGCCGCCAGTTGCTATGGACAGGATGGCCGCTCCGCCAGTGTCTACGGACAGGATGGCCGCTCCAGAGCCCGAGTCAGCTCCAGACTCCGCACCTGAGCCTGAGCCAGCTCCAGACTCCGCACCCGAGCCCGAGCCAGCTCCAGACTCCGCACCCGCACTAAGTCACAGTTGATCGCCCAGAGTCACGTCACGTCTCCGCTGATTGCCCAGATTCACGTCTCCGCTGATCGCCCAGTCACGTCTCTGCTGATCGCCCAGAGTCACGTCACGTCTCCGCTGATCGCCCAGAGTCACGTCACATCACGTCTCCGCTGATTGCCCAGATTCACGTCTCCGCTGATCGCCCAGAGTCACGTCTCTGCTGATCGCCCAGAGTCACGTCACGTCTCCGCTGATCGCCCAGAGTCACGTCACATCACGTCTCCGCTGATCGCCCAGAGTCACGTCACGTCTCGTCTCCGCTGATCGCCCAGAGTCACGTCACGTCACGTCTCTGCTGATCGCCCAGAGTCACGTCACGTCTCCGCTGATCGCCCAGAGTCACGTCACATCTCCGCTGGACGTGACGGTCGCTATGCACTCAAAGCCCGCCGGTCACTACGGACAGGATCCTGTGGGACCTGTGCCATCCACGGCGCGAGGACTAGGGAGGATTATGGATTATGCGCCTTCCGGGAGGGGGACGTTATGTCACAGTTCCAGTCATTCCCGGACTTCATTTCCCATAATCCTCCCTGGCCATCACCTGCACTTACTTCATCAATCAGTAATCACCAAACTCAGCTGCAGCACATTACCTGGACTATTTAAGCTAGTCACATCCACACACACATTGTGAGGTCTTGTATACTCTGGTTACACTTCTGAGCGCTTCTTGTTATTGTCAATTATAAAATTGTTCATTTATAAATAAATAAAAAATTATTTTGCTCCTTACAACGTGTTTGTTTTCTTTTGTTAACCTAGAAGTAAAATAAAATACATTAAGAGGACTAAATTCCCCTAAACGTCCCGAATGGCCGCTGTACGTCCTGTGAATGTTCCCGTGAACGTCCGGAGGACGTCTTTGCGGACGTCGGCGGGACACGAAGAGGACTCTACACATGGACGTTCGGGGGACGTTCGCAAAGGCCATTCAGGGGACGTTCTGGGGACCTTTTTTGTACGTTATGCACGTGTATTACATGTTCAGATAGTGTTTCATCACCATCTAAAAGCCACGCAGTTAATACAGCCTTTTTTAGTCATTATCACTGATTCGTATGAATATTCGGATCGTTTTGACAATGATGTCGAGAAAAACTTCTCCGTTAAGCATATCGTTGTTGTGTAAACGTACCCGTAGTTGACATGAACTAGGCTACATCTGTTCATGTTTATTTAATTTATTCGTCTGTAAATGTAGTTTGGTTTCCTAGATTTTTCTGTAATGACGAGTTTCGCTTTTCAGCAGCGGCGCTTTAATGCGACATAAAAGACAGTGTAGCTTTACGGCGAAATAATGGCAAGAACACTTAATTTTCGCTCCTGTATATATCTTAGCTCGACCCACAGAAAGGCAAATATATAGCCTACAGATTACTGACGTTTATAATTGTCAAGTAGCCTAAACGTCCTTTCACTTTCGAATACTCCAGTGCAGAGATTGTTTGAATCATCACAGTCCAGCCCAATCACGCGGCGGTATATAAACAGTCCACTGTACTGCACTGCTCTATTGTGTCGAGATTATACTACGTTGTGGTGCTCATGAAGACGGATACAGTTAATTATGTAACGTATTAGCAGAACGTTGACGGAGACACGGATGCCATCATTTTATTAATGTTTAGCTTTTCCTTGGAGTGGCAGATGAAAACACGCCGAATTATTCTACATAATGATTACACGTGAATGTTCGAACGTGTTAAACTTTTCCCTCCAGAAATGTTTGATGAGGTAGGTCGGTGTTAAAGGGTCTGCTGACAAACTGCAGTTTTAAAATATATCTTGAGTAGTCAGTGTCAAAGTTTTATTTGTCAAATACATCGTTTGTTAAAAAGTAATAGGCCTCTACATTATATAAAATAAATAACAGATAAGAATGAATAAGTAACAGTTACATCTGCACATATAAAAGTATTTTAAAGAATCTTTTAAAGAAATAATCCTGTTAATTCTATTAATCTGTATTATTTCCCCCCTCTCTTGTTCCTTTAGATTACAGGCAGAATGTGTCTTCAGCAATTTGCTCCACTGTGTACTTAATAATAAACCAAACCCCGAGAAGGTGGAAATGTAGCCATTCAGAGCGCCCCATCTCTTCCTAGGCCTGATGACAAATCTGGCACTGAAGAGGAGCTGGATATTTGATATGAGGACAGATTTACTCCACTATTCCATGTGCTTCACTTCATTATTTCTGTATGTATTGATCACGTTGACAAGACAGGTCAAGTGTCAATCAATATGCAGCAGAGAGAGTGTGGATATGGTGAAACGGATTGCAGTGGAACTGAGCAAAGTGGTACCTTGTTATTTAGCACTTTTTTTTTTTTTTTTTTTTTTTTTTTTTTACTGGATGAATTACAGGTAAAATTTTCTGTCTATTCTGTTCTTACTCTGCTTTTGTTTAAGGCGTGGTTTCTCTCACTACAGGAATACGATTGCAAGCTGTACACACCAACTCTAGCAGATTATGAGGTGTGTGTGATTTTACACAATTTCATTAGCTGTTTGATTATGCTGCCAAAAAACCTTTTCTAGGTCTGAGATTGTTGTGCAGTTGCCTGAAGGGCAGGGGCGTAGCCATCATTTCAGAAGTGAGGGGGACAGAAATGTTGGATGTAATACCAGTTTTTATCTGACCTTTGTCTAATTGATAGATTTCATTTTTTTTTTTTTAATCTTATCTCTTGCTTTTAAAAAAAAAAAACCCCTAGAGTGAGTTTTTTTAAGGCGACCCTTATTTTGGAACGTTTGCCTTTATTGTTTCCATGGCGACGCGTCATGCCTGTCACGTAAGCTGAACGGATTTACAGCACGTGAATTCATCAGTGTCTGCTGATACACGCAAGTAAGTGGCTGGTGAACTGGAAGAACAATAGAGTAAACTTTATAGTTGCTTAGGCCCATTATGTGTGTCTGATATGAATAAATGTCGTCAAATTATATTTGAATGGATTGTTATTGCTGCTTTCACTGATATCTGACATCAGTGTGTGTTTTATAAACTCTAATTGTATTGTTTTACTGGTGCTTATGCGTATTTAAATGTCCGAAACCTTAAAAAAAAACAAAAAAAAACATTAGCATTAGCTGAGCGCGTCCGTCTCACAGCCCACAGTTTGAATCTGGCAGTTATGTGACGTCGCTGAACGTTCTAAATCCCTTATGTGGGACCGTACCGCTCCAAGTTAATAAGAAATCAAATACACTGCTGGACAATAACCAATATCTAATATTTTCCCTAAATTTTTATGACAATTTTATGATTGGTTTATGTACTACACTTATGCATTAAGTCCTCAAACTCCTCATGGATTTTATACAATGCAGAAAATACAGTTTGGAAACATTACAATTGTAATTGTACCATTGAAATAGGCTTATGTTCTGCTCACCAAGGCTGGATTTATGTAATCAAAAATGCAGTAAAAAACAGTAATATTGTGAAACAGTATTACAATTTAAAATAGATGTTTTCTATGTGAATATATTGTAAAATGTAATTTATTCCTGTGATCAAAGCTGAATTTTCATCATCCTTACTCCAGTCTTCAGTCACATGATCCTTCAGAAATCAATCTAATATGATGATTTGCTGCTCAAGAAACATTTATGATTATTATAAATGTTGAAAACAGTTGTGCTGCTTCATATTTTTGTGGAAATCATGATACCATTCAAACATTTGTGGTAAGATTTAAAAAAAGATATTAGGCTAATACATTTTTAATCATTAAGGATGCATTACATTTATCAATGTGACAAGGACAATAAATGCAAACAAATGCTATTCATTGAACTTTCAATTCATCAAAGAATCCAGAAAAAAATAAATGTATTATGGTTTCCACAAGCAAATCAGTATATTAAAATGATTTCTGAAGGATCATGTGACACTGAAGACTGCAGAAATTACATTTTAAAGTATATTCACATATAAAACAGCTATTTTAATTTGTAATAACATTTTGCAATATTACTGTTTTAGCTGTATTTGATCAAGTAAATGCAGCCTTAGCAAGCATAAGAGACTTCTTTCAAAAACATTAAAATGTTGTCAATTAGCACTGCATTATTCGTATACTTTGTCAATAAATACCTTGAGATGGCTTGAAAAGCACACATAATAATCCATATCTTGTTGTTTATTGTCTTCATGTTTCATCAGTCAATATGTTTCTGCATCTTATTCAGCTGCTGCTAGAGCAAATGGCTGAATTACTGCTGTGAAACTTTTTTGGACAGGTCATGAAAAAAAGCGTGGGGGATGAATGCACGTTTTATTAAAAGTACGGGGGACATGTCCTCCGCGTATTCTATGCCCATGACTGAAGGGACATTTGAGTCTTTGTCCTGTGATAATAATAATGTATTATTACTCCTCAGCTAACTGATCATGCAATATAATTGCTTCAGAATTGGAGTCAAGATATAGTGTTTTTGATAGATATTATTAATATGCACAGGCCTATATTGAATAATATTGCATACTGATACAAGCAACACTGTTTAATTTCTGGGCTCATACATTTTTGTGAAGAACAGCTGCGAAGAACAACTTCGTCCTTTGTTTATCCTTTTGTTGATCTTTAGTTTACACAAGATTTGCAGTAGAGTACATTCTCGTTATAATTCACTGAACTATTTCAGAAAACTAGTGTCAGCACCATTTTAAGGTGCTGTGAAATTTGTATTAAATACATACAGGCCAGTGCATTTCATGGTAAGGAAGCATGGATATTGAGTGCTGTTGAAGTGCTGTCAATGATGTGTCATTGTTTCAATTATTGGCCGTCTGTTGCAAAGGCCCCGCCCATTTGAGAGCTCATCCAATCAGTAGCAAAGCCGGCTTCCAGGCAGTCACAGATACAGTTATTTAAAGCTTTTTCTAAAGTTAATAGTGCTCATGCTGCTCTCATAGACCTTGCAAAAACTTTTTTCTTTTCTTTTTTTGCTAATTTGAATCTGTTTTGTTTTTGTAGTCTGAACGTGCAGTCTTTAAGCATCACCGCTGCTACAGGCTAATAATTGTTGTGTCATCTCTTTTAGCAGAACTGCTCCAGGTCCACCCTTACATGTTTTGCATTGGAACTGAATGTTTTGTTTGTTGAAATCCAGAGTGTGGCCAGGTTGTCTCAGCAACTAGGTAGGATTCTCAAGAGGCTGAAATATAAGGTAAGTTCAATAGTCATTTATCCTGTAATCTGATCATCTATTATTAGAGAAGTGGCTGTATATTTCTGAGGTGTGTGTTCTCATGTAATTGTTGATGGCTTTGTAATCAAGATAGTTCCTAACAGATAACCTTGAATATCATAGAAGATGTTATGGTGTTTACAGTAATACTTGTACATAATGTATACAGCCAGTTACTGTGACGAAGCAAAATTTCCCCATATATGCAAATACTGTAGAGATAGATATTTTCAAGTTACATTGAAGTAAATACTTGTTATTGAAAAAATGTTAATTTATTCACAGTCAAGCAAACTGGAAATCATTCAGTTCAATGTATTTGTATAGCGCTTCTCACAATACACAACATATAAAAACCTTAAGAGGCATCAAAACTCGGGTTGACACACATTTCTCGGGCTGACACACATTTAAAGGTGCAGTAAGTAATTTTGAGAATCATTGTTGAACACTGTTGATATTTGAAGTCAACCCAAACAAACACACCCCTCCCCTCATTGCTCTGCCCCCAAAATGCACAAACACACAATGCAAGAGTGGATGTCTCTATCATAGCTGAAGCGAGGCAAAATAAAGCTTGCGGAGAAAAAAAGCAAAGATATGGAGCCCTGGACATGACATGCAGGAAAAAAATAGTAGGCTAAATTGTGCGCACAATTTACTAATTCATTTCCTCGATTTACTAAAACATGCACATGATTTACTATTTCGCATGATTTATAAATCGAAGGAACGAAATAGTAAATCATGCGCATGGTTTAGTAAATCTAGGGAAAGAATTAGTAAATCGTGCATACGATTTAATTTTTTTTCTTGCATGTCATGTGCGGGGCTCCGTACAAGGATGATGAAAACAGAAACAATGCAACCTCAGCGTCCGTTTTCAGGCCTTCCCGCTTAGGTCTCTTTTCTAATATTAACATGGGTCCTAAAGCTCTTGCCTGATCATAACCAAAGACTATAGAATAACACAAGATGTGTCTGGGAGAAAGTGCAACGCGCAATATGGTGGAATAAGTCCCGCCTTCTAAATAAAGTAAAGTCATTGCGTCACTGCAGTGGCTGTTAGAAGCTCTGGTTCCTACAGAAACAGTCAGACGCGCACCTCTGAAATGGGATGCACATTTAGGACTGCACATTAGCTTGATCTAGCCTGAAAAATATAGTTTTTTTTGTCATGATTTGAGCGTTCAGAAACACAATTTATGAGACAGTTGTTGTCAGATTTCATTGGTGATTTCAAATATGGAATTTAAACAAAAGCTTCGCAAACAGCTTTGGAGAATTTGATGTTTCCCCATTCAAAGAGATAGGAGCTGCATTTGAATGCCCGAGAGGCGTTTCAAGGATGGCCGCCGAGTGAAATTACTTGTCTTAAAGAGACTTTGTCATAACCCTTCTTTTCCAGTAATATTCCTTTGACCTTTTCTCTTTTGTAATGTCTCTCAGCCATCTCTCTTTCTACAGTCTTTCTTTAAATCTCCCTCTTGCTCACTCTCTCTCCTCCACATAACAACACTTACACCCAGATATAGTGCGTGGCAGATTACTCTCACATAGCTGAAATAGCAAATATTGTTTCCAATGAATAGTGTATGCAAGTTTATACAGAAGTTCGGGTTTCACATGATTTTAAACATTCTGGCCTGCTTACAAGCTAGGCAGCTACTGTAAATGTATTATTCCTCACATTTTCTGTTTGTTTTTTACTAAGGGATGAGCTTTTAGGGATGAAAATTATTTCTTGTGATAATCTACAGCATGCCACAGATGTGAAAAACCCATAATACAAACAAGAATAGTAAATTTTTTAAACAAACTCTGATGTTGGCTGTAGAAAGCCTAGCCAGAAAGTTTGAAGTAGACTGATTTTTTGAAGTTGTAAATAAAGAGTATCACAGCATATTTCAATCTTTCTATTTCAACATTTCACATTTAATGTAAAGTGTTACTTGTCATTGTCATTGTAATTTTTTTTTAAATTTACTAGTATTTTTGAAAACAAATCCTACACCATTTTTTTCAGTGTAGTTTCAAAAGCTTGAATTTTGGTGTTTTAGGCCATGCAGTCTCATACTCAAGACAACTAGATAGACTCACTCTTAAAAATAAAATCTGTAAAAATAGGGCACAGTTTACTGTATTAATTTAACAGAATGTTCCGTATTTATTTTTTACAGGTGTTTTACCAGTATTTAGAATGTTGCACTTCATTGAGTTCTGTTTTAGGGTTAACAGAAATTTATTAATGTTAAAATGAATGGATAATGTCCAGGTAATGAGCTGCCAGGACTTTTTCCGTTATTTTAAGGATTAATTTTTTACTGCTATGTGGTTGCTAGGGTATTCTGTGTGTTCTGTATCGTTGATTTTGTAAATTATAATTAATTATTGTGTTTTAATGCTTTATCTGCAAGTGCACTAATCTTACATAATGCCATTTTAAGTTACAGGACAAAATGAAGTCATGTCCAGACTGTGAGGTCTACAGAGAAGAAAAAGCAGAGACTTTTCTGAAAACCTTACAAAACATTTTACAACGGGTAAACGCTGAAAAAACGTGTCCTCCAAGGAATGTTAAGAGACATTTAGAGAACTTTATGCAAAAAAACAGTAAAAAACATGATCTGAAGGAGCAGCTCTGTTGATCCCTGAAGCAGTTCTGAAGAAGAGTGGCAAAACAGACACCATATACTAAGCTACACAACTACAGTACATATCCATCTGTATACGAACATGCAAAGATATATTTTCTTAAATAAATGACTTTTGTGGAATATTTGCTTACAATAGTCTGCTTTGAAGTCCAAATCCATGACCACTTTTTTTTGTTGAACATTTACTCGACTATAAATTATAGCAGGGTATAGCTAATTATGCAATTGGTTGGTTAGAGAATTAGTATATTCTTCTGACTAAAATAATGACTGTTACCTTAACTATAATATAAATACATAGTTCAGTCATGAAACTCTAGATGACGCAGGCACAGCTTGTTCATGTCACTTTTGTAGCCAATGAGCTTGTTGCTGACACATTTAAATGGGTGGTTACATTCACTATAGCAGTTTGTTATAGTTACAGTTGCTATAGCAGTTTACTTGCTCTACAGCAGCACAGCAGATCTATTCCGCCAAGACCAAATATATTAATATTGTCATATTCATTATCATGCCAAAAATCTTAAGAGAGTTGTCATGAGTGAATTTGATGTATCTTAAGAGAAGATTTAAGTAGTCAGAGGAACCAAAAGCGTGAGTCTAAGCCATAAAATGTGACAAGATGAGTTAATTGAACAAGTGTTGACCTTTTGTTACATGCCATATTGAGTCATAGCCAATAATACATTGCTAATTGTTGGCTAATTCACGTTTTTTTTTTTCCATTATTGGCAAATAAAGTTCTTATGTTATACTCTCTCCTTGATTTTGGTCAAGAAAGAGTGCTAAAAATGATAATTAACTTAAATGAAAGATCACCCAAAGCCATGTGCTAGCAGTGCTCTTTATGTTTTGATTTTGGTTTTTTCTTTTCCATTAAATTTTCTGTTTACTTTGATGATCATCAGTGTCTTAAATTGTGTCTTGACATGTTTTTGGAATTGTATGTCTTAACACGTTTTATTTGGGCTATCTTTTAAATTACCTGCATTTCCAAAAAGGCATATTTCACAATATCTTAAATGCATTGCATGGTTTATTTGAAAATCAGCAGTTCATCCATGATGTTCACACCAAGAAAAAGTGACAGATGAAATGTAACAATCTACTTTATGGCATGAAAGGATTTTTTTGACAGCCTTATTTCAGGGACATAGCTGACTTGTAAGACTTTTTATATATATCTTACCATTTATATATTTACATTTATTTGGGCTATTTTCTAAAACGTTTATGTAACTGCAGATTCGTAGCAATTAACATTAACCTTACATATACCTTATAGTATATATTTCATTTTTTGGTAATTATATATATATATATATATATATATATATATATATATATATACACACACACACACACACACAACAATCTTTAATATTTCCAGTATAGGCTTGCTTGAGAGTGCACATGACATTATGGGCTGATATGCATGTGAGGCTGCTGTGAGTGTAAAAGTTTGGCTTTCTTTTTTCGCTGTTTGCTATAAAATAGATTATCAGTAAGTTTAAACGTGTACATATGGTTAACCCGCAACTAAACATAGGTTGAAACTCTAGTACCACACTTTCACGTGCTACACAGTTCTCCGAAGCACGAGAGGGCGCGATGCAGCTCTCGCTCTGCTTGTTGCTTACGGAAGTTTAAGGAAAGAAAACAACATTGGCCTTTGCTGCATGATAGAAGCGAAACCAGACATCTGTGTAAGGGTAAGAAGATTTTTACTCCTTTTTTAATTATATGTTTAGCGTTATATGGATTTTGTGGCGCATTAAGATATGGCTGTGGTAAATAAACGACGTTTTATTTGTAAAATAAGGTGTATGTTCATGTGCTAATTCCTTATCGGACGGATGTAGCAGCATTAGCTAGAGCACATCGCCGTAAACACATAAAATACAAGATAACAGGACCAAGCTAGATGGACTATTGATGTTTATCTGTAGTTTTAAACATGTAAGTCGTGATATGCATGCGCTAGTAAAAAGCTAACATACTGTATTTAATCAAAACTCAGTGTAAACGTCATGGCTCGCTTCATTCGCATTGTGCATTTTCTTTCTTCGGGTTAAATGGCTGGTTTCAGTCTAATAGCATATGCAGTGTGATGTCCATGAACGAATCTTCCACATATTAGTCTTTGTTATTTATCATTTTATGTGGTTTATCCAGTAGTATTCCCGTCTGGATAACACAGAAAGAAGAAAACAAAGAGATGTCCGACAGCGAAGACAGTGATTTCTCTGATAACCAGAGTGAGAGGAGCAGTGAGGCTGAGGAGGTGGAAGAGAATGAGGTGAGACAAACAGCTCCTCCCTCATTGTGGGTTTATCATAAAACAGCTGGAAGTCTTTGTACGTGTGTGTGTGTGTGTGTGTGTATATATATATATATATATATATATATATTATATATAATAAAATGTGTGTTTGTAAAATTTGTAACTTTTATGTATAATGTTTGTAATATTTATTCTGAGTATATTTGCTTATTTTTCCAACTCTGTTTCTGGTAAATAGTTTGTAAATAGTTTATTGGTAAATAGTCTTAGCCAGATGCCACTGCATAAAGTCTTGTCCATTTTTTTTTTTTTTTTTTTTTTTTTTTTTAAGCATATTTTATTCAATAACTGCCCAGAGGCTCAAGGTCTTTCTAATTGATCAATTACAGTTTAGGGCTTTTCACACTTAAAAATAGTTAACCCTGGGTCATTCTAAACCTTGGGTAAATGTAATCCTGGGTTATCCTGCTTTACATTTCACATTTCTTATACATTAAACGGGGTTAAAGGGTTAGTTCACCCAAAAATGAAAATTCTGTCATTAATTATTCACCCGTATGTCGTTCCACATCCATAAAACCTTCGTTCGTCTTCAACACAAATTAAGATATTTTTGATAAAATCCGATGGCTCAGTGAGGCCTGCATCGCCAGCAATAACACTCCCTTTTTAATGCCCAGAAAGGTACTGAAAACATTTTTAAAACAGTTCATGTGACTACAGTGCTTTAAACTTAGTGTTATGAAGCAGTTGTGCACCAAAAAAACTTTGCATGACTTTATTCAACAATATCTAGTGATGGGCGATTTCAAAACGATGCTTCATGAAGCTTTACGAATCATTTGTTTCGAATCAGTGGTTCAGAGCACCAAAATCTCATGATTTCAGTAAATGAGGCTTCATTACATCATAAGTGTTTTGAAACCTCAATAGTTCACGTGACTGGCAGTTTGATATACGCTCCGAACCACTGAATTGAAACAAAAGATTCACAAAGCTTCGAAGCTTCATGAAGCAGTGTTTTGAAATCGCCCATCACTAGATATTGTTGAATAAAGTCGCTATTTTGTTATTTTTGGTGCACAAAAAGTATTCTTGTCATTTTATAACATTAAGGTTGAACCACTGTAGTCACATGAACTGTTTTAAATATGTTTTTAGTAGCTCTCTGTGCATTGGAAAAGGGAGTGTTATTGCTGGCGATGCAGGCCTCACGGAGCCATCGGAGTTTATCAAAAATATCTTAATTTGTGTTCTGAAGATGAATGAAGGTCTTACGGGTGTGGAACAACATGAGGGTGAGTAATTAATGACTGAATCTTCATTTTTTGGTGAACTAACAATTAATTTAACAATTAATCCTGGGTATTCATAAGCTGACGTTTCACATTGTACATTCCTAAACCATTCCTAATGTTCTTATTTGCATATTTGCGGTGTCAGTGTCATTGATCGTATAAATGCAGCACGCAATCTGTTTACATAGCTCTAAGCATTATGCATCCTTGTATTGTTGACTGTACTATCGAGTTTGTGCTGAATGGACATTTATAGTGACTATAAAGGTAAGAATGAAACAGTCTCTTCTTCACTCAAATTGTTGCGTTTTCTGTCAGCATTTGACATCTTTCCTCTCAAATGCTGAATTTATTGTTTATATACAATGTGCAGTGTTTCTGTGACTGTCCAAAGCAGGCAAATATGAGTATGCGATTGGTTGTCAGTTGCTAAGCGTCTAGCTGTAACATTCTAACACTACGTGGTTTCACACTGTACAGGTTTGGCACCGGAGCAGGGTTTCTTAACTGCGGGTAAAAAGCTTCTTTAATTACAAGTGTGAAATGTTCCTTAACCCGGGGTTAAAAGTGGTGTTAAGAACGATGACAACCCGGGGTTAAGCACAGTGTGAAAAACCCTTCTGTTGTGTTTTTACATATTATTTAGAGTAAGCCTAGGTTTGTCTGAAATAGTTCATCGTTTTAAATAGTTGATGATAAACACATGCCATCTCATCCGTTGCTCAATTTATTCCTTTCTTAAAGGATGAGGAAGAGCAGGGGAGTGTAGCTGGAAGTGACAAGGCTGAGGAAGAGGGAGAAGATTTGGAAGATGAGGAGGAATATGATGAAGAGGAAGAAGAGGATGATGATCGGCCCAGGAAAAAACCTCGGCATGGTGGCTTCATCTTGGACGAAGCTGGTTCGAAAAAACCCTTACCAACATATATTTCTTATATTAAAGTAATTTACAACATATTTGGCCTTTTTTGCATACCTGAAAAATATATGTATAAAGATGTATCTCTGTTTGACTAGATGTTGATGATGAGTACGATGATGAAGATCCATGGGAGGATGGTGCTGAAGACATCTTAGAAAAAGGTGTGAAATGTTTAATTATTACCTAAATTACTTATTATTTTGAATTACTTATTTTATACATTTAATGTTTATTTTGTAATTAAATCATGTAATGATGTCCCCTATATATGCCTAATATAAACTTTGCAGATGGAGTTAAAACTCAAACTGTTGATATTGTGTTGTCAGTATCTGCTGAATGCTTTATTTCATATCATAACTTAAATGAATAAATGGAGGCATTTTAAGTGAAATACCAACAACAGGCTGTATATTTAATGTTGTATAAACCAATGCCAGTAATTTGAATGTATTTCTTGCTCTCATTGATTCTTTATTTCTTGTGCATGCCTCCTTCAGTTAACGGTAAACCAACTCCAGATTTCTCTGTTTTCTCTGTCTAATTGAGCTGATTAATTTTCAAATCATTATTTCACTTTCGGTAATATCCATTCCCATAATCTGCACCCCTCTAACATCTGTTTGTGATGTTTAAAGCTGTTTGGCAAATGTTTAATTTGTTTACATTTCTAAACAAGGAGCATGGATGGCAAATACTTTTTTAGCTGTACATTTTTGCATTATCTCAACATATTCGGTAAGGGTAAAGTTAAAGAAGAAGGCGATCATTATAAAATACACCATTCATCAAACAGGGGACTGTATAGCGGGGACTGACTGAGTTCTGAAAGAGAACCATATATGGTCATTTGCCTGAAAATGCTCCTTTGAACAAAAAAGAAGACCCAATTCCTTATTTTGATAGTAATCAATTGTGCTTATTGTATTGCATAAGCTAACAGTGACATGACATCATTATCATGTAGTTTCCATTTTTAAAATATCACATGTGTAAGCCTGCCCATCAGTGGTAATTTCCCTTTTTTTTCTTTTTTTTTTTTTTTTTTTTTTTCTGTTTACCTGATCCTGTTTATGCCCTTGCCTGAAATTGCTGTGTACACATGACATTTTATTATGGCTCATGTTCCTCCCTTCCTCCTTCAACACTGGATTTGTTCAGAAGAGGCTGAAGGTATGTGCATAAATCTTCTTGGTGTGCATGGATATTCACTTTTTATTATGTGTCAACAGAGATGGGCAGTATTTTAATTAAATGTATTTAAAATATGTATTTAATTACTTTTGGGTATTTTGTAATTAGTTTTTTCCTTTACAAAAAATCAAATGTAATTTGTAATTAAATACTTTGAGAGATAGTATTTTGTATTTAAAATGCCATGAGCAACGCGAGTGACGCGAGTGAAGAGACCCACAATTCAGTTCGGCAATGCATGACGTCACCCATTCAAAATAAATGAGAAGCGTTAACACCGACACCCCGTGTGAATGCACCATAAAAGGCGGCTGCTGTTTCAGTTGCGGAGCTCGTGACCAACATGGTCAGAAGCAGGTAAAGAAGCTGCTTTTGTGCTCAATCAAACTGGTTTAAGGTAAAGTATCTAGTAGAAAAAAAGTAGAAGTAAAAAAACAGTTGGTCGTGTCTTAAATTAATGTAACCATAAGTATATTCGGTCTGGCCGTTCGTTCGTAAAGTCACAGCAGCCTAATAAACCTGTTGATGTCTGTCATTAATGTTAATTAAGCAACAAAAGAAAAAGAAAATCACTCGCTGCTCCTGACTGAATAACTTTAGTATCTTTTATAAGGATCATCAATATATAGTGGGTACGGAAAGTATTCAGACCCCCTTAAATTTTTTTATATTTTATATCTGTTATATTGCAGCCATTTGCTAAAATAATTTGTTCTTTTTTTTCCCTCATTAATGTACACACAGCACCCCATATTGACAGAAAAACACAGAATTGTTGACATTTTTGCAGATTTATTAAAAAAGAAAAACTGAAATATCACATGGTCCTAAGTATTCAGACCCTTTGCTGTGACACTCATATATTTAACTCGGGTGCTGTCCATTTCTTCTGATCATCCTTGAGATGGTTCTATACCTTCATTTGAGTCCAGCTGTGTTTGATTATACTGATTGGACTTGATTAGGAAAGCCACACACCTGTCTATATAAGACCTTACAGCTCACAGTGCATGTCAGAGCAAATGAGAATCATGAGGTCAAAGGAACTGCCTGAAGAGCTCAGAGACAGAAATGTGGCAAGGCACAGATCTGGCCAGGGTTACAAAAAAATTTCTGCTTCACTTAAGGTTCCTAAGAGCACAGTGGCCTCCAAATCCGTTGTTTGGGATGACCAGGACCCTTCCTGGAGCTGGCCGTCCGGCCAAACTGAGCTATCGAGGGAGAAGAGCCTTGGTGAGAGAGGTAAAGAAGAACCCAAAGATCACTGTGGCTGAGCTCCAGAGATGCAGTCGGGAGATGGGAGAAAGCTGTAGAAAGTCAACCATCACTGCAGCCCTCCACCAGTCGGGGCTTTATGGCAGTGTGGCCCGACGGAAGCCTCTCCTCAGTGCAAGACACATGAAAGCCCGCATAGAGTTTGCTAAAAAACACCTGAAGGACTCCAAGATGGTGAGAAATAAGATTCTCTTTTTGGCCTTAATTCTAAGCGGTATGTGTGGAGAAAACCAGGCACTGCTCATCACCTGTCCAATACAGTCCCAACAGTGAAGCATGGTGGTGGCAGCATCATGCTGTGGGGGTGTTTTTCAGCTGCAGGGACAGGACAACTGGTTGCAATCGAGGGAAAGATGAATGTGGCCAAGTACAGGGATATCCTGGACGAAAACCTTCTCCAGAGTGCTCAGGACCTCAGACTGGGCCGAAGGTTTACCTTCCAACAAGACAATGACCCTAAGCACAAAGCTAAAATAACGAAGGAGTGGCTTCACAACAACTCCGTGACTGTTCTTGAATGGCCCGGCCAGAGCCCTGACTCAAACCCAATTGAGCATCTCTGGAGAGACCTAAAAATGGCTGTCCACCAACGTTTACCATCCAACCTGACAGAACTGGAGAGGATCTGCAAGGAGGAATGGCAGAGGATCCCCAAATCCAGGTTGCATCTTTCCCAAAAAGACTCATGGCTGTATTAGATCAAAAGGGTGCTTCTACTAAAGACTGAGCAAAGGGTCTGAATACTTAGGACCATGTGATATTTCAGTTTTTCTTTTTTAATAAATCTGCAAAAATGTCAACAATTCTGTGTTTTTCTGTCAGTAAGGGGTGCTGCGTGTACATTAATGAGAAAAAAAATGAACTTAAATGATTTTAGCAAATGGCTGCAATATAACAAAGAGTGAGAAATTTAAGGGGGTCTGAATACTTTCCGTACCCACTGTACATTTAATTGTTACAGTGAGGACTATGCAGTGTAATTTCTTTCTTGAATGCTACCGTTAAATAATTGTTAGTGCTTTTTGATTGCTTTGGCTATACATAGCAACTGAGAGCAACTCTCTCTTACGTGTATGTAACTCCACTGTTACTCTCGCACAATATTTTGTATTTTCAAATGACAAATTACTTTTATTTTAATTAAATACATTTTTTACAGCAGTATTTTGTTTTATTTAAATACATTTGATGAGTAAGTATTTGTAATTTGTAACTAAATACTTTGATGTATTTGTGCCCATCTCTCTCTATCAACCATGTGTTCAATAGCTGTGTTTATATGCACTGCTTTAGGTCAGTCTGAATAAGTTGAGTCCACTGCAGATTCTAAATGTACACTACCATTCAAACAACTGTGGTCAGGAAGATTTGTTTTCAAAGAAATTCATTCTTTAGCAATGATGCATTAAATTGAATAAAAGTGACAGTAAAAGCATTTATAATATTACAAATATTTATTTCAAATAAATGCTGTTCTTTTGAACTTTCTATGCATCAAAGAATCCCCAAAAAAGGGTTTCCATGAAAATAATAAGCAGCACAACTATTTAATAAGATAATAATAAGAAATGTTTCTTGAGCAGCAAAACAGCATATTAGAATGGTTTCTGAAGCATCGTGTGACAGAAGTAATGATGCTGAAAATTCAACTTTGCATCACAGGAATAATTTACATTTTAAAACATATATTCAAATAAAAAGTTAAATTTAAATTGTAGTAAGATTTCACCATATTACTGTTTTTACTGTATTTTGATCAAATAAATGCAACCTTAGCATAAGAGATGTCTTTCAAAAACACTTAAAAAATCTTACAGATCCCAAACTTTTGAATGGTAGTGTACTTCTTATACAAGATTTTCAAGATTTTTCTATTTAATAGGTTAAGATATGGTTTTATAATGTTTTTTTTTATTTATGTAGATAAATAAAGCCTATGGTAAACATAACTTGACAATACTTTGATGTTCATTTTCATTTTTGAAAACATACCTTTTTAATAAGTACCAAGATAAGATGGTTTATGGTGCGAGTGCATGTGGTGTACGTTGTAGAACAAAACATCAAAGTATGGTCAAGGTATGTTTATCACAGGCTTTATTTTACTGAAAAGTTGAAAAACTACATTATAACACCCCATAGGAAAATTTTGAAGGAACCAGCGCTGAATTAGTCATCATACCTGCACCACTCTATTCAGCTTGTTGAGGCACTAGTAATTAGTCAAATTATTAACGCATCATTTCACTGCATGTAAACATAGCTGCTAGCAATTTGTTTTTGTTTTTTTGTAGCCTATATATATATATATATATATATATATATATATATATATATATATATATATATATATATATACTTTTTTTTTTGTTTTTTTTTGTCATTTAGTTGCTTATTCTGTTTTCATCTGTTAGTGTCCAACATTGACCAAGCAGTCTTGGATGAGGACCATTCCGGTTCAAGGAGGTTGCAGAATCTCTGGAGGTGTGACAACTGCACTAAACACACTTTTGCATGACTGAATCTGAAGAATAGAGATTATTTTAAATATCTGTGTTTCTCTGTAGGGATTCACGCGAGGAAGCTTTGGGGGAATATTACATGAGGAAATATGCCAAGTCCTCAGGAGGCGAGCAGTAAGTCAGCAAGAGTTCATCCGTACTCAAGAGTGTATGGCACTTCTATGAAATGCATGACTGACTTCAGCACGTTGCAGTTTCGGAATTATAAGAATCCTGCCTAACTGCATAAACCTTTCTGTTTTTAGCTAAACATTCTTGTTCTGTTGTTTACTGCAGTTTCTATGGTGGCTCTGAAGATCTTTCTGATGACATCACCCAGCAACAGTTGCTTCCTGGGGTCAAGTATGAAAAAAAATAAAATAAAAATAATTTATTGATTATTAAATGTGCTGAATTAAATATTTATATATATATATAAAAAAGACCACTGGGCTTGTATTAAGAGATTTTCTCTTGCAGGGATCCTAATTTGTGGACCGTTAAGTGTAAGGTTAGTACTAGACATATCTAACATGGCTTACAGGTGCGGTGATGAGACTGCAGTATGTGCACAGTTTAATTCTTCTGTTTCTCTGTAGATTGGAGAGGAGAGAGCAACTGCCATCGCCTTGATGCGAAAATTCATTGCCTATCAGTGCACCGACACAGTAGGTTTTCCATAGTCCCTCTGTTTTAACTTGAGGTCTGTTTGTTTCATTCATTTTTACATAAGGCACAGAAATTTATGAACATAAAATTGGCTTCTTTGTGTAAAACCTTTCCTTGCACCTTTGTTTTTCTGAAAATAGATTCCTGTCATTTTTTTTTTCTTTTCTTTTTTTTTTTCTTCAAATTGTAGGCCAAGAGAGAACAAAACAACTGCAGTGCAGACAGTACATTTAGCATAAAAATGTTTGCTTAAAGGTGTCATACTAAAATGTTGTGCTTTGTTTCTCTGCACAGCCACTTCAAATCAAATCAGTGGTGGCCCCTGAGCATGTCAAAGGTTATATCTATGTGGAGGCATACAAGCAGACCCACGTCAAGGCAGCCATTGAGGGTGTTGGAAACCTGCGCATGGGCTTTTGGAATCAGCAGATGGTGCCCATTAAAGAGATGACAGATGTGCTGAAAGTGGTTAAGGAAGTGACTAACCTTAAACCCAAGTCTTGGGTTCGTCTTAAGAGAGGCCTTTATAAAGATGACATTGCCCAGGTGGGTACACTGGCTATATGGTCTTCAAGAAACTACTACAATGTTTTTTGGGTCATTATTAGGTTTTCTTTCCTACGGCTCTGCGCCAGGAGAATGTTTTATGTATGTATATAATAATTTCAACATAATTTCATCATTCACCTTTGTCAGGTGGACTATGTTGAACCGAGCCAGAATACGATCTCACTGAAAATGATTCCTCGTATTGATTTGGATCGCATCAAAGCGAGGATGAGCATGGTGGGTTATGTCATCATAATGGTCATATATCACAATGTATTTATACTACAATAAATATAAATGTTTTGAACATTGATAATAAGAAATGTTTCTTGAGCACCAAATCAGCATATTAGAATGTTTTCTGAAGAATCATGTGACACTGAACATTGGAGTAATGATGCTGAAAATTAAGCTTTTTAAAATATTACACCATTTCATAATACTGCTGTTTTTACTGTATTTTGATCAAATAAATGCAGCTTTGGTGAGCATAAGAGACATTCAAAAACATAAAAAAAAACACAACTTTTAAAAGTAGTGTATATGCTCTGTGTGACCTTTAAGTGACCTGATCCTGACATTGTTGTTCATTTCACAGAAAGACTGGTTTGCAAAGAGGAAGAAGTTTAAGAGGCCACCTCAGAGGCTTTTTGATGCTGAAAAGATCAGGTAAAAGTACACTTATTTGATGTTGAGTCTCATAATCACAACCTACTGAAACATTTCGGCCACACTGACACATGTGCTCTGCTTCACAGGTCTCTTGGCGGTGAGGTCAGCCATGATGGTGACTTCATGATATTTGAAGGCAACCGCTACAGCCGCAAAGGCTTCCTGTTCAAAAGCTTTGCCATGTCAGCTGTGGTAAGAGCCTTCACGCTCATTCTAGTTCTGGGTGTCTGTCTGATCACTCCTTATTGGTTCAATCCATGTCTCTTCTTGCGTAGATCACAGAAGGGGTCAAACCCACTCTGTCAGAGCTAGAGAAGTTTGAGGACCAGCCAGAGGGTATTGACCTTGAAGTAGTCACTGAGACAACAGGTAAAGACAACCAGGCAGCACTAGATCTCTGCAACAGTGCATCAAAATAGGAAAAAAAACAATTGCATGGAAAATCGATACCATGGGAAAAAAACTGCCATATAGATATTTTTAATATCATCTCATAATTTGGCTGCAGGTATATTAGGCTGCTGACACTTTAAGACCTGACACATGAATCCATTATACTGTTACACATGCGTTTTCTTTCTTAACTGTTTGTCCACTTAAAACAGAACTGACGGTGTTTACGTGAATACTCGCCAAGACCAGCATTTTGTGTGTATTTGACTGTTTAAGCGCAATAAGCAGTGAAAAAGAACTCAATTTAGTACTGAGTGGCGGCTTTATGTGCGCGCACTTTGGATATGAGCACAAAATCTGTAGGAATGAGTAAAATTATGTGCAATACTATGCTGAAATTCAAGCCCTGTAACACCAACACCAGGCGACGGTGAAGCCTCTTAAGTTTGGCTGAACTCATTGCTCAGCCTCCCTCATAGTCATACTATGGGCAAGCACATGGTCAACTAGTGGCACGAATTTCATCTGAGACTCCTTGTCTCCTTGCCCCTCATCCTCCTCTTCCTTCACCTCTTCCTCCACTCCTTACTGATCTTGCTCATTCTCTTCCTCCTCCTCCTCCTCTCTGGTGTCCTCAACCTTTTCAATCATGTCTCTCTGGATCCATTGTTCCAAAACTGAATGAACTGACTCTGGCTCTTTTATCTATCTATTGAGGGTTCTGATTAGTGTGTGATACATTTTGACTCTTAGTGTTTCCACGTGGGTAACTGTGTGCTAATTGAGCTCAAGCTATGCTGACTTAGCTTGAACAATATTGAACACTTGTGCTGATTCATGTGACAAAACAGGGGAATAGTGTTTATAGTTTAGGGAAATGGGTGTGCTTTTTGATAAATGACGTTGTGGTTTTTAAATTTTAGTTCAAAAGCCTGGTTATAGTGTTTTAAGCAACGAGGAAAAACTGTAATAAACAATTGACATTTTAACTGCTGTAAATTACCATGACACTTTTTTTTTTTTTTAAGTACTGGTGTACTGAGCAGTCGATCTGTGCCTACATGCAGAGTGAATCACAAAAAATTAAAACAATTTTTTATATTTATTTATTTATTTTTTTAACAGGTAAGGAGCGAGAGCACAATCTACAGGCAGGAGATAATGTGGAAGTGTGTGAAGGAGAGTTGATCAATCTTCAGGGCAAAATCCTGAGTGTGGATGGCAACAAGATTACCATCATGCCTAAGCATGAAGACCTCAAGGTGAGCAAATCAGTACAAGGCATTTTATCTTGGCCGCTCTTATTAGTTTTGAAGGTGAAGTGTGTGATTTCAGTGCCAATAGCATCACAAGATGCTAATCTTTGCAAAAGTTTGTGTATTGAATATCCTGTTCTGCATGATGTCCTTTTTTGCACCATGATTATTGCTTCACTGTCTTGTCTTTGTTTTTATTTAGGACCCTCTTGAGTTTCCGGCTCATGAGTTAAGGAAGTACTTCCGTATGGGTGACCATGTGAAGGTTATCGCGGGACGTTTTGAAGGTGACACGGGCCTCATAGTCCGTGTGGAGGAGAACTTTGTCATTCTGTTCTCAGACCTCACCATGCATGAAGTAGGTTTCGCTAGTAAGCTATGGAATAGCCCGTTCATAAAACACACACAATATACAGCAGTCAATGTTGTGTGTTCTTTGACTGATGTGATGCCTCTTTTTGTTCCAGTTGAAGGTCTTGCCTCGGGACTTGCAGCTGTGCTCTGAGACTGCCTCAGGTGTGGATGCAGGAGGTCAGCATGAGTGGGGAGAGCTGGTACAGTTAGACCCCCAAACTGTAGGTGTCATTGTCAGGCTGGAGAGAGAGACCTTCCAGGTAAAGTCCAAGAGAAACAGACAAGTGTAACGTGATCAAAATCCAGTAGGACACACTTGCTGGGTTTGATTTTTCACAGCAATAGCATACTTTTCACCATAGTTCATTTAAAGGGTTAGTTCACCCAAAAATGAAAATTATATAATTAATTACTCACCCTCATGTCGTTCCAAATCTGTAAGACCTTCGTTCATCTTCGGAACACAAATTAAGATGTCTTTGATAAAATCTGATGGCTTTTGTCATCAGTTAATCTGATTGCCAGCAAGTTAATCTGCTTTTTCAATCCCCAGAAAGGTACTGAAAACATATTTAAAACAGTTCATGTGACTACAGTGCGCCACAAAAAAAGAAAATAACAACTTTATTCAACAATTTCAAAACACTGCTTCATGAATCTTTACAAATCTTTTGTTTTGAATCAGTGGTTCAGTCACATGATTTCAGTAAACTAGGCTTCGTTACGTCATAAGTGTTTCGAAATTTCAATGGTTCGCGTGACTTTTTGTTTGATGCGCGCTCCGAACCAGTGATTCGGATAAATAACTGTTTTCTATTTCAATATATTTTAAAATGTAATCTATTCCTATGATGGCGAAGCTAAATTGTCAGCAGCCATTACATTTTTTTTTCAGGATTATTTTAATTAATAGAAAGTTCAAAAGAACAGCATTTATTTGAAATAGAAATCTTTTGTAATAATATACTTTTTTTTTTTTTTACTGTCACTTAAGTTTAATGCATCCTTGCTGAATAAAATTAAAACATTTTACTGACCTCAAACTTATGAACGAGCAGAATTCGCAACAAAAATATTCAGAGAAACATAAATAAAAAAGGTTAGTTTTACCAGGCAAGAAAAAATTAAAATACTTTTAAATGAAAGGCAGGACTTTGCTTCCTACAGCTGTCATATTGAGCATTGCTAATTTTTCTGCTGTCTCTGAATATTTTTTTCACAATGATTTGGTTTTAGGTTCTGAACATGCACGGGAAAGTTTTAACCGTACGACACCAGGCAGTGAACAGAAGGAAGGACAACCGCTTTGCTGTCGCTCTCGACTCTGAGCAAAACAACATCCATGTGAAGGATATTGTGAAAGTCATCGATGGACCTCATTCGGTACCTACCAGAGACCTGGGTCAAAGGTTTGACATTTACTTTATAACTGAAATGAAGTTAATATTCTCATTTATGTAATCTGTCAGGGCCGTGAAGGTGAAATTCGACACATCTTCAGAGGCTTTGCTTTTCTTCACTGCAAGAAGCTGGTTGAAAATGGAGGCATGTTTGTCTGTAAGGCGCGGCACCTCGTTTTGGCGGGCGGCTCAAAGGTAGGTCTGTTTTACACCTGTGGACAAATCTAATGTTTTTCCCAACTTCCCTATCATAAAACAGTCCTCTTTTCTTTCTAAAGCCCAGAGATGTGACCAATTTTACAGTGGGGGGCTTTGCTCCTATGAGTCCACGCATCAGCAGTCCAATGCACCCCGGCGGAGGTGGTAAGCATTTTCATGTAACTAATAGGGTTGTGCCACATAGTGGTTGAAGATCAGGGTTTTTATCATGCATTTAAACACTTGCAAATGCCAACGTCTTAAACTTTTTAGTTTTGGTCTGTGTGGTTGCCTTTTGAGCATTTGAATCTAATTGATATAAGCTCCTTTTATGTTTTGAACTGGGCATTATCTGTTGTGTTCTGGTCTTCCCTCCAGGTCAGCAGCACAGAGGAGGAGGAGGAGGAGGAGGTGGTGGAATGGGTCGGGGCCGTGGACGACGAGACAATGATCTGATTGGGCAGACTGTCCGTATATCCCAGGGACCGTACAAAGGTTAAATTATTTGAAAATACCTTTTTGTGAAACTCCATTTGCTTTGGTTTGGTATTTTGATATAGAATGCTATGAAATGTATAGATGGTAAGTGTGGCTTAAAGGGATAGTTCGCCCAAAAATGAAAATTGTTATTTACTCACCCTCAAGTTGTTCCAAACCTGTAGGAGTTTTTTTTTTTATTGAACACAAAAGAAGATATTTTAAGGAATGTTGGTAACCAGACAGTTGATGGCACCCATTGACTTCCATAGTATTCTTTTTTTTTTCTTACTATTGAAGTCAGTGGGTGCCATCAACTGTCTGGTAACCCACATTCTTTAAAGTATCAGCTTTTGCGTTCAACAGAAGAAAGAAATTCATACAAATTTGGAACCACTTGAGGGTGGAGCTATCCCTTTAAGTGTCCAAATTCTTTGAGACATTCACTTTGTCTTTTATTCCCATAAGCCACGAGTTTTTTAACACCTTTACTCAATACCACAGGTTACATTGGAGTGGTGAAGGATGCCACAGAATCAACCGCTAGGGTAGAGCTCCACTCAACTTGCCAGACCATTTCTGTGGACCGCCAGCGTCTTACAACTGTGTATGTTATTAGTTATCCGTCTGCAGTTTTTAGCAAAAAAAAAACCTCTGCTGATTCTATATTTGTTTATTCCATGTTTTGGCTAATTCCACGACACTATTTCAAGCTAGTATTAAAAATGTGCAGTACTCTTAGCTCTGCTTAACACATTGACACCAAGTTTTTTCAACAAGATTATATAAATAAAGGCATCACATTTCCACAACTTGTTGAACCAGTCTAAAGTTAAATGAGGCAGAAACATTGGGGTTTTTGTCTGACATGTTATTTTAGATTTTTTTGTTAGCCTATGCACTAGTGCAGTGAACTATGACCGACAGTACAGGCTCTGACAGCACAGGGATATTTGATGTGGGAACAAATTTAGCATATTGCGCACCTCATAGATTCCTGAGTTGATGGTTGCTTTTGGTATGTTGATACCTGTGAATCTACACTACCATTCAAAAGTTTATATTTTTTTTAAAAAGATGTTTCGAAAGATGTCTCTCAATGCTCACCAAGGCCGCATTAATTTGATCAAAAATACAGTAATGTGAAATATTACAATTTAAAAAAACTTTATTTTAATACATTTTAAATTGTAATTTATTCCTGTCATGACAAAGCTAAATTTAAGAACAGCATTTATTTGAAATATAAATCTTTTGTAACATTATACATGTCTTTACTGTCACTTTAGATCAATTTCTTGCACATTTGCTGAATATAAGTATTAATATCTTTAAAAAACAAAAAACAAAAAAAAAAAACATCTTATTGTCCCTAAACTTTTGAATGATTGTGTAGGTTTTATATCTCAACTGTCTGGTAAAACAAGTTTCTTTTGTGAACTTTTGTTCTCCTAATATCCTAATTGTTTAAATCTCAATGGTTTTGCTCTCTTTGAATCAGTGGTGGCAAAGAAAGACAAGGAAGAAGTTCCACCCATTTACGAACCCCAATGTATGGTTCCCAGACTCCCATTTATGGAACTGCCTCACGTACCCCCATGTATGGTAGCCAGACACCCCTCCATGATGGTAAGAAACTATATATATATTTTTATATACCTTGATGTTCTGCAACACATTTTTTTTTTTTTTTTTTTTTAAAAAGTCTTTCATTGCTCACAGGAAGCCGTACTCCTCACTATGGCTCTCAGACCCCTCTGCATGATGGGAGCAGGACGCCAGGTCAGAGTGGCGCATGGGACCCCAGCAATCCAAACACACCATCACGGTAAGAAGCAGAGCGAGAAAATCAATGCAATCAAACCGTCCTGCATACCTCAACTTAAACTAATTTTCCATCTGTTTCAGGCCCGATGATGAATATGAGTTCGCCTATGATGACGAGCCCTCTCCATCTCCTCAAGGTTATGGTGGTACGCCTAACCCTCAGACTCCTGGCTACCCAGAAGTGCCCTCTCCACAGGTCAACCCTCAGTACAACCCTCAGACTCCTGGGACTCCTGCCATGTGAGCGTTCATTCAGATGCTCAGATGCTTGTGATATGGCTCGATAACATCTTAAACTGAGTTAATTTTTGCACTATAGGTACAACACCGACCAGTTCTCCCCATATGCAGCGCCCTCTCCACAGGGGTCCTACCAGCCCAGTCCCAGCCCTCAGAGTTACCACCAAGTGGCCCCAAGCCCAGTGGGATACCAAAACACACACTCGCCCGCCAGTTACCACCCCACTCCATCACCAATGGCCTACCAGGTACAGTTTTGGCAGCTAAAGAAAGGAAGTAGTGACACTGACACTGAATGATTAAGAAACTAAATACACAGAAATAATTTTTTTACCATAAAACTAAAACCAAAATTAAAGTTTTCATTTAGCCAAAAACTGAAAATAACGTTTATTCAATAATCGGTTAGTGATAATGTTGTATACCAACATTTAAACTGAACACAAGATAGTTTTTATATAAACTTTTTAATGATAGATCGTTTTGTTTCTTTTTAAACGGTGAATGTAATAACTTGTTTTAATGACAGTTTTATTCAAACATGCTTTAAATAATGAAGACGTCACTAACAGGTTAAAGGGTTAGTTTACCCAAAAATGAAATTTCGGTCATTAATTACTCACCCTCATGTCTTTCCAAAACCGTAAGACCTTCGTTCATTTTCAGAACACAAATTAAGATATTTTTTGTTGAATTCCGAGGGTATCTGATCCACACATTAGGCAGCAATGTCATTGCACTTTTTGACGTCCAGAAAGATATAAAAGACATTGTTAAAATAGTCCATGTGACTGATAGTCCGAATTCTGGCTCAAGTGGCACTCCGGCACTGTTTTAACCATAGTCAAACCATAGTCAGTAGAAAATATATACATCAGTAATTAATCATACTTACAGGTTGTGATTCTGTGAAGCAAATTGGTCCAAATAAAGTGGGTACTGTGCCATCTTTAATAACCATTTATGAAATCCCTCACAGAGATTTGAGAAGCATTCCTCAAAAGGTTATACTGCTGTTGTATCACTGTGGTAATTTTAACCACGACTCTTCACATCCTTGTTCTTTGGAAGTGTTTACAAAGAGAATTTGCTTTTGCAGAGCAGAAAACAGCCCCTTCTTGACATGTACACAACATAAACCAACAACAATGTTTAAGGGCAGGTCAAAGTAGATGTTTTTCGCAGGCATTATGCAAATAGACGGAGTTGATTATTATTTCTTTTGGGAGACAATAACATTATGTATTGTGCACTTTCGACTTTACAACTTTGCAGACCGTTTATATTCACAGACCGCTATATTACAAACTGCATAAAAGGTAACTTGAAACCATAATGGGGCACTTTAATTTTACTAATTTACTAATGCATTTTTAAAATTTAAAGTTGTATCTGTTAACATTTATGTACTATGAACTAACATGAATGATCATTGTATAATCAATATATTCATTTTTATTTCTTTATATTTAAAAAGTATTATACATTTTCATGGTCATTACTGTTTTTTTTTTTTGTTGTTGTTGTTTTTGTAATAAAGTTCAGCACTATTTTACTTGGAGAGTTGTTTGCAAAGCACAAAGCTTTTTGCGATTCTTGGATGTGTTCATGTTCAACTGAAAACAGCATAGACTAAAAGATCAATTTTGGGATTTAAGAATTAGCTAATCAAAATTAAGATCAATTGAAATTGAGAAATCATTATCAAGCCAGCTCTATAGTGCATGTTTACCTGCTGTAGCTTAATCCTTGTTGTCCACAAAATAGACACTAGCCATGTTTCCATTACAGATTTGTGCAAAATGAATTTTTCCTCTCAGTAAGACCGCCCTATTTAAAGAATAATCGACTTTTACATACACCAGGTGACCTGTAAATGTGAAAAAAAAAAAAAAAAATTGCAGTTTTGTGAAATATTCCTTTTTCTACTAGCCTGAAAAACCACCTCATGCGAGCGTAAACTTATTTGCGATGTTTGGGAGTTTTTTGTGAAAATTGGCACGTTTCCATTGGCTGTATTTTCAGTTCACAACTTCAATTTGCACAATTTGAAGGGTAATAGAAATGCAGCTCCTGACAGAGTCAAAACTGGACAAAAGCTAATTAAAAGTCATTGTTTTGGTCCATGATTTTGGGCATTTGTTATTTCAGCTGACTATTTTCAGTTTCCACAATTTCAGCGCATCAAAAGCTTGGAGCATCGTCTTCTTTATTTGAATAAATCAACTGCATAAAATTAGTCTTAAATTGTGCTCCATGTGCTCCTCAGGCCAGTCCAAGTCCCAGTCCAGTAGGGTACAGTCCGATGACTCCTGGAGCTCCATCTCCGGGAGGCTACAACCCTCACACCCCTGGATCTAACATCGACCAGGCCTCCAGTGAATGGGTCACCACAGATATCATGGTGCGTGTGAAAGACACATTTCTGGATGGAGGTGTCATCAATCAGACCGGCATCATTCGCAGCGTCACCGTAAGTGAAGGTTTTTTTTTTTTTTTTTTTTTAAGAAGTAGATGTGCTGAGAGTGTCAGCAAGATTCTACATGCAGAGGCATGTGGGTTTTGGATTTGCATATTCTGTAATGTTGAGATGCTCAGGGCTGATTTTACATTGAATAGGGAATAAATCATCTCACAACATGGACACACCTAATCTGTTTTATGGTTAATAGAACATTGAGAACTTCACCCTGAAATTGCACTTTATCCATGGAAAAAAATCCTTTGCTTCTTTCACACAGGGAGGGATGTGCTCTGTTTTCCTGCAAGACACCGAGAAGGTTGTTAGTATTTCAAGTGAACACCTGGAACCTGTTACACCAACAAAAAACAACAAGGTACTACTGAACTTATGGAACCATTTCCCAATCTACTAAATGTGATAGCAAGATAATTATGATCCAGTATATACATTCATTGTGCTCCTTACAAATTAACAAAAAAGTATGTTAAACATTATTCAGTACGCAGTGTTTTTTTTAAAGAACAGCAAAACCATAACCATGAAAGTAACAGGTGCAAGAACCAATTAAGCATAGATTCACCTTTTAATCACCTATGAATTAAATCCATGCCTCGGACATGGAAGTGAAGAGAATCAACCAGCCCAATTTTCGCTTGTCTCCATTATCTTTTTTCCTCATCTATGTAGCTATATTGTCATATAAGGAATGAGCAGTGAAGCCACACAGAATATCTCTTAGATTTAAGCACGTCGCTCCTCCTGCTGAACCACGTACCAAATTAACTGAAAACACACTCACTCAACTTAAAGCTGCTTTTTTTTTGGTTAAAAATGATCCAAAATCCATTTTTGAGCATGTACATAACCAGCCAGTGTTCAAAACCATCTCCGATTCACAACGGTAAGCTTGTAATGTTTTATAATTCAGGTGGTACTGGTGGGTTTCCGTGGGAAATTCGAACTTGTTTTTGCATCACGTCTATATACATAAAGAACAAGTCCCAGCTAGTAGACTAAATTGCATGTGAGGCGGATCATTTATAGCCTTTTCTCACAGCAGCTGCAATAATTAAACGTATCATTTTGATTGCGGATTGTATGGTATGACATATTAATGTTAGAGATTAGTTCTATAGGTAACGCTAATACACACTAAATAGCCTACACATAGTCACACAATGCTGATGACGTTAACATTACCAATTTGAGAAAGTATAACAATAATAATAATTTGCACAGTTTGATGTGATCCAAGCTAAGCGATCATTAGATTTAATCACCATTGACAGCGCAATTTACTGTAATGCTTTTTTTCTTCCTTTAGTTGGTTCGAACAAAAGTGGCAGACATGTTACTGGTTCAGATGACATTTTCTTTTCATTAAATTCTTATGTTGGTCATACTTCAAGACTACAATCTTTGATTCCAAAGTAAAGTATCCACACCGGTGTATTGATTGACAGCAAACATTAGATTCATCCGCACTGAGGAGCCGTGCCGAGGCACAATGCACGTACAGATAATTCTGCAAACAACTGCAATTGCAGGTTTCAAACAGAGATGATGACAAAGAGGCAAAACTATGGACTGCAGTTTTAAGAACCTTGTGATTATATGTGTGTGTGTCATAATCATTTGTTGTAACATTTGGAAAAATGTTTCTCTGCAATGAATACATGTGAATGTGTGCTCTTCAGGTGAAAGTGATTCTGGGAGAGGACCGGGAGGCCACGGGAGTCCTGCTCAGTATTGATGGTGAAGATGGCATTGTTAGAATGGAACTGGATGAGCAACTGAAGATTCTCAATCTCCGCTTCCTTGGGAAATTGGAAGTGTGAAGAAAACCACACATTTAAACATTTTGCTATTCGAATGCAGATGCTGCAGATTAGTCAGTTTCAGTGAGCTTTTTTTTTCTCTCTTTTTTTTTAATTAGTTGAAGATTTTAGTGGAAAGTCTATTTTCTGTTTCTTCTGTGGTGTAGAACTGTACTTTTTGGCAAATTGATTCCCATGTCAAATAAAATGTGAACTGTAAGTTCCTAAATCCATCCATCCTGAGTGTTCGCATGAAATATTTAATAGCTGTTGACTGTTCATTTTAAACCCCTTTACTGCCTGCCAATACTTGGAACATCGACCATAAAGAGGAATTCCATTTTTATTCACTTACGAGTGATTTGAGCTCCAGCAGAGTTAAAGCGCTGTGCCCTGCACCACTAGTTTGAAGTTTATTCAACATCATGGTCCATTCTGAACCTTTAATGTCATTGACAATTGGTGTATATTCTGAGTGCATTAAAGGTCTTTCAAAACACTTTAACCCCTGTGATTTGCATATTTATTGAGTTTATTTTTTATACACAAAGTTTGAATATTTTAGGAATTATATAGCATTTTTCTTTAAATAAATGCATCAGGTTTGAGAAAAAGGATAGTCAAACATGAGAACATAGTGAAAGTCTATAGCTACAGTTTCTTAGTTACAGGGATCATGAGGATTTTCATAGTTAATTGGAACATAAAAAATGGTGGTGTTCTTTGGACAGGGATGTGCTGGGCTGTTAAACCACGCTAGCGTATTGAACTTTTCTTCTTCCTCTTGTTCTTGTTTGTGGCATCCAAGGGTTTGGTTCCTGAAGAGATGGATCTTCAGCTGCATCCACGCTTCACGACCCTAAAAAAATAAAAATAAAAGGACCATTATGGTTTTGGGTTTAGGGTTTTTTTTCCTCATTAATGTACACACAGCACCCCATATTGACAGAAAAACACAGGACCATGTGATATTTCAGTTTTTCTTTTTTAATAAATCTGCAAAAATGTCAACAATTCTAAGTATTCAGACCTTTTGCTGTGACACTCATATATTTAACTGTCCATTTCTTCTGATCATCCTTGAGATGGTTCTATACCTTCATTTGAGTCCAGCTGTGTTTGATTATACTGATTGGACTTGATTAGGAAAGCCACACACCTGTCTATATAAGACCTTACAGCTCACAGTGCATGTCAGAGCAAATGAGAATCATGAGGTCAAAGGAACTGCCTGAAGAGCTCAGAGACAGAAATGTGGCAAGGCACAGATCTGGCCAGGGTTACAAAAAAATTTCTGCTTCACTTAAGGTTCCTAAGAGCACAATGGCCTCCATAATCCTTAAATGGAGGACGTTTGGGACGACCAGAACCCTTCCTGGCCGTCCAGCCAAACTGAGCTATCGGGGGAGAAGAGCCTTGGTGAGAGAGGTAAAGAAGAACCCAAAGATCACTGTGGCTGAGCTCCAGAGATGCAATTCGGAGATGGAAGAAAGCTGTAGAAAGTCAACCATCACTGCAGCCCTCCACCAGTCGGGGCTTTATGGCAGAGTGGCCTGACGGAAGCCTCTCCTCAGTGCAAGACACATGAAAGCCCGCATAGAGTTTGCTAAAAAACACCTGAAGGACTCCAAGATGGTGAGAAATAAGATTCTCTTTTTGGCCTTAATTCTAAGCGGTATGTGTGGAGAAAACCAGGCACTGCTCATCACCTGTCCAATACAGTCCCAACAGTGAAGCATGGTGGTGGCAGCATCATGCTGTTGGGGTGTTTTTCAGCTGCAGGGACAGGACGACTGGTTGCAATCGAGGGAAAGATGAATGTGGCCAAGTACAGGGATATCCTGGATGAAAACCTTCTCCAGAGTGCTCAGGACCTCAGACTGGGCCGAAGGTTTACCTTCCAACAAGACAATGACCCTAAGCACAAAGCTAAAATAACGAAGGAGTGGCTTCACAACAACTCCGTGACTGTTCTTGAATGGCCCAGCCAGAGCCCTGACTTAAACCCAATTGAGCATCTCTGGAGAGACCTAAAAATGGCTGTCCACCAACGTTTACCATCCAACCTGACAGAACTGGAGAGGATCTGCAAGGAGGAATGGCAGAGGATCCCCAAATCCAGGTTGCATCTTTCCCAAAAAGACTCATGGCTGTATTAGATCAAAAGGGTGCTTCTACTAAAGACTGAGCAAAGGGTCTGAATACTTAGGACCATGTGATATTTCAGTTTTTCTTTTTTAATAAATCTGCAAAAATGTCAACAATTCTGTTTTTCTGTCAATATGGGGTGCTGTGTACATTAATGCGGGGAGAAAAAAAATGAACTTAAATGATTTTAGCAATATAACAAAGAGTGAGAAATTTAAGGGGGTCTGAATACTTTCCGTACCCACTATATATATATATATATATATATATATATATATATATATATATATATATATATATATAATATATATCTGAAGAAAAAAACTTTTTTTTTTTTTTTTTTTTTTACTGAATACTATTAAATATAACTTAACATTGCTTCACTCACCTTGCTGTCCGTCACACATTGCAAATCATAGTCGTTTCCAAGCAGCGGGGTCAGGGCACCGCGTATGTCCTCATGCTGCAGATCACATAATGGAAAGATTAATGAAGTGTTATTTCATAATGTATTAAATGTGATTCATCATGATTCATGGCCAATCCAATAAACATACCTTATATGACACATCACATGAGGTTTTGATTCCAACGCATTCCAAGACACTGCAAAAAATTTAATTTTGTGGAAATACACCTAGATGAGCTCATGATAAAATGATATCACAATATGTGCTGATAACACCCACCTATCAATGTCAAAGAGTTTCCGAAGCTTGACTGCGACTTGAAAATAAAGAATTGGTGAGCCCATGGTCTCCTCGCAGCCTGCACACGTCCCGTGTTTAATCCATTCCTCCTTCCTGCCAAACCAAATCAATCACTATCGCTTCTCAATGGTGCAAAATATGCCTGAGCTGCTAACAGACACACCAGCAATCACAAAGTTTAAAATGCTCTAATTTTTCTGTTTACTCTGTTCTGCTTATATACACTTTCTCAGAAGTGGCCACTATGAAATTAATAAGGACAATTCTTATTTTTTAAAGGAATATTGCAGTGTGTAAATATATATATATATATATAAATTCCTATGCCCTCATAATATTTCATCAAAATAAGTCAGCATGAAACAGAAGTTGAGATAGTCTTGTGATAGTCAAGAAATGTATATCTGAATAAAATGACTTCTCAAACTAGAGGGAAAAAAAAGTGGGGCGGGGCTTTGATTTTGGCTTGAAAAGGTCCATTGCCTATTCTCAATACCATAGAGATGTATAATTTAATACATTTAAAAAGCAACATTTTACTGCTCAAACAAAAGTCATCATTAAACCAAGCAGCTTTCTGTTGGCCAGTGTGGCGAATTTGCATGACAAACTTGAACATGAGCGAAATCTGCACAAAATCTCAATGACTGGATTTCGCCTGTGAAATTTCGCCAAGCAGCAGTAAATGTGATAGCACCTTTACTGTGGAAAAGTGTCATTATTAAGCTTTAAGACATAGGCTTTATGCCGAACATCACATGAACAAACAGAAAAAGAGGTCCCATCAAATCTGGCCTGTGTTGTGGGTAACGCATTACAAGTAATGTGAGTTATATAATCAGATTACTTTATTCAAGTAACTAGTAAAGTAACGCATAACTTTTAAATTTACAGCAAAATATCGGAGTTACTTTTTCAAATAAGTGTAACACAAGCCTCCCACTTATTGACTGACACCTCTTTTGTCCCCATGTTGAGAGAAATCTGGACACAAATATACCTTATGTATTTAATCTCACTTTATTATTCACGATCCAATTCAACCAAATGCAAAAGTGACTTTAGTTAAACATCACATTTGAGATTCATTTTGATGTTTTTATTGCTGAAATAAGAGTGTTGAACTTTCTTCTCCTGCACCCTATTCTTCTACAATCCAGTACAGCTGAAAGGTTTGTTTGAGCTGCGCCCTCTACTGTACAGGTGTGAATTTGCATTTCCTTATTCATTTCACTTTTGGTGTAAAAAAAGGCCTTAACATTTGCCAAAAATAAAACATTTGTTGTTTATTAGTTTTTTTATTTTTTATTTTATTGAAAACAAACAAGCAAGCAAGCCCAGCCCAGGTGAGAAAAAGTAGCGCAAAAGTGATGTAACACATTACTTTCCATAAAAAAGTTACTAATGCAATTAGTAACTTTTTAGGGAATAATGCAATAATGTAACATTACTTTTAAAAGTAACTTTCCCCAACACTGCTGACGGAATATCTATGGACTTTTAAGGTTATCTAGCTAACCTAGCTAGTTATTTTTATTGTTTTCGTTTAATTCAATTTAAATAATTTAAATAAGAAAGAAGAAAAATAAAACACTTTTAGATATCTATGTGCATATGTGATGGACATCGGTTATGCTCAACTTTGCTCCTTTTTAAAGTATCTTAAGTAGAACAACTTTACATTTAACAAAGCATGAACATGAAAAAAATCATAAGTCATGTTTACCAGAAGTAGAAGTAGTGTTTTCCTTTTATAAATGATGGCCAGAGCTGATTGAGTTCAGGCTCAATTTCCTGAACATAAACATGATCATTCAAATTTTATATTTCACTTTTTAAAATAATAAATAAACAAACATAAAGAAGATTGAGACATTTTTACCTGAAGATGGGAATGAAATACCGGCCAGCAGTCACAGCAGTGACCTGTATGCATAGGCCTAAGAGTCATTAGAAAAACACAGTTAAATATACAGTACTTCAGATTTTTTTTTTTTTTTTGATCATCAGAAAAAATCTAAGATTTAAAAATAAATAAATTAGAAATATAAGAAACAATAATGCCAAAAACGGAGTGTCTATTTACACTAAGTGCAAATAACGTCCCTTGTTGGCAAACGCTTTTTACACTAGCTCCGCCCACCAATGTCTGGTTGGGTCACTCAAGTTTAAAAAAAGAGGTGCGGAATTCATCGTTTTCAGTGGTGCAGCACTAGCAAAAAAGGCTTGCAGACCTAGTTTTTAACGCGATCGCCGCAGGTTCGAATCCGTCTTTTGCAGAGCTCGCATTTATTTTCAATAAAAATGAAAATAATGTGCGAAAAGTGGAAATAAACTGCGAACGAGTGTCTAATAATATTAAAAGTGTTTATTAGGTAGGGTTAGGGGAAGGTGTAGGGAAGGGAAGGTTTTTATTCTCCAAATAAGGCAGCATCCATTTAATAATTTTAATAAATATAATCATTTACACTCTATGACATTATTGCATCCTGTTAATGTACAAAAAAATTAAGGTGCAAATAGTATTTGCCAATATAAAGTATAGATAGCATCTAATTACTATTTACTCTTATTGGAAAGAACTGATACTTTTACATGGTGTGAATAGAATCTATCGCTATTTTCACCGAGTATAAATAGCATATTGCTAAGAAAATGCTGCTATTGTCACTTAGTGTAAATATATTGCTATTTTCACTTAGTGTAAATAACATCTACAGCTATTTGCACTTAGTGTAAATAGCATCTATCACTAAGCAAATATGCTATTTTCACTTAGTATAAATAGCATCTATTGGTATAGATGCTATTTTTGGTTTTTTAAAAACAAAAAAAAACAAAAAACAAAACAAAACAGAATGTTCCTGTGAAGTATTTTGATTTTTAACCAGGGTTTTTAGATTTCAGATCAACAGAAGTGGCAACAGCCATTGTATTTCTCACCATAGGCCATGGATGGTCCAGTTGGAAACAGTCTGAGGTATTTGACAAATGGTTTTGTTGTTAAGACCCTGTAGGAGGATGGAAAAATATGATCGATCTTGTTGAGTAGAAGTGACAGCATGTGCAGCATGAAAGGCAGAGTTGGTTTTCATTATCAATTTCAGTAATAAGCTTCACATGATTTCAGGTAGATTGCAATAGAGTCTTGTATAAAGTTTTCTAGCACTGTTGTAATATATAAAATATAAAAACATACTATACAGAAACTCCCAGGCCACTGAAGAGTGAGCTGCATACAAGTCCAGTTGCATGAGCTGAAAATGAAAAAAGCAGTGCAATGTTTTACTGCTATGTGTCCACTTGTGCATTTACAGTAATGTTTAGCCAACTAAACGTATGGTGATTTATTAATTTAAAAATATTTGTCTTACTGCTTCGTGACAGTCCCAGAGCAGAGTCCATTATCATACGTGAGGACCCAACCAGTGACAAGAGCAGCGGTGCAGGCCCAGAGGATGTGTTTGTCTGAAACAATACAGTTTAAGTCTGTGTATAGAATTTAAAACAACTGGAACCTGATGTTTATATATAGCTCTTGTAAATATTAGAAAATACTTACCATAGCTCATGTTGATCTGGCAGTTCTGAAATCTTGTGACAGAGTGCCAGCTTCAGTTTCCTTTCCCCAGTCTAATGCAGAAGCGAAACGTAACACAATCTAGAGGTTGTTCTATGTTTGCATGGCTGAGAAAAGGAAGTGATACCGCAATGCATTATGATTAGGGAGAATTTGAGAAAGACTAATTATGTCTTGTCTGCTTCATATAGGTGAAAAAGTTCTCTGTAACCAGTGTTGGGTAAGTTACTTCAAAAAAGTAATTAATTACTAATTACATCATCAATGTTGTATTTAAAATACTTTTCTAATTACTCTGTCTGAAAAGTAATTTAATTACTCAATAAGTAACTTACTAATTACTTCTTATTCCCAGTATAAAATTCCCTATAAACCTTGACCGGATAGACAATAGAAAGGAAACTCTTTTAATAATTTAGTCAAACATGTAATAGTTTAGCTTTTTAAAACATTTTAACTTCATTAAAACATACACTATAATACTTTTATTTACTTTATAATACTTACATTTTTTTAAACAAATAAAATAGGGATAACAAATAGGGATGTCACTATACCAAAAATCTAGTACCACGGTAAAAATATATAAAAATACAAATAAAACAAAGCTATATATTTTTTCCAGGTATCTAACAGTAGTAAGTAAAAATAACACAGAAATTAAATAATCAAATATAAAATAACTCTGCATAATCATAACTGTATAAATTAAATATAGATTAATCCTTATTAAAGCTTTTCTTTTGTTGTTTGATTATCATTTATAATACAGACAGTAGCATGTTTTAAAGGCTGCTGTCACTGAGACCTAATGGACAGAGACAATATGCTGTTACACATGCTGTTCACATTCACATAACCAATGCGAGTATACACCAAGACGGGCATTTTGACATAACTGTGTGTGTATTTGAACGTTTATGTGTAATAAACTGCGAAAATCTGACACTCGCGAGAGGCGGCTATGTGTGTGCGCTTTGGTTGAGAGCGCACTGACTGAAGACCGTCTCTCAGAGAGCGCGCCCAGGTTTTTCTCCCTGTGACATAGCTTACATTTTACCGTAATGTTCTTGCCTACCTGTGTCAAAAAAGTGAAGTAATTGGAATATTTCCATTCTGCAAAAACGGCCACTCGCTTCTGCCGACATCTCCAGACAGCCAACTGGTGCGAAGTTGCGAACTCACGCGCAACTGCACTACAGCTAATGATTTTAAAGAGGCAGTATTTACATTTACCTTTAGACGACACATTTAGATTTTAAATTCAATATTGATTTAAACAGAACTGTTGAACTACATTATACAGGTTTGAAGTACATTATAAAGTACATTATAAGTAACTGTAATTAAATTACCTAAAAATGAACAGTAATCCCTTACTTTACTTTTTCAGTGGATAAGTAATTTAATTACACGTTACACGCGTTACACCCAACACTGTCTGTAACCCACTTTAGGGCAAACAGGCTGAAATGTTGTTTTTAAAAAATCAAAATAAAATAAAATACACATAAAACAATAATTTTATATTGTTTACTTATTAAGCTATTTAAAATGTCTTTAAATTAAACATCCTTTTATTAAATATGCACATTTTGTCATAATACAAAATATGTATATTATTTTACAGAGCAAAATTTCACTTAAAATTTTCTTTCATAAATGCAAACCATCTAATGCTAATGTAATAGGAAATTATAAAAAATATATAAAATTAAATGCTTATTTGTCTGATGGCTATTATTTCATTATTTTATTCTGATTAAATTTATTTTTGCAGCTAGGTGAAACTGCAAAATAGTTGACTAAATGATTACATTATTTTGAATATACTAATATAATTTAATTTTAAATAATGTAATATATTTTGAAGTTGCAAAATAGTTGTGGAAAAGCCAAAATTGTGAAGTCCAACCAAACTTATGACTCCTTTAAAATGATAAGTATTGCATGTAATTACAGCTTATCTGTTGCAGAAATAATGGACATTCATGAGATAAACAAAACAGCCTGCAGATTTCAGGATAGTACATTATTTGTGCTAATCTTTAAAGGGTTAGTTCACCCAAAAATTCTGTCATTAATTACTCACCCATCATTCATTCCACATCCATAAGACCTTCGTTCATCTTCAGAACACAAATTAAGATATTTTTGATGAAATCTGAGAGATATGTGACTCGTCCATAGACAGCAATATAATCAACACTTTCAAGGTCCAGAAAGGTACTAAAGACATCGTTAAAATAGCCGACGTGACTGTAGTGGTTAAACCTTAATGTTAATGTTATGCGCAAAAACAAAACAAAAATAATGACTTTATTCAACAGTATCCTCTCTTCTGTGTCATTCTCATGCACTATTTACATCCAGTGCTTCCAGGTTATGCTGAGCCAGTGTTCTGACGTAGAACCTGGAAGTGCTGAACGCAAACAGCATAAGAGAATGACATTTTTTCATTTTTGGGTGAACTAACCAATGTTGGGGAAAGTTAGTTTTAAAAGTAATGCATTACTCCCTAAAAACTAATTTTGTTACTTAGTTACTTTTTATGAAAAGTAATGTGTTACTTTTTCTCATCTGGGCTGGGCTTGCTTGTTTGTTTTTTAATAACAACAAAAAAGTTCTATTTTTTGGTAAAGTAAAGGCCCTTTCACACCAAAAGTTAAATGAATTAAGCCTCAGGCTGAAAATACATATTTACACCTGTACAGTCGAGGGCGCATCTCAACAAACAAGCCTTTCAGCTGTGCTGCCAATCTGGATTACAGAAGAATGGATTCAATCTAATCTAAAGTAATTTTTGCTTATTAGTATGGTTGAATTAGATCATTGAAGGTCAGCAGCAAAGACATTGGTTAATAAAGTGAGATTAAATACATAAAGTATATTTGTATAATTTAATATAGTTAATTATTACAGGTTTGCATTAAATTCTGAGATTGTATTTCACTGTTTTTATTCATTTTGAGGAATACTGAATGTATTTGTGCAAGTGAGATATGCAGTAAATGCATGTTCACATTTAATCTAGAACTACAATAACCATCATGTAAGGAATAATTGACGACAGGCCATTTCTTACGCATCTCATCCCAAACCTCCATTGCTAATTTCAAAATGTCATTTCAGAACTAGTAACGAAGGCTTGAGCCTTGATAGCAGAATAATACCATTGATACAATATGTCTATGATTGATACAGTTATTAACGCAGTTGAAATAACTGAAATCATTTGGCGAAGTGATATGGAACTGCAATGCAGTCAAGACCTACCTAGGTCTAACTACTTTAGCCATGCGTTTCCCTGAAAATAATTTTCAATTTTAACCTTCAAACGTTGGTCAACCAATCATATTTGAGCATTCAACAGCCCCCATAGTATAAGTTCACACAGCGCACACAACACCTCTGCACTTTATGTCTCTCAACATAGGGACAAGAGAGCTGTCAGTCAATAAATGTGAAAACTTGCGTTATTTATTTGAAAAAGTTACTTATTTTCTTGTAAACTGAAAAGTAATGCGTTACTTTACTAGTTACATGAAAAAGTAATCTGATTACGTAACTCAAGTTACTTGTAATGTGTTACCCCAACACTGGAACTAACCCTTTAACTTTCTGATTAGGAAGGTATTAGCAGTGTATGACTGGACTTGTATTAGCAGTTGGCTGTTCAGGGTTGTCTTTCCCCACCTGACCGTACTTGGCTCCAATTCAAAAACTCTGCAATATGTGTGCGTCCTTGTAAGGGCCCCAACTAGACAAGAATCAACAAGCTTAACAGAGAGCAGCGTTGGACATGAGGCATTTACTGGTAAATACACTGCTGTTCTTCTTGATTTCTCTATGGTTAGCAACCCAACAGCTGTAGATGTGTGATCAGGAAGAATCTACTCCTAAAATACTTGTGAAACAGGAACTATGCCATAGAATGATACTCGGACCATCGGTACTGCAGGCATTGTTTGGGAAACTAGTTATTAGATGGTAGTCTCATTTTTGATATGAAAAAAATTCAAAATTTTGTTGTTGTAAAGATTGAAACTTTGGCATTTTTGGTGGCTGTTGAATGATTGATAGCCGTAAATGACCTCTAAAGAAAAGACTCATTCAATGGTCACCTAATACTGTCAAGCTTACCAAATTCTAGTACTATACAAGCAGTAAAGTTTTCAGAAGTTTGCTTGTCTTCATTTTCTGCTTTAAACGTGTCCTCATATGAAGCAGGCACAACTGTTTTTTTAAATGAACAGTCGGAAGGTCATGTCACCATTAGCTTCTCCACATTTAGCATGTCTACATGCAGACAAACACACATGCTGGTGGAGAGTGAAGTAAAAAGGGGTGGGACATTCTAAGCCCAACCATCCAGTGTGTATTACACTCTGATTGGTTTGCTCCAGGTGCTGGTGAGCAGTAATTGGCTAAAACCACAACACATAACTGCGCCACATGAACGGAGTTGACCTTCAGAACCATAAAATGTTACATTCCTTTCACATGTTTCATTCTTGACATACTTAAAATATGTCAACATGTCAAGTGGTTTAGTTCTCTGAGACAAACATATGCTTGACTGAGTGCAGAGTGCTGAGATAAGTAAAATATTCCAATTTGGAGTTACTTAGTCTTCTGTTTGGGACCTGAGAGACCTGATTGAGCATTGTCTTAATCTAATAAGAAATAGTCATAAATAAAACATATATTTAACTCTTTCCCTGCCAGCATTTAAAAAAAAGAAAAAGTTGCCAGTCATTTCCCCCAGAATATTTGTTGTATGAATATATGAAAATACAAAATATCAAAACAAAGCCACTGCTTTAAAAAAAAAAAAAAATTATATATATATATATGTGTGTGTGTGTGTGTGTGTGTGTGTGTAAATATATCCTAGCTTCATGCATTCTTTTTATCAACAATACAAGTTTCTTTAAAAAAAAAAAGCAACATTTTGAACAAAAAGCTGAGAAAATTGTGTTTTTGTCATAGATTGTGTACGGATCAGATTCGGAACATTGATCAAAACATAAGATGGAGTAGATCACGTCCATTAAAGGGATAGTTCACCCAAAAATGAAAATTCATCATTTACTCACCCTCAGGTTGTTCCAAACCTGTATAAATTTCTTTGTTCTGTTGAACACAAAGGAAGATATTTTAAAGAATGTGGAAAACTGAACAGTTCTGGGGCACCATTCACTTCCATAGTATTTTTTTTTTCTACTATGGAAGTCAATGGTGCCCCAAAGCAGCCTGGTTACAAACTTTTTTTCAAAATATCTTCCTTTGTGTTCAACAGAACAAAGACATTTATACATGTTTGGAACAACTTGAGGGTGAGTAAATGATTTTTGGGTGAACTATCCCTTTAACACCCCCAAAGCTTGCACAGTCCTATACCTCATCCTGGAACGACATTTCATTTGGTAACATTAGGCAGTTTTGATTTATATGCTGTTTATGATAAATGATTATTTTAGTTTACCTGTGCGCAAGCAATGCTTTAAGCATGTGTTTCTGCTTCTTCTTCGCTTGTTTTTGGATCCGGAGGAATTCTGTACTCTTTCAGGAGATGCGTAATAGTGCCCCCTACCATATAACAGTGAAAATATGGATTGCCGGAAAATTCTGAGAATGGCAGGGAAGCGTTGTGTCATAAATTATGGAAAATTCCACCTATTTCAGGGAAAGAGAAACTGTCCACATGAAAAAAACTGCATTACTTGAATGGAAAATAAAAGGTTATTTTTGAAATGCTATTACTATTTGTTTTTGATATTGCTAGTGATATTTGCTATTACTAGTGTTTTGAAATCAGCCGTCACTAGATATAGTTGAAAAGTCATTATTTTGTTTTTTTTTTGGCACACAAAAAGTATTCCCATCGCCTCACTGAGCCATCGGATTTTATCAAAAATATTTAATTTGTGTTCTGAAGATGAACAAAGGTCTTACAGGTGTGGAACGACATGAGGGTGAACTAACCCTTTAAAAGACACTTAATATAAAGTGTAACCATTTTTTCACTGAAAAAATTATTTTTTGAAGGTGTAACTAGATTATAGGATTAGGTTTTACAAGAAGATACTTTTACGGTTTTTCTACTTTAAAATGTCATGTTTATTTCAATGTGTTACTTGTCATTTCTTTGTAATTGTTTGTGAAATTTACTAGCAATTTCAGAGTGAAATTTGTTTCTACACCAAATTCTTTCAGTGTACATTATCTGGGATTTTGAGAACTGTTCATTTCAGATTGACTGAAGACAACTGAAAAGGCTTCAATTACTCACATCCTTAACATGTAATGAGACTGTACTGAGGTCTGTTGGTCCTTTGAGTTTATTTCTCCTTCACTCTTTCAGAGTCTTCCACGTCTAGCCTCCCGGGCGTTTAGCACAACAGTCCGGCAAATGAAAAACAAGGTGCCGGATAGACAGAAGGTTTTCCTGGTAAGACGAATTTCAGACTGACGTGATGTCAAAAATACACTCCAACATAAAATTTTCATCCGTTCAGAAGGAGTGTGCACTGACTTACATTTGCAGATGGAAATGAATCCAATAATATCTGATTACTGCAAGAAACAAACATGTCCACTGCAAACATATTTTTGTCTGCAAAGATTACTTCTGTATGACTAAAAGGGCTTTTCAATTATTACAAATGTTTTGTCAAATGTTTTATCTACATTTCCAGGAGGATAACGGTCTGCCTGTCCACATTAAAGGAGGCACTACCGACGTCCTTCTGTACCGTTTGACCATGACCATCACATTAGCAGGTATAAAACCTCATGGTCAATTATGATAACTCAGATTTACTTATTTTTGTTTACTTAGGTTTATATAAAGTGCATACCAGTATTAAGACAAGTCTTCTTTTTCTTTGTGATTCTGTTTAGGCACTGCCTTTTCCTGTTACTGGTTGCTGTTCGCCTCTATGCCCAAGAGTAAAGCATAAGAACTTTAAAGCTGCATGATGCTGTACAAATCCATTTCATTTCAAATACCTTGAACAATAAAACACATATATATAAAAGATGAGTGTATTAAATCCTACAAATGGGTCTCTATCACTAAGTGGTGTTTGGTCACTACAATACACAGTACCGTTCAAAAGTTTTTTTCAAAAGTGCTCACCAAGGCTGCATTTATTTGATCAAAAATACAGTAAAAACAGTAATATTTTGAAATATTATTACAATTAAAAACTATTTTCTGTGAATTTTCAGCATCACTACTCCAGTCTTTAGTGTTATATGATCCTTCAAAAAATCATTCTAATATGCTGATTTGCAGCTTAAGAAACATTATTATTATCAATGTTGAAAACAGTTGTGCTGTTTAATATTTTGGGCCCACTTTATATTAGGTGTCTCTAACTATTATGTACTAACATTTAAATGAATCATTTGATACAATGAACTTATTATATACAAATGTTTTTACAGTGATTCTGGAAATTGACAACTCAAATTAATTGAGTTGACCTAATGCGGTCTTTTCTTTGAACTAACTTAAATGTTTAAGTACAGATAACTTAAAAGGCAAATATATATAGAATATTGATATTAATAGATTCTTTTCAGGATTCTTTAATGAACAGAATATAAAAATAGAATGTTTTTTGTAACATTATAAATGCTTTACTGTCAGTTTTGATCAATTGAATGAGTCTTTGCTCAATAAAAGTATTAATTTCTTTCAAAAAACTCAAAAAGTATCACTGACATGAATCAACAGTACGCACTTGGCGCCACCTACTGTCCACAGCAAAACATGGCTGAACTTTTAACTTTACTTGTATACAAGGATAGTGATGTTCAGATTTATTCAAAAATTATTTGTGCCATAACCTAACACATTTCAAAATGAATTTCAGTTGCTAAAACTGCTCACTGCTTAACAAATTGGGCTTGTGCCACAAGAAGAGCTCACCAGCTTCTGTCCAAAAATATATCAAACAATACTTTGAATTTTTTTTTTGCAAATTGCTTTAATATCATTCTTAAAAGTCAGTTACATTTAATACAAAGATGAAAAAAGCCCTTTTTAACTGGCTTTGGCACAGCATGCATAAGTGCGGTAAGGTGAGGTAGCCTTGTAGCAATGAAAGAATTAAGACATATTTTGAGATTTGAATACAAGGAAAAAAATAAATCACAGAATTTTTTAAAAATGCATAAAAGCATCATGCCACCATGAATAAAAATTTTTTTAAAAACTCTGAGATGAAAGCATTTGCATCTAATAAACCTCCAAACTTGTGAAATCTTACCTTGGGATCACCATACTTCACAAAAACAACAACGATATTGTGTATGACAATTTAACACTGGGCATTATGAATGTTATTATGAACTCAGGAAAACATGCTAGTTATAATTATTTAACAAAATTAACTGATCAATTCAGTAAATGTTTTTTTTTTTAAGATGCAGAATGCAAATATACACTACCATTCAAAAGTTTGTGATCACTAACTTGTAATGTTTTTGAAATACGTCTCTTATGCTCACTAAGCTGCATTTATTTATTCAAAAAAACAGTAAAAACAGTATTAAGTAAGCAATAAGGTACGAGAGGCTGCAGGTAATAAATTCGCTCACTCTATCTTATTCTCACAATACTCTTCTACATAATACAGTAAGCTTCAATGAACAATATCAACTGAAAACATACAGTTTACGTTGCTAAGAGTGGTTACTTAGGGTGCTGTGTAGTGATACACAGTGAATAAAACACAGCTATTGACCAATCAGAATCAAGGACAGGAACTAACCTTTTATATTGTGAAATATATTACAAGTTAAAATAACTGTTTCTATTTTAATATATTTTAAAATGTAATTTATTCCTGTGATGGCAAAGCTGAAATCAGCATCATTACTCCAGTCTTCAGTGTCACATGATCCTTCAGAAATCTCTATAATAGGCTGATTTGCTGATTTAATACTCAAATTTTTTTTAAACATTTTTCAGGATTCTTTGATGAAAAGAAATATCAAAAGCATTTATTTGAAATAGAAATCTTTTGTAACATTATAAATGTCTTTACTGTCACTTCTGGTCAATTTAAGGCATCCTTGCTACTTTCTTTCAAAATCCAAACTTTTAAAAAGTAGTGTATCGCTCACATGGAGCAACAGTACGCACTTGGCGCCACCTACTGTCCACAGCAAAACACGGCTGAACTTTTAACTTTACTTATACAGTGGTATGCGAAAGTTTGGGAACCCCTTACAGAATCTGTGAAAATGTGAATAATTTTAACAAAATAAGAGAGACCCTTGGTTCTTAATACTGTGTGTGGTTACCTGGATGATCTATGACTGTTTTTTTTGTTTTGTTTTGTGATGGTTGTTAATCTCTGGATGGAGTCTCTTGTTTATTCTGAGCAGTTAATCTGAGCTCTGTTGTTCAGAAAAATCCTCCAGGTCCTGCAGATTCTTCAGTTTCAAGCATCTTTTGCATATTTGAACCCTTTTCAGCAGTGACTGTATGATTCTGAGATCCATCTTTTCACACTGAGGACAACTGAGAGACTCAAACACAACTATTAGAAAAGGTTCAAACATTCACTGATGCTCCAGAAGAAAACACGATGCATTAATAGACAGGGGGGTGAAAACATTTTGAATTTTAAGATCAAGGTAAATTGTACATAATTTGTCTTCCGGGAAAAATGTAGGTATCTTCTGTCGCTTCCGGAGGGCAGTACTAAATAAAAAAAGATATTTCAACAAAAAGAGAAAAATGTGGACATCTTTATCCTGTTCAAAAGTGTTCACCCCCTGGCTCTTAATGCATTGTGTTTCCTTCTTGTGGACTTTATGTAAACATCTTTTATGTAAAATATCTTACTCAGGACAGTACTAAATAAAGAATAACATGCATTTTGTATGATCTCTCTTATTTTGTTAAAATGATTCACATTTTCACAGATTCTGCAAGGGGTTCCCAAACTTTCGCATACCACTGTATATAACGTTACTAATCCAAACTTTTGAACAGTAGTGTAAATCATTTGTCAATGTGCAGTTTTTGTGCAGACATTACCAGTGCATTAAAATCCTGTTAGACAGACAAAGGATGATCCTGTCATACTGTCCTGTGCAATTGCGTACATGGTTGGTATTGAAGCTTTCCAACGATGCTCTAGTCTAGCGCAAAAAACGAATGCTCATCTTGTGATCAATGTTGACCTTCTCCAGAGACTGATACAAAACGATAAACAGATTGAAACACAAGTATTAGCAATCATATTCCACTGACATCACAACAGGCGCTTTAATCAAATACAGAATTTTGGCCAATACCTTACGAAACTCCTCAAAAGATATTGCGTCATCACGGTCTAGATCTGCTTCTTGTATAGTGCGGTCTGCTATACTCTCCAGCTGCTCCTCTGTCACCTGCATCCCCAGCATGTCCCGGAGAACCTGTCAATCAGTCTGCTGTGAGTCATATTCAGTTTGTGAGAAGACAGAAGAACATCTCACAACATGAATGAAGAAACTACTGACCTTTAAAAGCTCATCTCTGGAAATCTTGCCATCCTTGTCCTGGTCATACAACTGAAACGCGACTACAGGAATGAAGAACCAGGCGAGATTGAAAGGAATTAGAAGATCAAATGAATATTTCATGTTCATTTATTTATTTGGTGAACAGCAGTGTAATAAGCAGGATACTGCACTGTCAGATGGTCATTATCATTTCACAATGATACATCTCCATTATTGACTGTTTGAATGTACATTATCTCTATAGAAACATCATCCGTACCATTACTGAGAGGATGTGGTTAACCTACCAGGTAAAAGCGAAAGCAAACATACATTTGAGTTTGTTGCTCCTGCTATTTATGGGTTCAGGAGAATTTGGGTCTTTGGGTCGGTCCTTGTCAACGGGCCGGAAATGCGCCAGGATCTTCACAAAAGTGTTAAAGTCCACCATTTCCTTTCTGAGAGTGACATCATTATTTATATCAACAAGATACAATACAATCATTGCTTCTGATTTTGGTAAGCTTTTTGAGAAATGTATTTACGCATGCTGTCTGTCAGAACTGATTTCCAGATCACTACAGTCTAAACAAAAGGAAAATCGACTAATCACAGTTTGTTTCGTTTTTATGAGTCGTTTAAGGATGGTGATATCCGAAATAAATTATAGCCTACCACAATAATAAGTCAGCATGAAAAAATACTTAAATAGACAGCTCAGGCCTTGTGTTAGAGTGTTTTTATGTTAGAAAACATTAATCAATGTGAACATCAGTTATTTTCAATCCTCTAAAATATCACTTTGTAGCTTATGCCAAGATTTGCTTACCCTGGGGAGAAGAAGGCACCTATTATTCTGTCTCCTATGGGGTTCATTGCCAGCTCCTTTATGGCACCAAAATCCTGAGGACTATGTGAGAACAAGACAGGAGGAACGGGTAAATATTTTTAAAATTACAAGTGAAATCTTAACTGTTTTGATAAGACATCAGTCTAAATATCAGTCTCACCAGAGATGACCTCGTCCTTCTTTATCTAGAGCTTTGAAGCGATCATACAAACGAATAATGTGGGCAGATGAGACTGGAAAAGAGAAATCACACATTATGAATGTTTCACTTAAAAGGTTAGTTCACCCAAAAATTTCATTTATTACTCGCCCTCATGTTGTTCCACAACTGTAAGATCTTTTGTTCATCTTTAGAACACAAATTAATATATTTTTGATGAAATCCGAGAGACTCGTCCACAGACAGCAATATAATCCACACTTTCAAGATCCAGAAAGGTACTAAAGACATCGTTAAAACAGTCGACGTGACTACAGTGGTTCAACGAGAATACTTTTTATGTGCAAAACAAAACAAAAATAACAACTTTATTCAACAATCTCTTCCCTGTCATTATTCTTACGCAGATGACGCAGTAAGCACAGTGAAGGCTTCCGTGTTTACGTCTGAATGCTCAGTATTGGCCAAACTGCACACGTGAGCAACACGGCGAATGCGTATGATGCTGACGCAAGAGCCGACCAATAATAGGCTTGTTCGAGATATATTGGCACTGCGCAGTGACTTTGTCGCTAGATTTAGCGACTTTTTTTCAAAAAAGCACCTAGCGACAAATCTAGTGACTTTTTGGACAAACCTCAGTACTGTCCCGTGAGCGCAAGGTCTTGCTTTCCCGCTGCAGTCACACCTCTCTCTGCGGCTGTTCTGTTCAGTAAGTGGCTGAGAGGAGCAGCACCACATTCTGTTGTGCGCACGGCCGTTAACATCTGTATAACATCTGTTATATGTGAATGAACGAGCTACACATGAGAGCACAGTGTTTCCACGAACCAATCACTTATCTGCTTCTCCTTTGTTTTATATTTAAAGAATTTAATTTGATCGTTTCCATTCTTCTCGTGTGCTTATCACTTATATTACTCACTATCACAGAGCTTAAATATAGCCTATAGGAAATGAGAACAGCTTTATTGGACATTCGGCTATATTATATTATACTAAAATACAGTTTGTGAGCACATTAGGAGAGAAAACATTAGGCGGGCTATGAATAAGCAGTAAATTAGGAGTTAACTAAGGCAAAAGTTGTAGTTTATAGTGAATACGTGTTCCCATATGCTGAAGTGTTACCGGAATGCAAGTATGACGTGATGACGTCACAAACATGCTAATTTACGCATGGCGCCATCTAGCAACATTTAGCGACTTTTTGGGCAGGCTTTAGCTACTTTCCTTTGAAAATAGTTGGCAACACTGGCGCAGATTAATCAGCGCATGACATCAGAGTACTGCGAGAGCGATTCAAAAGCATAAGGAGTCTTATGCTCTCGCGGTACTTTTATATCATATGCCGATCGGTCTGCACAGCGCCGATACATCTTGAACAAGCCTATTGTTGAATCAAGTCGTATTTTTGTTTTGTTTTTGCGCACAAAAAGTATTCTTGTCGCTTCATAAAATTAAGGTTGAACCACTGCAGTCACGTCAATGGTTTTAATGATGTCTTTAGTACCTTTCTGTACCTTGGAAGTGGTGGTTATATTGCGGTCTATGTACGAGTTATATATCCTCGGATTTCATCAAAAATATCTTAATTTGTGTTCCTAAGATGAATGAAGGTCTTACGGGACATGAGGGTGAGTAATTAATGACAGAACTTTCATTTTTGGGTAAACTAACCCTTGAAGCTCTGTAGCATCATGACTCAACAAATAACGAGTTCATCAATTCCAATGGACCGTATACAAATTGAACTGACCATTTAATCAATTCTCCTCTATAACAATTAAACCTCACTGACATTCATTAGAGCATTTTTATTTCTAAATTGCTCGACATATACACATACTATTTGTGCAATACCTAGTGCCTAGTACCTAGTTTTATATATTTTGCAGCTTTGAAGTCTCATAAACAAACACCTGTCACTGTCAATCTAGGACATTTTCTGCTCATGCACCCGAATAGGCTATACCCAAACTTTGAAATACTTTTATCTTAGCGGCCATATGCGCCTGAATGTTGCAAATAAAAACGGCGACAAACGTGCAGATACAATTATCATTTTATATCGTTGTTTACTCGCTCAAGCGCGACAACAACAACACTCCAGTCATAAAAGACAACTGTGTCAAATATCACTCACAGCCCGTTTCCTGCATCAACTCCTCGACGTTTGGAATTTTTATTAGGGTGGAGCTCGTCGAACCCATTTTATATTGTTATGCATCGACAGCTTTTAAAGATTTAGCCCATATCCAGATATCTGAGGGTAAAAACTGATGAAAACTAAGAAGTCACGACATTAAAAACAGATTTTAAAAGTTGCTAAATGTTAACGGGATGTTCGCATACGCCGCTGCTGTTCTTGTGCTTGCTGAGAATAATTCAATCTCTGTGTACACAAATTACAACGCCCACAACACTAACGAAATCTGATTCTTTTGAGTCGAATCTTTTAAATGATTCCACAAAACCCGTTTGAGCGGCTGAATGATTCATTTATGAATTGGACTGAATCGGTTACAGTGATCTGAGAACCGTTTCTGTTCGAACGACTAATAACAGTCATGAACAGAAATGTTACAAAATTCAAAAATGTTATAGATAAAAAGTATTTAAAGTATTTTTACGACGTGACTGTACTAATATTTTATAAACACGAAGTAGAATTGGTTTTAATAAATAACATTTTCAACGTGCAAAAACTTTTGTAGACAAGACAGTTACTTTTAGTTTATATGTTTAAGAGATAAATCTTTGTTGCAGCTGAATTTGGACATAAACATTCTTGGAAATAAAAGTAAAAAACGTAATAAACAACAGGGGGGGGGGGGGGGGGGGCGAGGGGCCTGTCCGGGTGCCCAAATGCTGTCTTGGCAACTTGACAGCGCGTGCACGCAACAGGAAGTTAGTGCGCACGATTGTCCCAGGTCTAAAAAGAATATACACTGACAACAAGTGAAACTCAATAGAACGTTCCATTGCAACACCGGCGCCCAGCAGCTGCGTTTCCGCCATTTTGCGGCTCAGCAGTTCACTAGTTTCTATGGCAATATCAGCTGCTTTGTTGGGCTTTGTACATTAAAGCTGAAATTAGCTGAAAACCTGAATAATGACAACACAGAATAACGCGAAACACTAGACTAGTGATCATCACATCCTTTTAATGGTTTATTATACAGACTTTAAGTCTTCCACTTTGTTTTTTCTCCACAAAACCTTTGCTCTGTAGAAACCATGTCAGTTTGGGTTGAAATTATTTTAAGTATTAGCACTATAAATACTGAATTAATACCAACATATGAAATTAAAATTTGACATGCATCAGAAAAATTGGGAATGTAGGACAATAAATATATAACAGTAAACTGTTTTTGCAGTGTTGTCCGTTAAAGCAAGACTGTAAAAAAAAAAAAAGAAAAAAGAAAAAGCACAGCCACTGTGTCCAAAAGTGGGAATTATAGGATAACAGACACAGCAATGCATCATGTTCTATAAGATCATGTTTGTAGCTTAATCCAGGGGATTAAAACGAATATATTTCAGACCTAGTGGAGTAGGCTAATTTAGTGCACCTTAATCCCCTGGATCACGCTACAAATATAATGATCATCTTAACCTTATTAATTTACTATTAAGAGTAAATATGTAAAGTTGCATAAAATAGAAATACTCAATAAAGTAGGCTAACTACGTTACCTCAGATGTGTAATGGTTAGATTCCACAACTGATAATATAAAACAGCTAAGACAATACAATATTTACTGTAGGTGTCATAAAGTTTACTGAATTTTAGAAGAAGAAAAAAATTGCGTTTCTGATTTGGCTGTGAGATGTGATGGATTCTATTGTCCAGTTGGCATTTTCACCCCAAAATGGCTGCCGTGCTGTTGAAACGCCACCTGGTGGCTGTTACCCAAAAAGCATCAGAGTTTCGCCTCTTGGGCTCAATGCACTTTGGTACACTTAACGCACACTACAGCTTCGCAGCGGTCTTCGAGGCTAAGCGTATCCCGTCATTCATCACGCTGAGGAACTGACGTGACCATATGCGTAATTTGCTGGTGGGACGTGTTCCCACCACTTTTTGCCAGGGTCGATATTGTCCCCATCACTTTTTGAAACATCTCGCGTCACGGATGTATACTAATACAAAATAAAGTTCGTTAGTTTGTGTTAAATAATAGGCGATCTGGCGCTGGGATGTGTTGTTTTTGAAATCACGTTGAGTGCTCGTTGCCGCTGTTACAATTGGCGCAACAGTGTTCTCTTTGCGCTCGTGCACAGTGCGCAGTCTTCACGCGGACGAGCGCTTCAATCTATCGCTGTTGCGGCCGCAGACTCTATTCGTTCCGGTGAAATCTCAAACAAAATGCACATAAACGTGTCTCTGCTCTTGATAAACAATCACTGATGAACATCTTTGGTTTTAATGAGAAAGAAATAAAATAAATAACACGAGGGCGGATTAGAACTCAGCACCTCTAGCACACTGAACAAAAACTCTGCTCTTAGTCCATTAGGACAATGTAATATTTAACGCGGATTTACATGTTTACTGACTGATGTAAATACTTTCGAGACTAACAATATATTGTATTATAGTAGATGTAAAGACGAAACTATCACATTAAACATGAAGTCTATGTCAATACATTGTGTGCATCTATTACTGTAATGATACACACACATTCCTGTCCCACCCACTTTTTAAAACAAAGTTACGCCACTGGACGTGACCTGATTTCGCATTATGTCTAGGACAGTGGTTCTCTTCATTTTTCATGTTCATTAAGCCGCGACCCAATTTATATGCATACATGTAGCCTATACCAGTTGAGAAACACTAGTCTACGAAAACTTTAGAGTGTAATAGAGTTAAAGTATTTAGATGTTACATATATAAAACTGTATATAAAACATATAAAATTGTGCATTATTGGTGCAGATCTGCAGAGATTATATGTATTTTGTGAAATGTTTGCAAACGAAACGAAGCAGCACAATCACGCACTGGTTAAGTGTGTCCCATTGTGTAAACAAAACACTTGCGGTCTTCACGTCCACTAGAACACTTTGGGCAAACTCCGGAAATACGTCATGTAAGTACACAAGTGGTCCAGTGCAAAGACCGCAAATGTGGGTCATCGACATAAAACATGTATTTATTATGTCTATGCTGGTATTTGGACATGCCTAATATGTGTCTACGTCAGTGAGTCTGTGATATGCGCGATTGCGTAATCACGTCACGTAGAATGAATCCTTGAACCAGTTTTTTAACTGGTTCTGTGGAATTGTTCAAAAGAATCGATTAGCTGAAATGAGTTTGATTTCTCATCACTATACTACACAATGGCGCTCGCAATTGTTATGAACAATGAACAATTATGTTCATAATTATAGCATTTAATTTATAACAATTATGTTTATTTGTTAGTATGTTTTTATTTATTCATTTATTTAGGCCTCTGAACACACTGGGTGGCGCCAGAGCCTTTTTTTTTTTTGCCTGTTTGTGTTAGCTATCAAACAAGACTGTCAGGGGAAAGTGTGACTGCTAGTCTCCGAACTTGGTGTATGTCGCTGAATAGTTGGTTTAATGGCAAATTGCTGGGGAAAAATCTAGGCTACAGATGATGCAGTTCAGCACAAGATCATGATCTGATCATATGGGAATGTATATTGAATGAAAATACTTGCTGGGAGAAAAATGAATATTAACTGTAACAGGCGTATGTTTTAAAAATATCCAAAATTGTGTTAGGCAAGGCAAACTCACTAGAATTATATTTATGATCAAACTATTTCAACAGAAAGGATCACATTATTATGTTTCAAAAATCTTATATCCACATGCAAATACATTGAAAGAATGACATGTGTGGACAAGAAACTCTGACACCTTCCATGACATTCATCGCAAACTGAAAGAACAAAACAAAACAACCTCAGTACTGAATTTGGCAAATCAAAATATCTACTGCCTCAGACATTTCAACACGTTTTTTTTTTTTTTTTTTTTTGCCAGTTATCAAAACTGCTGCATAAATCACAATCACTGCCAGATGAGTCACATGTTTAAAAGATCAAAATGTAAAGGTCATGTTGATTTCACAGGTTGTTTTGCGTCTTATAAACTATATGAGACATGATCTACAAAATGCACATAAACACACACCAGCTCAGAATTTCTACCAGTAATGCACAAAATGATGACCTCAAACACAAATACTTACATAATAAACGCCAGGAGAAGCTTTGCTGTGAGGAAAGTAGCAATAACAGTTTTAAAGTGCTGTATTTATAATATATTATAGCAGTTTCTAAATGAGAGAGACAATTAGTACCTCTTGGCATGCTTTTCACTGCATGCTTTCTTACAAGGAATTATTTTATTGCTCTAATAATGAATTTTTACATGTGTTGATGGTTTAAGCAAAACAAGGCTAGTTGTGAGGTCTTGAAGGAATACATTTAAAGTTAGCTTTGCAATTATCACAGTGAATTTTCATACTTGATCTTTGAACTGAACCACTTAAAATCTGTTCATTTTATTTAATTTATCTACCCCTAATGCTCTATTAAAACATCATTATTGCATTCCCTCAGGTAAAATGCAGTTTTACAGTTGTGAAGATGGCAGTTCTCTGTGAAATCATCTTATTCTTAATTAAGAATACATTGCCTTTGGAAGCCATTATTATCACCAGTGATATGATTAGAGGCATAATTTAATTCCCTTATACACACACTGTATCTCCTGGAATGTTCTGCAAAGGGAATTTGTAAACGGAGATTTTAATGCCAAACAATGACATTTCATGTTGCATTATAGTAGCATCAAGAACATATTGCTAAAGTAAAAGTACTGGGGAAACTTGTGTTAGAATTTCATTGCAAGTGCACATGCTGATGATAGTCGGCTTGCCAATAACATGTCAACTGACCAGTTTGTGATTGGGATATTACGCTGCATGGGGATGTGGGGACTTTCATGATGTTTTTTGTGTGTGCATATTTTCATGATGAGATGCATGCACACGTCATATATGCATATATTTTGCATTAACAGAATTACAGAACAGTCTTGAACTGATTTTAAAACATGATTTGGTTAATATTTTATTAAAAATCCTGTTGTCGAAACATATTAATTAAATGTGGAAAATTTAGGTCGAAGGTTGGTCGACTGCCAAGTGGAATATTTGAAAATACACAGGTTGGACAGGGAAACATCTATGATGTCACAGACCTTGTGATGCAGGTAAAGCACCTTGAAACTCTGGCATATATTCAAACAATGCAAGTGTCAATAAATTAAACATGTCTACCATAATCAGCAGATTGTCACAGTGCAACAATAATAGCTTTCCAAGTAAATTTGATTTCTCTAACATGATAGTGAAGCGCTTTACTATAAATGGTTGCACATTCCTGCAAAAAAAAAAAAAAAAAAAAAAAGCCTGTGGGGAAATTCAAAGAAAATTGTTTCTAAGAGAAATCTAGCTACTGCCTCCTTCAGGGTTCTCAGGCATAGAGCACTTCTGGGTCACTAATTTTTCTCACATTTGTGGTTTATTCACAAATAACAAACATTTCCAGAGTCCAGCTCTGGAAACTCCAAACATTAAAATCTCAACTGACCACACTGTGACTCAGTGTATATTTTTGCCTTGTGTCATCTTTTAATTTGCAATCTCACTCCACATGGGGCTTGACAGGCTTCTTTACTCATCACAATTTTAAAACACATTACTCGTATTGGAATAAATGAGCAGTTAATCTCTATATTCTTTTGTATTCTGTACTCAGCTCATGTGTCATATATAGCCTACTATATAGCCTACACAAAATTCTTATAATAAATACCATAAATAATTGAAAATGCTGGAAACACCCACACAGTGCTTCCAGAAGGTCTGCATTGCTTAGAGACTGTTTGTTCCTGATATTTATCTAAAAGAAAAGGAATGCTCTCAAAATCACATCCTTTGTTTACATTAATCCTGATGTTTTGCCTCACTAACTGTTTTGAATGTGAAATGGTTCATTAAACAGATGTTTTTTGTTTGTTTGTTTGTTTGTTTTGGTTTGTCATACAGCAGTCAGAGAAAGAGTCACTAACTATCAGGAATGTTCCAGGAATATGGGAGAAAATTGGCATTTAAATTATTAGGCTACTGTCTTTAGTTTTTATTTTGAAATAAATGTTTATCTTGATTAAATTTATAATTGATTTTAATAAACAGAACATTAATAACATTGTTAATGTAAAATTAGCCTACAAAATAATTGTTTTTTTATGTAATGTTTATTTAACCAGGAATATATATATGGTAACACTTTACAATAAAGTTAATTAGTTAAACATTAGTTAATTTATTAACTAACATGAACTAACCATGAGCAATACATTTTTACTGTTTTTACTAATCTTCGTTAACGTTAGTTAATTAAAATACAGATGTTCAACACCACTTCACGCCACACATACACATAATCATTATTTATAAAACAGTTAGTTCCTGTCCTTAATTCTGATTGGTCAATAGCTGTGTTTTATTCATGATAAAACACGGCTATGACCGCTTCACCCAACGGTTCTGTGTATCACTACACAACACCCTTAGCAACCACTCTTAGCAACATAAACTGTATGTTCTCAATTGATATTGTTCATTGAAGCTTACTGTATTATGTAGAAGAGTATTGTGAGAAAAAGATAGAGTGAGCGAGTTTATTACCTGCATTCAGATTTAGCATTTTCCTTCAGGTCAGTCCTATGTTCATAATAAAAAATCTGTTTAAATATCCGATGTATTATCTTGTCCTTTTAACAGTTAAGGGATTTTCCCGTGACTGACAGTGCTAGTCAAAGCATTTGTCAGTTGCGTCTTGTTCAGTGTTCACAACAGTTCAGTCTTTGCAATGTAAAAGTCTTTGCTACTGACTGACACACTCATAAAGACAGTCTTTGCCGCCATCTAATGGTGTAATAATGTAACTTCTGTTGCCGTTCATGGTCAGGGACTATTTCTTCCGGTGGAAGGAAGGCTTTAGTGAAAGTTTACTTCATGAAAGTTACATTGATACATATTTTTGGCTTTAATATTTTCTTTTGTGTATTGTGTGGTAACCGTTTTATAAAAGCAGTAAGGTACTCGAGGCTAGTGCTGTATCATGAATAAGTCACTCTGCTTTGCATTGTGCCTAAGAACGCCCTTCAGCCGTGACTTATTCACGATACAGCACAGCCTCTCGTACCTTATTGCTTACATAAATCATATTCTATTATATTATACTACGGGACTGTTGAATGCTTGAATCTGATTCACTGACGAAAGTTCTAAGGTGTGCAATTATTTTTCAGGGAAATGCACGGCTAAAGTAGTTCCAGGCAGGTCTTGACCCCATACATGCCCATATCACTTTGCCAAATGATTTCAGTTATTTCAAAGGTCCTTACAGCGTACAGCAGCAAAAGAACCAAAACCCACAACTAGGCTGACCAAACAAATAAATGTAGTAAACAATAGGATAAAAACGACAAATTACTACCATGTTTTTTGCCACAAAATTAAGATTTATTATGTACGGAAAGCACATACTCTCTTTCTCTTGTGTTGTCAGAGCTGCTCTGACGATTTTATCTGTAAAACAGTTTAGCAACTCAAGCTACATGATATTTCTCTCTAGCAAGGTAATAACGGTACTGTTCTTGAAGCAGATAAACTTACAGTTTTGTTATTAGTAGAGACTCAGGTAATTCACACACGCTTAGTCTCTCTCTCTCTCTCTCTCTCTCTAACTGCATTAGTCTGTTATAAATGACTCAAGCCTCCATTACTAGCTCCAAAATGACGTTTTGGAATTAGCAACAGAGGCATGGGATGAGATGCGTAAGAAATTAGTCCTACACACAAGAGCGTCTTATAGACAAAAACCTGACAAATGTCTTGAAATACAACATCGGTACAGTGTCTTGAGGTGTGGTAACCGTAGTATAAGCAGAATAATTGACTCCGGTCCATAAATTACTAGAAAATAATGCACTCCCGAGGTTCAATTCAGTTTAACGACCAATCGTCAATTATTCCTTACTCCCTTGATTAGGCATGATTATATTTATTTATTTAGTTATACTTATTTTCCTTTTTAAAATGTGTTTATAATATGAAATAATAATAATACCGGTTTTTATCGTATTAAATTGGCCCTTTAAGGTTAAGCTAGTTCTACAAATGCCTGTGGAGTTTAACTTTTAATGTGATATTTGGCTAGTTTAACGGTTAAAAGAAAAGTAGCTGTATGATTAAAAATGCTTATTGTGCATAACTGTAGTCGGGTATTATTTACCAAAGTATTATTTAACAAAACCTGTTTTAAGATCTCGCAATCCTCATTTCCTTAAACTGTCAAACTTGGCATTACATTATTTACTTTCAGCCAGACATGTGAGTCATTCCATAAAAACAACAATTCACTCCAGTATGACTCAGGGATTTGTGTAGATCCTAACAATAACTGAGTAATTCAATGAAACTACTACAATGGCCAAGCTGAGCATAGACCTACTGGTTCAGCCCGCAAAACATGAAATGAAACCTTTAATCTAATTTCATAAAGAATTAGCCATTATTTGGAACTAAGGGAAAGCCACCAACAGTTTACCTGATAAAAACTCTTTTGTTCTTTCCATCCAGTTTAATTCCTGTAACCCATACCTCTTTCTGTTTTCACTAAAGCTTGTAAATGAAACTAGTTTGGATGATTGATTGATGCTAAAAAGGACACCTTTTTTTTTTCCAAAGGTCATTATCATAATATAATACAAGGCAGGCAATAAATACAGAGACAGGAGATGAATAAACACCAGCCTACGTACTACATTCTAAAATTCCTTTTTTAGTAAATTATCAACACAAAAAGAATGTGCTTTAAATAAAATAGTTAAAATTGTGAAAGCGAAAGCGTTAGATGTAGGCACCAGGCCAAAAGGGAAATATTTCCTGTCTTTCGGACTTTGACCTTTGACCATTTTGATGGAATGCAGAAATTATGGTCAAAGGTCTTTTGTGCAAATGTTTTTGTTTTCTTGGGATATTCCAAGCACGAACAAAACACACTAACATTGTCCAACCCTCTGAATATGTTGGAACTTTCAGCATTAGATCTAATTGATACCTCCCTCAAGGGGATTTTCAGGTGTAGAAGGTGAACCTGTCGAGTCACAATGACAAAAAAAACAACTTTGGTCTATCTGGGTATTTTGCCAATGTTCTGAGAGTAAATGCATATCCATCTTATTGGGCGCAACCATTTGTAACTTGAATGTGCAAAGGCTTCCGGTGTCATTTTACTTCCAGCAAAATACTACTTCAACTTATTTCACTTCCAGTTATTTTACCTGTACAAATACAGTCCTTCATACTGCATTACATTGCAAACTGGTAATTGTTATATTATTTGAATTTATTATTGTAATAATAAACACAAGCTGGCCAGCTGAAAATCAGGAAGCCCATCCAGTCTATTAGACGAGCGCTTCCTACCATCCTGGTCACAACCTCCACGCCGGGGCTTGCCTTTCCACACCGAGGTGTCGAGGTCGTGGAATAGAGGTCAGGTCAGGCGGTGGCTTGTTTACACACCATGTCCATTCTTCAAGTGTATCAAGCCGACCTGCTTATTGATGAGAGTGGGGAAGTTAGTCACAAGGCTTTTGCTGAGCTTTGAAAAGCTACTGATCTGTCTCTCCGGGCTACCAAGGAGACCGCCAAGTCAATTGGGCGGTCTATGGCAGCCCTGGTAGCTACGGAGAGGCACCTATGGCTCAACCTCGCTAACATGAAAGAACGTAACAGATCTTTCCTTTTGGAAGCCCCGCTCACACCGCCTGGCCTCTTCGGCGACTCAGTCAACACAGTCGTCGAGAGGTTTCAGGAAGCCAAGAAACAGGCGGCGGCATTCCAAAAGTTTCTTCCCCACCGCTCTCAGGTCCCGGGGCTGCTGGGCAGGAGCAGTCCCAGCCGAGTACGAGCTCCTCGCACAGGGCGCAACAGAAAGTGAGCGTTGCTTCCCGTGCTCCCCCACAGAGAGACTGGGGGGCGGGGCAGCGCTCACAGCCGAAGCCTTCCAAGGGTAAGACAGATCTGAGGACCGTCCTTATCCAGCGGAAGGCTTCAGGAAAGAAGTCCTGACGCCAGTGGTGTCGGGCTTCTGAGGGCAGTCCCCTCCGGGTCAAGTCGGTTTCCACCTCATTATATGGTGCCCGCCTCCCCTGGGTGCCCTCAGGGGGCCGTTCTGCCAACACTGCCATCTCGTGTGCTTCAGGGTGCAGCAGTTCTCAGCGAACACATATCTCAGTGTCCACCCGGCAATGTAGTGGTGCTAGGATGTTCGCTCCCTCTGAGGAGGAGCCAAAAGTGGCCAGTTCAGTTGCTCCCTGCCAGTTCGCTGTTTCAGGGCACCGGGCTGGTCATACATCAAACACCAGAGGTAATTCTTGAGAAACTGATTCCCCTAGTAGACTTTCTGGTAGTGTGGAAACTTCTGTCAAATGTACCTCAATGGGTCCTGCACACAATAGAATTTGGGTACAGAATTCAGTTCGGGTTGCGACCTCCCAGGTTCAACAGGGTTTTGTTCACTGAGGTGAGCCTGGAGCAGGCTCTGGTTATGGAACAAGAAGTACAGACTCTCTTGCGAAAAGAAGCTATAGAACGGGTTCCTTCTCCCAGCAGGGAGTCAGGGTTTTACAGCCGGTACTTCATAGTTCCAAAGAAGGATGGAGGGTTGCGTCCTATTCCAGATCTGCGCCTGTTAAAACGCTCTGTCAAGAGGCTCAAGTTCAGAATGCTAACTCTGAAAAAAATCGTGTCACAAATCAGGTCCGAGGACTGGTTTGTCACGATAGATCTGAAAGACGCATACTTTCATATATCCATCCAGGAAGTTTCTGAGGTTCGCTTTCGGGAGCGAAGCGTACTAATATCGGGTTCTTAGGTTCTCATATCACCTAGCTTTATCACCCCGCACCTTCACAAAATGCATGGATGCAGCTCTGGCTCTGTTGCGACTCCAGGGCATCCGCGTGTTGAATTACATAGACGACCGGCTGATCCTGGCACAGTCAGAGGTGTTGGTGGTTCAGCATCGAGATGCTGTTCTCGCCCACATGAAGCATCTGGGGTTACGGCTAAACGCAAAGTGTGCTATCTCCAGCTCAGAGAACCTCTTTTCTGGGCGTAGTTTGGGATTCTGTCTCGATGCAAGCACGTCTATTTCTGGCTCGCGTAGAGGCGATTCTCACAGCCGTAAACAAGCTGAAGCTAGGCCAGTCACTCAGTGTGAAACAGTTTCAGAGGCTGTTAGGTCTGATGGCAGCTGTGTCCAACATGATACCTTTTGGCCTGCTGTACATGAGACCGTTGCAGTGGTGGCTCAAGACCAAGAGGTTTTCCCCGAGAGGGAAATCCGTTTTGCATGATCAAGATCACGTGGCGATGCCTTTGTGCTTGTGTCATGTGGAAAAAACCTTGGTTTCTTTCCCAAGGACCGGTGTTGGGAGCTCCTTGGGATGCGTCCCTCACCGGCTGGGGGGCGATCATGAGTGGTTGCTCGGCTCAAGGTCTGTGGAGGGGCCATTATCTTTCCTGGTACATAAACCAGTTGGAGATGATGGCTGTGTTCCTGGCACTCAAACACTTCCTCCCAGATCTCAGGGGCCATCATGTGTTGGTCCGCATGGACAATACAGCGGTGGTCTCTTATATAAATCATCAGGGGGGTCTACGTTCGCACCTCTTATGCAAGTTGGCACACCAGATCCTCCTGTGGGCCCAGGGGAAGCTACTGTCAGTCAGGGCAGTATACATTCTGGGCCGTCTGAATCAGGAAGCAGACATCCTGTCGAGGCAGGGGCTGAGGCCCGGGGAGTGGAGACTTCACCCCGAGTTGGTGGAGCTCTTTTGGGAGCGTTTTGGGAAAGCGGAAGTGGATCTGTTTGCATCTCGAGAGATGACTCACTGCCCATTGTATTTCTCCCTTACGTATTCAGCCCCCTTGGGGTTGGATGTGATGGTGCAGACGTGGCCGAGGCTGCGCCTGTACGCCTTTCCCCCGATTGCTCTGCTTCCGGGAGTTTTGGAGAGAGTGCGCCGGGACGGGGTCCAGTTGCTTCTAATAGCCCCATTCTGGCCCGGGCCGAGTTTGGTTTTCGGACCTGATGTCTCTCCTCGACGGCTCTCCTTTCGAGATTATGGTCAGGAGGGACCTACTCGCACAGGCGGGGGGCTCGATCCTTCACCCCTGCCCGGAGTTGTGGAAACTGTGGGTGTGGCCTCTGAGGGGGCACAGCTTATAGATTCGGGTCTCCCTACCGAGGTAGTGGAGACCATACTCCAATCCAGAGCTCCCTCCACGAGGAGGCTATATTCCCTGAAGTGGAACGCCCTGTGGCGTAAGACTGATCAGCTGTTTGTCTGTTTCGGGTCCCCACGTAAAGGGGCACCCTGCATCTAAGCATACATTAAGCAAGTGGATAGTTGAGGCTATCTCGCTAGCTTATGAGTTGGCCGGCCAACCTTCACCTCTCAAAGTCCGAGCCCACTCTACTCGGAGTATGGCTGCCTGTCTGGCATTACTCTCTGGAGTGTCCCTCCAGGAAGTTTGTGATGCGGCGGGGTGGTCCTCGCCTCACACCTTCGTTAGGCCTCGACCCCGGGGTCACGAGTGCTTGTGTCTTAGTGTGCACATCCGATTTCAAATAGACAGGCACTTGGTTTTATGGCGGTGTGGGTATTTCGTTCCCAAAGCGCTTGATGTGCGAGTTCCCTTGAAAAGGAACGTCTCAGGTTACGTATGTAACCATGGTTCTCTGAGAGGGAACGAGACGCTGCGTCACGTTGCCATACTCCCAGCATGCCTGTGACTGAAATACTTCGACTCTCCAGAAGCTAACACTGTTTGGTTCAGGTGTGCTTTATAGTTTCCTGGTCATGACGTCACCCACCTATGACGTTCCGTCATGCCATTGGACTGATTTCACATGTGCTTCACGACGCAATCACGCAGAGGCGTTCTCAAAACGTTTGACGCAGCGTCTCATTCCCTCTCAGGGAACCATGGTTACATACGTAACCTGAGATGTTTTTTTAATTGTAGTATTTTAAAAGGGCATCTGAAATTGCAATGTAATGTTGTCAAAAATATAAATTTTCCGATACATATTGCTACCAAATTATCTGAAACGCTTACAATACTAATTTTCTGCAGAATAGATACATGATACCAGGTCTGCTTTCCCACTCTCTCGTCTCTTCAACAGCGAGTTGACACACAAACCCGCCTCCCCTCACTCACTAGTTTCATTTGCTCCAGATGAATATTGTTGGTGTTACAGGGCTCCTTGAATTTCAGCGTAAGACTGAGCATAATTTTACTCATTCCCGCAGATTTTAAGTGCGTGCACATAAAGCCACCTCTCTTTTTATCGCTGCTTATTACACTTAAACGGTCAAACACACACAAAATAACAGCCCAGGCTCATTAGAAAAACGTACCTATGTCAAAACTTTGCAAAATGTAAAATACGTTGCGTCATCCACATTTCGCGACAAAGTGAAATGTCCAGTGAGTGGTGCTAAAAGCATGTTTAGTTTTTTTCTAGAACAGATGAACATGAATATGGCAACGTTTTATGATGTTGGAGTTTGTACGTATCACTGCAGTTCTGAATTGAAATGTCCGGTGAGTGGCGCTAAAAGCTTAATGCTCCATCACATTTAATAACGTACACCTACACTAAACCCTAAACCCACCCAATAGTGTTAACAAAAGCAAATGTGACATCAAAATGCAATCGTAACCATGACATTTTAGCTTGTTTTTGAACTCGTCTTTGAGCTCTTTTACCATGACTCGTCTTTCAGGGGATTCGTACCCGAGCTCTTCACGTTGAAAGTACGATTCTGTACCAGCTGAGCAGCTCAGTAAAACTGAACATCTGGAGCTGGATAAGTGATGCAAACTCCAAAAAATATTTGTTTACAAATCATGCGCTATGGTAAAAAGTGTTTTGAGGTCATAACATTATTGTGCAAGGAGCCGCGTGAAAACAAAACTTAATTAATCCATAGTCTGGCCCTGTAATCATAATTGTGTGTGAAAACAATTAAAAGTGCTTACTGTTTTACTGCCTGTAGTGTTCATTTCCAAACTGCAGTGATATGTATGTATTAGTATGTATTTTGCATTTTGCAACAATGTTGCACAGGTACGTTTTTCCAATGAGCCTGTGTTACAAAATAATGTCAAAAAAGTATTCACGTAAACACAGTGAACGTAAACATGTGGGAAAGAAAACGCATGTGTAATGATATAATGGATTATGAGATAAAAATATCTATATGGCAGGTTTTCCCCATGGTATCTGTGTCAAAATTGTGTCCAGTGAAAATGCTGAGTGGCTAGTATCTTTGGAAAACCACTAGCCACAGTGGCCGATGAGCAAAAAATGTAATGTTAAGCCCTGATTCTATCCATTAAAGGTGAAAAAGAACCCCACATCCCCAAAAAAGAGGCAAATGATGCAATGCTCTCACTGAATTAAAAAGGCACTCATCTGTTGCTCGACAGTTTTAACTGCATGTGATGTTTACCTGTGCATGACATTAATTGCACAATTGCCTTACCTAATGACCTTTGTTAAACCAGACAGGTGACAAATATAAACTAAGCCAACAGCAAATGCAAAACTGAAACTAAATAAGGCAGAAGTGTGTAGAGATGCTAAAAAAAAGCACAAATATACAAATTGTTCTCATATCCAATTAGAAACCAGTAGTAAAAAAAAAAAAAAAGGGAAAAAAAAGAGGCACAGTGAAAGAACAGCCGAATTATATTTTCGACAGATGGTGGTGTGGAGAATGTGCCCTGAAAAATTGGATAACAACCAGCTTCTAATTACCACATGCCTAAAAGGAGGATGAACGTCTCATTAGTGCAGAACAGGTCGACGGGACTCTGCTGACACCATTTACCACTGGCTCCGATTGCTGAAATTACTGAAGGGCTGTATGTGCGTCCTGTTCATGTGACTCTGTGCTGCTCTGATTGTTGGGTTGTCAAGAAAGAGACCAAATGTGTGTTCATTCTGAATCTGTGAATTTTGCAATTTATTGAGACACAAATAAAAATATATACATCTATAATTATGATATAAATAACTGACTATCTTAGATTTTTACGTTATGTTTTTCAACTTTTTTGTGGTGTTGATGAAGGGAGGTGTGGAGGTGTTGGGAATAAGTTAGCGTGCAAAGGCCTTTTCCTCTGACTTGTATAATCAAGAAAATCAATGTGAGAAAACAGGCAGGGAGCAAAATGGTTTCTAATGATTAAGCATTTTGGAAAATGGCTTATCTTATTTCCCTTCTCTTACATGAATAGCAGAGGGGATTTACATGATTTGTTTTACTGTACACTGAAAAGAATTTGGTGTGAAAACCATCACAAAGAAACAGTAAGTAGCATGAAATTCTGAAATAGAAAGACTTTTAGAAAGACTTATTTTATTTACAACTTTGATCATTTTTTACAAGGTAGGATTGACTGATTGATGTATATTTTATTAACTAACCTATAAATAATTCCTCAATGTATTCATTATCAGTCAATCTCCACTTTAAATACTTTGGTCAGTTCAAGAATAATTATTCAATTTTAGATTAGTTTTTGAAAGAATTAAAAGAGCAGTTTCATGTCTGTCCTTGTATTGTTCAATTGGTTGAGGTTGATTTCAGTTCAATTTTTTTTTTTTTGTCTGGTGCTTTTCACAACACACATCGTTTCAAAGCCGTTTTACAGAAAATGCATGTTTCTACATTACAATTTAGAGTAATCTGTCATCAGAGTGACTGTGTCCAAGTAATGACCATGTCAAAAATATACATTTCAACAATAACACAAATCATGTTGTTAGCTAAAATAATGTATTCATTCAGGCAGAAACAACAAGCCCATTAAAGCAATTATTACAAGTTATTATTGTAATGATTACAGTATGTAGAAAATTTGGAAGTTGTGTATGTTGATTCAGATTTGGCATCATCTGAAGTCATCACGGGGGTTGGCATCATCTTTTCACAGGTGTTTAGGTCATTTGAAATCTTCATAAGAGTCTGGATCCAAGCTGGAAAATAATTAGAGTATAGCTGCTGTTCATAACATTTCAAGTCATGCGCATTTGATCTGATATAAATGGAGTGCACGGTTACGAGATGCAATATGCAAATGCTTGGCTAAAGAGATGTGTTTTTAATATAGATTTGAACTGGGAGAGTGTGTCTGAGCCCCGAACATTTTAGGAGTTTAGGAGCCTTATTGTAGCTTGTTTATTGAGGATGCTGGAAAACCACCTAGTAATGTACTACAATAATCCCAACACATGATGCATGAACTAGCTTTTCTGCATCAGAAACAGACACAATGTTCCGTAGCCTAGCAATGTTTCTGAGGTGTTTTTAACTATTTAACTATACATTTTTCTAGATGCAAATTGTAGTCTAAGAGATTCTGTATACAGGCTTTTGGTCCAATAAGTAAATTCTTAGTCTTATCTGAATTTTAAAGAAGAAAATTAATTGCAGTCAAAAGCAGCACTATCAAGTAAACCTAGTATTGAGATGCAGCCTTGGTCAGAAGCTAGAAGTAAGTCATTTGTCATTTTAACAAGCGCAGTTTCTGTGCTGTGATAGGCCTGAATCCTGACTGAAATTTTTTTTAAAAATACAAAGTTTTGGCATAAAACTCTAAATGGCACTGGCTGATAGGTCCTTAACTCATTAGCTAGCGATCACATAATTATCTACATAGCGTAGCTGATTGGTTGCTGTGGTTTAAATTTTCTCAGTGAAGATCATACAGTCATTACTATATAACTATGTTGAAATATTTAGTTCAGGTTTTATTTGTTAATCTAGCCACTGTGCTAAATAAAAAATGATTGTTTTGGTTATTTTCTATGAGTTTGCGGAGATGCTCAGCCCTTTAGAGCCTTTTTATAGTGGGACATACTGTCTTTCCACGTGATTCTAAAGACGTTTAAATGAGTTTTTAAATGAGCTTGAGTATGGTAATCTGGGAGTTGATATGGGATTCAGAAAGTAATTAGTAATAAGTAATGAAATACATTTAAGACAGTACAGTAATCTAATGTGATTAGTAGCTAGAAATTTTTTTTGAGAAAAAAAAAATGAAATGAAAACTTGAAAACATGAAAACTTTTAATGCGGTCTCAGACTGTTTTGAATAGAATAGAATTGTTTGCATAAATTAAGTTCCTTTTTTTATGGCCAGTGCATGATTTGCATGCTTAAAGTCTTAACTGAAATTGCAAAACAAACCTCGTTATCATACAATGAAACCAGTTGGTTTCATTAAAATACCAGGGTTTCTTTTCTTTTGTGCAACCAGTCATGCTGGGAAAAAGTTTAAAACAACATGAATCTCGCTCTTTTCTAGGTGTCCCCTGTGCATTTTTTTTTTTTTTTTTTTTTTTTTGAAATACACAAAGAAATCCTCTGTTTGCGGGGGAATTTCCAGTACCTTTACGCTAGTTTCTGTAATTCCTGCACAGTAAGACGTAAAAGAGCTCTAATGATCCAAAAGTATTGCCAAAGCAAGCCATCAGCTTCAAAATGACTGCACTTCCTGTTTACTTTCCTGAGGAATTTTACCCATTAAATCTCAAGATATCAAGATTACACATAATAATAGATGATTAAACAGAATTAAGGGGGATTCTCTGAACTTGAGTGATGTCACTTCTTTTTGAGTGATGAGTCAGAAAGGTTTGACAGGTGCTACATGTTTGAAAATCCTGCATATAGAGGAAAGAATGGAATATCAGCTGCTTAACGGGTTTAGTGCAATAGTCAGTTAAAATTTCCAGTAGACAGGAAGCGTTCAATGACATAGTGTAAGTATATACATAAACTGCAGTTTTGCTTTCAACTTAATACATGCTATTCTTATAATAATCAAAACATGTAGCAGGAAAAGGTGTGCACCACATGTGCTTTTGGTTTTATTTTGTTAGCAAGTAGCCACCGTAAGAATGTCACTAAAATGTAGTTGCATTCTGGTCTGGCCTCAAAAGATCTGACTCTATTTCTATCACATACAATACAGACCTTTATCTGCCTCAGATCTCCAAGAATTTTCCCAAGCAATTCTCCCAGCCTTTTCTCAAAAGGGCAGACATGTTATCATTAGAAATGATTACATGAATACCATAGAGTAATGCTTTCAGTATTAACACAGAGGGATGCCAGGCTGAATTCGATTGCAACCAGAAATCTCACTTCAGAGTGTAAGTAAGTAAGTACTGTAAGTAATACAAGACAAAACATGGATAACGGAAATGTCTTCATCCGTCCAATGCATTGAAAACCATACATTTAAAGGGTTAGTTCCCCCAAAAAGGAAAATAATGTCATTAATTACTCACCCTCATGTTGTTCTACACCCGTAAGACCTTTGTTCATCTTCGTAACACAAATTAAGATATTTTTGATTAAATCTGATGGCTCAGTGAGGCCTCTATTGAGAGCAAAGCCACCAAACCTCTCAAGGTCCATAAAGGTACAAAAAACATATTTAAAACAGTTCATGTGAGTACAGTGGTTCTACCTTAATATTATAAAATGACGAGAATACTTTTTGTGTGGCAAAAAAAACAAAATAACGACTTTTTAACAATATCTCGTGATGGCGGATTTCAAAACACTGCTTTGGAGCTTTACGAATCTTTTGTTTCGAATTAATTATTCGGATCTCCTATCAAACAGCTAAACTGCTGAAATCACATGACTGTGGCGCTCCGAACCACTGATTCGATTCGTAAAGCCCCGAAGCAGTGTTTTGAAATCCACCATCACGAGATATTGTTAAAAAGTCGTTATTTTGTTTTTATACATTAAGAACACACATTTGGTAACATTAGCGTGGCAAGCAGGATGGGGCAGAGAATCATAGAAAAAAGCATTATTGCTATATTGGAACAGAGAATGGAGCATTATTGCATTATTTTATTTTATTCATTTATTTTTTATTCATATGGACAGTTTGTTATGGAACAGTTATAGGCCTACGCCTTTATCAGATATGGAAATATGTACCATTCCCAGATTCTGTCAGTGTGGGTGTGCAAAGGAAGACTAGATAAGCATCTTTCCTGGCATGTCTCTTCTAGTCACCCATTATCAATTACATTTTAAGATGCTGTTGTGTTCATCCAGGAGAATAAAACACGGCGACAAAAAATTTCACTCAGTTTCTCTCAGGCGTATTTATCCATAGATACATGTCTGTGATGGCTGTATCATTTCCTTGTTATGAATGTAGTATCATCAGACATTGCAAATGGGTATTTGCTTTTTAAAACACGCAATGTTTCTCTTACTAATGCAAATGTAGGCTATATACTTCTTTGCACACTGACAATGTCAATCAAAAAGACATCAGAAATGATTATTAGGTCAAAATAACACTACTATTTATATCAATATTAAATTGACTGTGTCTATTTTTGTCACAGTTCCGTTCTGTTCTGGACTCCATCTCCCATTATCCTCCCTGTTCCACACCTGCACTCACTTCCTCGTCAACTCCCCATCACCACGGATTACCTGCACCTGGACTTCATCATCAGCACTCCCTTTATAATGGATTCACTCCCTGCCCTGTTCTTTTAGTATAAGTTTGTAGAAGCCCGATTCTGACTCATCCCTGCTGCAGCTACACTAACTGTAACATTTTTCGCTTGTATAACTCCATTTGAAAAGACATTTGCACAATGGGAATGCTTGAATCATGTTTATCTTCTGATATTATGAAAGCAGAGGAAACACCATGTGGTTTAATAACAGTTACAGTGAACATTGCGATTTTTAGTATAATGTTATTTGGCAAAGGATTTTTAAATTCATTATCATTTGAGTATTATGAACATTATGAAAAAGCAGGTTAATCTCATTATTATTGATACTATAATTTTTATTGCTGATTTAACCATGCGTGCGTAAACCTATCAAATATAGATTATAGACATTATACACCCTATAATTAAAGATAAACACCAAAGACAGGATTTTTAGTTATAATTAATAGTATCAATGAAAGTCTGCTGTGTGAGTCATATGTATACGCTAGTACTTCTGTATTTTTGTTATTTAAGGACACTTTCATTCAGAGTGTAACTTCAATAAACTCACTCTTTTTTTCATTTATGGTTTGATGACATATAATATCAGTAGTATAAAGATGGGAGGTGTCTTGGATAATTATCCAGACGTTTCTGAGAAACCAACAGCCTGGAATATAAAATACAATGCTTTCGGAAAACCCTCTTCATTAACAGGACTGACTTGTTTGTTAGATAGATGCTAGATAATATTTCAAGTTGCAAAGTAGTATGAACATTTGCTGGGTTGCAGAAACAACAGGCTATAAAATTGCTTCCTATTGAACGTGCAAGAAAATAAACACTGTTATAAATGAAATCTAAAAAAGGAAAGTCTTGCCACTTGTTCGGTTCTTGCTCGTCAATAGAAATACCATTAATAGCATAATTCAACTTTAATATGGATTTTCCTACACCCTCAGAGCAAAGGATTAGCAATTCCAGTCAATCTGACATGTATTTATCTGATGCGTTGCGCAGAAATAAAGACTAGCATGCACCAATACTTTCGATTTTCAGGTTTTTTTTTGGAGCAGTGACAACAGGATGTGTCCAATTTCACTATGTCTGTCCCTGTCTGCAAAGTTTTCGAGAACACCACCAAATGATTTCAAAGATTTCTGGGAAACAGTGAGTCAGTGACAAGGCTACATAAGGAACAGGGTGGCACTGACCCCCCTGAGATTGACGGCTGGTCCATCAGATCAAATGATACTCAAAATAACTTTTTATGGGAAATGAGATAAAATCATGCATGCATGACAATAATAATAATCACTAAAATACATCAATTTAGCGGGTATCACTCCCGAAATTTAAAACGTGTACATGGCCACTGGTCAAGCCTGAAAAACTAAAGTTTTATTTAAATTATGAATTGATTATATGTCACTCATCTTAGTTTATTGTGATGACACAAAATTTCACAAAGTTCCTTTATAAACATTGAAGCTGCCTCTTATTTACATAATGGCTGCATTCCAGTTCGGTTTTTTTTGCCCTTCCCTCGCTAACTTCCCTCAGTCTCGTTGACTCAGATATACGTCATTGCTTACATTGCATGAGTGCCCACTACTGGCGGAACCCTTGCAATAGGTTAAATTGTAACATCCTAAGCCCTTGATCACTTGGAGCGGATTTATTTTTTATTTTTTTTCCCTTACAAAATTGTTATATACATAATCTATATGTATATAGGTGTGTTTGGGTGGTATTGTGGTATATGGAGCTGCCTGAATTAGACTTGCTCCCTCGGTCAAAATTGAGAGTGTAAAAAATCAAAAGTTGAGAAAACCTAAAATTTTAAGGCAACCAGCTTCAGGAGATTTTTGAGTTTTCTCAACTTGTTGTAAATTGAACTTGATATACAACAACAAGTTGAGAAAAATCTCCTGAAGCTGGTTGCCTTACATTTTTAAGTTTTTCTCAACTTTTTTTTTCCAGTGAGGGTCTGTCCATATAAACTTCCCTCGTCCACTTGACGAAGTGGAACGCACTTCAAAATGGCGGCAGGGATTCCCCCAAGGGGAAGTGCTTGGAGAAGTTCACGAGTGCATGTCTAAAAATGGAGTGGAACACAGACAATTTCTACCTCTGGTTGGCCATTGCGTTCAAGGAATCAAAAGACATGTCTGTAATTGGCTAAACTGCTTAAAGCTGCAAAAACACATGAATAGAAATAACCTTAGTAAATAGAAACCTTTGATGCTCTTCAGAGCGCAAATACAGATACGCACAGGATTGTTTGCCAAATCGCCAATATGCTATTATTATGGCAAAAACTGATCCTAGACCAGCAGTTATGGGCAGCTTTTCCCTCTAAAGACAAAGCAGAAGCAGCAGTAGGCAGTGGTTTGACTGAGTCAGTTCCATGCTAGTCTCAAGTCCATGGCCCGGGGAAGGCTATAAGCCTTGCACGCACTCAATCTTTGTTTATCGTTCTTATTCTGTTTATTTGTTATTGTATGAATGGTTTTTGTTGTTTTCATTAAACTGTTGGATGACAATAAATCACATTTAACTAATCTTAACTGTCAAATAATGTAATTTGAGAGTAAGCATTGGACACCCTATTTCACCAAGGTCCACTCACTTTAAAATTTCTGGCCTCGCCACTGCACTGAGTATGCTTTTAATAACATCATCATGTTTCAGTTATCCAATTACTATTCAAATGGTGATCATTCTACACAGAATGGAATACAAACCTGGCCAAGTATTCTGTTACTTCATAAAAACCAGTCAAGGAAGACTGTGTAAATCTTCAATGTGCTCATCGCCAAAATATGTACTCCTTTTTTGTGTCGGTCATGCAACAAGTCTAAGCAAAACTTCACTAATTTGAAAAACTTTTTTTTTTTTTCACATTTAGTTTATTCTAAAAAGAACATCAATTTCATTAGTTATGCTTGTGTTAAATGATCAAAGCCCTGCATGAGGAAAAACACAATGATTCATCACTGCAGGGGAAATTAAACCATGTTTAGATTCCACTATTACTGGTGCATGAACGTATGCATTACATACCCTGTTTGGATTTGCCCTGAAGACTGCTGCAGATTAATATGATATTAAATATGAAACATGAGCTCAGAATTCAAAACCTTATATAAACCAAACACACACTTTACAAATGCCAAAGTCCTAACAGAAAGGTCTGCGGATGCGCATATGGTTCTATTATCAATATTATGTTTGCAAAGGCCCTGATGCTTCACAAAGAACATTTATAAAAATCACAGTTCCCCGGGATTAAAGCAGCCCTGTAGAATACACACCGAATGTCCAGCTAACACGTTTGTTTTAATCATCATTAATATGACAAGCTGCTGATGTTATGAAGAATTTTAACATGCTTGTATATGATTTTGTATATGATTCATTTGCACAGTCATCATCCATAACAAAAAACAGATACCTTTAAACAATAATCAGACATAAAATATGATCACAGGAGTCAGGACACCATTCAAAACATCCTCATCATTAACACATCCTACACTCTGTCTCATTATCTACTGCCTGCTGGTGTTTTTCAGCACGCATCCTGTTTTCTCCGTGTGTACAAGTTAAATGGGAGAGCAGGAAGCTGGCAGATTGAGTCTTAATGCTTTACTTTAGTGGGTCTGAATGAGAAGAGGAGGTGATGAAAGGCCTCGCTTGCACTCAGAGATGGCAAAAGGCCAACCTACCAGCAGCAGACGCCTGGACCACTTCTCCAAAATCACATTCCCTGAATTCTTCTTATTATTTGTGCAAAAATGGGTAACTGCACGGGAGGCCAATGAACGTAGACGAGGTCCAGAAGACGATAATTTGGAGTAACGATCAGTGCTGACAACAGAAGTGGACAAGGAGATTATGAACTTGAATGAGACTTTTTAGATAAACGTATAAAATTTAAAGAGAAATACAATAAATGTGGTCATATCTTTTATTTAACATCAGCAGGAGCTGTCCTCAGTGCTGTTTTGTCCGGTCAGTTGTCACATACATTATATCATTCATCTGACAGCCAGGAAAACTGCAAAACTGGGGTCTGTCTTCTGAAAAGCATAGAAGTAAAATGAAGTGAAAGGCAAAGTAAAAGCATTTAGGAAGAATAATAAAATAGTATTCATTTATAATGAATTATATTTATAATTAACTTATCTGTACCATTAAAAATAAATACCTCTATTGAGTGTGTATATATGGAAAGATTTTTCTTTTCTTTTCTTTTTTTAGACCCAAACTGTAAGTTATCAGACTGTTCTTATCATTTAATTAAAAAAAAACAATTATTAATTTAAACCTTTTCACATCGAAGCTCATTTTACTGATTCATTTTCATAATTAAGCAATACAATTGCTAGTTGAAAACACTATTATAGGCCTACTTAAGCATTTATAATTTTTATGTGACGATCGAGCCTCGTATCCATCCATAATCTACCGATTTAATGAGCCTTTCTCAGTTTCACTGTATCGACCACACTTACATCTGCATGGCTAAATCCGTATTTGCCACATTACTGTCATAATCAAGCAGGCCAGACAGAGCTAGGCCACAACGCGACGGCGTCTTGCACGCGGGTCCCACGCAAAGCCTGCAACAGGGTATTGCCAGCAATGTTACTGCACCTCTCAAGATCCATAAAGGTAACATTACTAAAAACATATTTAAAACAGTTAATGTGAGTACAGTGGTTCTACCTTAATATTATAAAGCGACGAGAATACTTTTTGTGCGCCAGAAAAATTTTTTAAAAAAATAAATAACGACTTCCCAACAATATCTAGTGATGGCCGATTTCAAAACACTGTTTTGGAGCTTTACGAATCGGTGGTTCGGCGCGCCAAAGTCACGTGATTTCAGCACTTTAACAGTTTGATATGCGATCCGAATCACTGAATCGAAACAAAAGATTTTTATCTGCCCTAATGATAGATGATTTTTGATCAATTTGATAATGTTACATATTAACTGTTTAATTTCCCTAATGTATGTTCCACAATCAGGAAATGTGTATTTTGTTTGGAAATTCTCATCATACTTTATTACATTTAATAAGAAAATTAAGTTATTTTATGAAATGAGGACTTGACAAAAATAAGTACTTCAGTTATAGGTAATATCCAGTTTCCACCACATCTTACTGAGAAGGAAGTGTTTGTTAATCTATGTGGGGCACCACCATGTACCAGAATAACCTCAGCATATATTCCAGTTTCCTCTTCCTGTTTGTAGCTCTAGTGACCTTTTGCTTGCAATCCTTGTTTTATTCCCAGTCAAACATTTTGGTTTTTGCACTTAACAAATTTTCTTTTCTCTCTCTCTCTCTCTCTCTCTCTCTCTCTCTCTCTCTCTCTCTATAGGCTGTATATACTTCTCTTTTCCTCTCTTCTGCTGTGTGTGTAAGGTCTTTGACCTGAAGGATAAATCGCGTTCTCTGACTCCTGATGACAGTTGGCAGCTTAGCGCCCCAGCAAGAGGTCAGAGAGCTCACAGTCAGCTCCCAGTTTAGCAAATCAGTAAACAGCTCCAGCAGCAGCTGTCCTGTTTTCTAAAGAATGTTTTAAGAATTGTCAGTGGGCCACACTGAATCAGGCCCACCAGCACTGGTGATGTTGACCTTTTTATCAGTCTAATGAACATCCATTTAAAAATCATGTGGCCTATTAAAGAAGATTTATAAAATAACCTTTTATGGCTATGGCAAATTTTAAACCAGACGATCTGTTGAACATTAAGTTCTGAGGAAACACTTGAGATGCAAAAGATATATATACTGTTGAGTTTTGACTTATCAGCACATTGTTCTTATCTGTCCTATCTGAAAATACAAGCCTTTCCTGTTACGTGAATCTTTAGCTGCACTTTCACCTGAAGGCTACTTATTCAACTGAGGCTACTTTTAGGTACAGCTGTTTGTGTATTTATTTATATGTATAAATAATCATAATTAAAGAAGAAAATAATAATCATAATTTAAAAAAAAATCATAATTATTTCAAACTTTTGACCGATAAGTGTGTGCAGTTTCATTCACTTTGATCATTTTTTAGTTTGTACCTTAAATCCTTCCCCACACATTAAAGCTTCCCCTATAATGCATTTTTACGACTCTTTCCTCTATAAATGAGATGTGTTGACCTGGGAAATTGACAAATGAAGCCTTTGATCCTTCAGGAAGAATGAGGATGTCCACTCCCATCTTCCTCACCTTTGCAACCCGCCCCCTTCCACATCCCCTCCTAGAGACTGTACATGAGCTTATAAGCAACCAAGTGTTGACAGTTGCATGCTTTCTTGCACATGTCTGTGCTGACTCTTTCACAAGAACTCTGCAAAGACAATTACTCAGATGTTTCTTGATTATATAGAACATACCAATAGTTTTGTTATTCATTTACAGTTCATGTGTTTCTGGGTTAGCCTGAATTTTTCAGGAAGATTTCTCTGAGAAGGGTTGGTCCCTACTTAGTAAATGCTTAGAGATGTTGTTTACAACTTGTGAGAGGTTCCAGAACACTGCCTAAAGGGGAAATGCTTAAATACTATAGCCTCTGATGTGAGGAAATCCAAATGATTCACTTTCTGAGATTGTAATCATGTTGAAGTGGAGAGAAACCACTCAACACATAACAGCATAAATGTAAAAGAAATGCAAGTACATTAGAGTCAGATTTCCAAAGTAACACAGATTTAGCAGGAAAAATGTGATAAGATCCTTCAGATTGCAACACAGTAATATTCTTCAGAAAATCCTAACACATCTTTGGCAAATATTGAGAGACAAAAGTGAAGGGAAGCTTTAGACCCAGATGCTGGGACAGACTCTTTGATGTCTGGGGAACCTAGCCGGCACACTTTCCTTACACCTCTCCTGAGGTGTGACTAAAAGGAGGAAAGAGGGAGCCACCACTACGGGAAATTACTTTAGACCCTCAGGCCCCCCTCATTCTCAGTTGTGCTTTCATGTTCATGGGAACAGTCTTTTCTAGACAGACAAAGTGTCTGTAAAGGTTAGCTGCCCTCTTACCCAAATATAATAAAGACGAGACCTCTACCAACCCCCATGGGTGCCTATGCACATCACTGTGATGTAATGAGGGAACTGGGATTTGGCCTTAACTTTGGTTTGAAGTGCAATAAAGACATCTGGTCTGATGGAATCAGCATCCCTAATGAAACACTTTGCTTTGATGTGATCTGAGGCAAGCATCTACTAAATTGCTAAGATTAGCTCAGTATATTTACAAGAAGTGATTATAATTCACAAGAGCGATTTGACTCTTTAACCTCAGTAGCATTTGGGTATTGCGTGGGAAGACAATATGAATTGCTTAAACAATTGTTCAAAAGTTTGCGTGGCTAAGATTTTGAAAAATCTTTGAAAGAATTCTTTTAAGCTCACCAAGGCTGCAGTTATTTGATCGAAATACAGTAAAAACTGCAATTTTGTGAAATATTATTACAATGTAAAACTGTTTTCTATTTGAATATATTTTCAAATGTAATTTATTCCTGTGTTGCAAAGCTGAGTTTTCAGCATCCAGTCTTCAGTGTCACATGATCCTTCAGAAATCATTCTAATATGCTGATTTGCTGCTCAAGAAACATTTATTCTTATTATAAATGTTGAAAACAGCTGTGCTGCTTAATATTTTTGTGGAAATTGATACATTTTGCTCAGAATTACTGGATTAATAGAAAGTTGAAAAGAACAGCATATATAATTATAATAGAGATCTTTTATAAAATGTCTTTACTTTCAATATTAATTAATTTAATACATCCTTGCTAGATAAAAGTACTAATTTCTTGAACAGTAGCGGTATAAAGGAATTACATAATAATGGGACAAAAAGGAATAGGACATTTTTATTAAGCAACAAGTCTTGGAAAATTGAGAGGAAGTAAAACAGAGAGAACAGCTACTTCTAAGACTTCCCACGGCTGTCTCTGTAAACCATAAAACCAGTCCCGAAACTGCATCTACATGTGACAAGCATAACATCAGAAATCTATGAAAACAAGATGGCGTTGCAGGAGTATGGTGTTTGTTGTTAGAGAACAGAGCGGCCTCTGACCCTAATGTGTGTGTTGTTGGAGATGGCCTGTGAAACATTAAGAATAGAAATCTTTTTTCAAGCTTTTGGAACTGTACCTACAACTGGCTCTCATTTGTCATGTGACAAACCGGAGTGCTGTAGGGATGGGTGAAAACACATTTGATTTTGATCTGATATCATATACAATCAAGGCTAACTTTGCCAATATAGATACTACTGATACTTCTATTAAATATAGAAATATTTTATAGATACTAATATAATATTTTTTTAGTATTATGATGTAAGGATACTTGCAACACAATATCAGACGTATCAATATCAATATTTCAAAATGGATCTGCCTACCCATACTTTGTGGATACAATTACAATGTGTCATAATATACCTCTTGTCTGGAAAACAGTCTAGTGGCTTGATTTACATCTTAGAGGAAATGTAGCCTGAATTGATAATTGAACTTTCCTGTGTTTTAGCAGAATTTAGGCTTTGGCTAAAGTTCTACAAAGCATTTATTATGTATTTACTTTGAGCCCTTATACAAACATGTCCTACTTTTATCTGTGTTGAGTTTATTAAGCAGGTTCGTTAAGTTCACATACCCATCTTGGAACAATGTTGTAGTTGTTAACTAAAACTTAAACTAAAGCTATCAAAATCTTTTGTTAATTGAAAAAAGCTGAAATAAAATAAGATAAAATATAAATATTTGATGAAAAACTTGAAAATATTACCTTGGCAATGAAGTACAATGAAGCTGAAGTACTAAAATGCATGGCTAAAACTGAAATGAAAATAAATTAAAGAACTAATAAAAAATGACAAAAGCACAACAAAATTACTAAAATTAAATTAAATGAAGACTGAAAATATAAAAATAAACACACAAAAGATCTGCTGTGAGGAGACGCGGTTTTGATGCCTGTACCGAACTGTTGATTCTGTTCTTTTTAGGGTCTCATTTTCCTATTTTTGGTTCATTTACATGTCTTTGGTCCGTGTTGTGTCCATATATAATTTGTTTGGTGCGCACCAGGGTTCGGATTGCAGCATTCACATGTTCAAATGAACCACACTAACAAAGCAATTGCACCAGGGTTCGGATTGCAGCATTCACATGTTCAAATGAACCACACTAACAAAGCAATTGCACCAGGGTTCGTTTTAAGTCACATAGTGATTAACAGTAACATGACTAAAAAGTACATTATTTTGTAAAGTATTTTATAAAGCTACAAAGCAAGATGTAAAATGCTGCACGTGAATCTGTGTAGGGATCCGAAGGAATCAATCAACAATTGAATTAAATAAAATTTATCAGATTCACAATGACTCATAAAGAGGAAGAGTGAGGGCAAGTGTATTTAAGTATTACTTAGTATAGCTGATATAATTAGTGTAGCTGATACTCATATGGAAAGTAACTTGTTACTGGAAAAGCGAGACTATTTTTAAACAGCTGAGCTACTGCTGTCAAGCTTCTTTTAGTTAGCAAATCGCTAACACTGCACCTCAGTGAGATAAGTGCGTTTAAACGCACCTGTATTGTCGGGCAGTGGGTTGGTCAGACTGGAATACCCAGTTTCAGGATCCAGCACAGGGGTCAGTCCAAGCTGTCCTTCAATGTGTTTCCCCCTTGGAAAAGCTTCCTGCTCCAGTCGGTAGGTTCTTATCGTAGCTCTCTCACTCTGAGTGAGACTGAAACCTGCTTCCTTCCTCTACCTCCTTTCCCACACTGGACTCCATTGTGCAGTTGATGGAGCTGTCGGAGTTAGAAGAACTTATACTGTAACAATGAGTTCCTCTTAGGCTTGGTCAGCAGTTTTGTAGATAAAGTACAAGATATTGCTGACCTCATAATCAGAAAATATTCAGTCAGGCAGAAGTAATATTCAGCATATGACAGAGACTTCCTCTTTGACGTATTTTTCTTGTTTGTTTTCCAGTGATCGGTTAACCTAAATGATGCAACTGAAGCAGTTTCCCCAAAGCTATATTCTCTGCATTCATACTTGTCTAGAGTCTCGTCCTCGTTCTTTATGATCACAGGGAAAGACATGCATGATCGAGATTCGAGAATGCCTGATTTATATCTATTGGTTTAACTCACATAAGTATGACTGCCACTTACAGTGACGAATGAAAGTCTGAGATCTGTAGTGAAAATGCATGGCCTATTAAGCAAAACAATTTGAGTGTAAGGTTTAAAATAATATGAAATATTAATTTAAGAAATTCGAAATATTTGTATATACAGACCCCTTTATACTGTATGATAAAAATATTATGATATTTAACAAAAACATGTTGAATTAAATAATTGGCTTTTATTTATTTTATTTGCCTTTATATATATATATACATATATATATATATATATATATATATATATATATATATATATATTTCCAATTAGAGTCGTGTTAGTGATTACTTTTTTATGACTTTGTTTTTCAAAATTTCTGACTTTAGACTTAGTCTTTAGACTGCAAAATAAAACCGTAATATTATCAAATTCTTTAATTATAAATTATTAAACATTTGATATGTTATCTATGGAAGCTTGTTTCTGCCACTAAATTAAAAAATTAAAAAGGTAATTGTGACTTTTTGTGTCACAATTCTGACTTTTTTCTGACTTGTAATTGCGAGCTATAAAGTCAGAATTGTGTAATATTAAGTCAGGATTGCGTCTTATAAAGTCAGAATAATTATAAAAACTCGCAATTCTGAGAAAAAAGTTTTTTTTCACGTAATTCTGACTTTTTTTCTAAGCATTGCATGATGTAAACTCACAGTTCTGAGAAAAAATCATGCAGAATTGTGAGATATAAACTTTTCCCCCTCATAATTGGACATTATAACATGCAATTGCCAGTTGCAATTCTGACTTTATAACTCGCAATTGTGAGTTTATATCACAATTCCGAGAAAGAAAAAAAAAAGAGTCAGAATTGTGAGATAAAAAGTCGCAATTACTTTTTTTTTATTTCATGGCAGAAACAAGCTTCCATAGTTATCACATTTTATGTACATTATGTAGGCAAGGATTTCTTGGATATGATCAGGATTCCTCCCCATCTCATTGGGAGAAAAGTGGTTTGGCGAAGCTCCACTGACTGATGTCTGAGGTAGAGAGGAGGAGGACAGGTGTTCAGCCAGGTCTGCTAGAGTCATCTGTGTTAATGTCCCTGGTCACGCCAGTTCCCCATACTCTCTTTCCCACGCTGCCTGGGGTCAGAGGGGAGCAGCCTGCCGGATACAGGCCTCCATCAAGAACCCATCCACCGAACACTGGGCTTTCAGATCACCCCTAAAACTCTCTAACTAAAGCCATTGCAAAAATTTATGTCCAGAAGAAACCATTTCTCTCTGATACACTTAGTAATAGCAGACCAAAACCCTTTAATCATAGATCCTCTGCCTCTTTAGGGTCATTAAAGAATGGCCTGTTAGAGAGCTCTCAGACTTCATACACAAATATTGCTACAGTCTTAATGTCATTGTGAAACAGATGAAGATTTTAGTCTTCAAAAACATGCATAGATGAGGCAGTATCATAGTGGCAGTATTATTAAACTGAAAGAAAAAGCATGAGAGCTCATAATTCTTCAGGGAGAATGTAGGGAGACTCAGTCTCAATCTCATCACTGGCAATCACTGATTTACGAACCCCACCATCCTCAGCTAAAGTTTCAACTCTCTTGGGACAGGGTTTGGAGGGGAGGCGCGTGGGGGGATAATGTTCTCGGTCTGTATCCCACTGTTCTTGTTTTTATTTATGTGTGGGAGTTTTTGTTGCCGCTGCTTTTTCTCGGGCTTGCAAAACAGACAAGAAGCCTCCATCTGTTCTTCGCTAGTAAGGGGAACAACATCAGTGACAAAGACAACATTAGCATGAACATGCTTGTTTAGACACTTAAAGGAATAGTTCACCCAAAAATGAAAATTCTGCCATAATTTATTCACCCTCATGGTTTTTTTTCTTTCTTATATATAATGAAAGTCAATGGGGTCCAATGTTTTTTCGGTTGATATCTGCTCACCTTTTGGATTCCTCAAACATATCAAAAGTGAGCATATGCACCTTCGACTTGCTTGTTTCCCTCAGAGACAATAGCAGGAAATCCAGTGACCCTTCAGTTTTTTTTGTTTTTTTTTTCAGTTTGATGTGAGACAATACACTTGTTACGCCATGTTTTTGCTCTGTAAGTGCACATTGAGATTGTTGCACTAATTACATTGAGAAGGAAGGGTCTCTTGTTTACTTTTGAAATTAGGTTTGTTGACTCTTGCTCTGGCATGTTTTTTTTTCTCTGTTTTGTTATTGCCCGCTGTCAGAGCCCCCACCCCTACCGCATTCTCTTTCCTCCCTCCACATCCCATCCGAAAAATCCACTCCGTCAGTAGGACCTATATTTGTGTTGGGCACTTCCTATTTGTTGTGACCTTTGACTTTCAGAGCCCCAGCAGCTGAACCGTGGAGGGTGGTGTCAAACCCTGACCTCACCATGTCTCAGTACAGACAACACTGCAACCACATTCCCAACACGACAAAGTAACGTTTTACATTGTGAAATCTCTTGTTAGTGGGCCAATGACATGGAAAAAATATGCTACTGTTCAAAAAGTCTGTAAGATGTTTAAATGTTTTTAAAAGAAGTCTCTTATGCTCAATAAGGCTGCATTTATTTGATCAACAATACAGGAAAAACAGTAATATTGTGAAAAAATATTAAAATTTAAAGTAACTTAATTAATATATTTTATTATCAATGTTGAAAACAGTTGTGCTGCTTAATATTTTTGTGTAAACTGAGATTCATTTTTTTCAGGATTCTCTGATGAAAAAAAGTTCAAAATGACCACATTTATTTATAATAGAAATATTTTATAACATTATAAATGTCTTTACTGTCACTTTTTTTATCAATTTAATGTGTCCTTGTTGAAAAGAAGTATTAATTTCTTTTAAAAAATCATTCTGACCCCAAACTTTTGAACATTAGTCTACATTAAAAATATAATTTATACAAACATGGACTTGAATACACCTCTTCTGTGATAAACACATTATTAGTTTCTAAATAGAAATTGCATTTCAATTTTTAAAAGAATACAATTCTTGAAAAGAAAACCTCCTTAATTTCCTGTTTAATATTATTTTATCAATAATTCCCTAAAATATCCGATAATTTGACCTTTTCATGATGAGGCAATGTTAGTTCAGTTTGTAAAATATCATGCACCTCACAAAAACTTTTATATTTATGTATTAATAATTCATTATATTTGTTAATTTTTTTTTTTTTTACCTTGAATGAAAAATTGATGATTGATGTGTACACAGGTATATACACAGGGGAAAAAAATCATTTTTTATGTTAAATTTATTTGCTTTGTACTTGATGGTTAGACCACATGTCACTTTTAGTGTAACTGAACTAAGACTTTTCTTGACTTTCTTTTGGCTTTCTGTATATGAGTGAACGTGTGTGATCGAGGGTGTGTGGTCAGGAAGATGCACGGTTTCCTCCTCACGCTAAAGGAAAGAATGGGGCCTAGGAGTGATGAGTGTGCCAGAATAAGGTCCACTTCCCTTCCCATGTCAAGACCTATATATACTCCAAAAACAGGAAGCTAAGAGGGAAGGAATTGTGGGCAAACTTTAATCCTAGATATATCTTATACATATACAAACATGTACCAAAGCACTTTGCATGAAGTGTTTCCTTGAAGTTCTTAATCATGCATATCTTGACAGAAGCCAAAGGTTTATAGTAAAATGAAAGAAGGCAGTTAGATCAGGGTGTAGCTGATATTTATCAGACTTGTGGAGTGGAGGAGCAGGTGGAGTGTCATTCTTACCATGACATGTTGATGCGTGGTAATGGGTCAAAGAGCTGTACTGCAAAGTTTTATTGACATCTTTCATATTACCCGTAACAACTTACTTGGCAGGGGTGACCAAGAAACCAAGAAAGCAATTAATTCATAACAAAGCTGAGTAAATAAAATCCGGTTTGCAAATTCCCCAAATGTGGGAATGAGCATAATTTCTGGAAGCTCAATGCTCTGTTCACATAATTCATACAAAGCTGTAAAAAATACATTCAAAAAGCCATAAAAAATGTTCACAATGACCCTTAGAGTGCTCTCAAACCCCCACAGATAAACACACACACATTAATATAGTCTCCAGCTCCAGCATTGAAGTACTAAGATATTCAATTAAATTCATATAAAGTCATATAATATCAACATTTTTAAGTACCCAATATTTTAACATTTTTATTAGTCTTAAAGGTAATGTGTTTAATTTTTAGCAACACTAAACAGAATTGAAAAAGTATTGATTGTTTTCAAAACTGCCCTGCTCTCGGTTATTGAAACTCTGAGGTTAGCAGGAGCAGATTCCAAATCCTCAGTACTCTTCTGTATCTGTCTGCTGCTTTTGACAACCCTCAGGATGAAGGGTATCTCAGGAACTGCACTCCAATCGTTCAAGTCTTACCTCTCAGGTAGGTCCTTCAGGATGTCGTGGAGGGGTAAGGTGTCTAAGTGTCTGGGGTACCTCAGGGCTCAGTGCTTGGACCACTTCTCTTCTCCATCTACATGTCTTCATTAGGATCTGTCATTCAGGAACATGGTTTTTCCTATCACTGCTATGCTGATGACACACAACTCTACCTCTCATTCCAGCCAGATGACCCGACGGTAGCTGCTTGCATCTTAGGATGCCTGACAAACATTTCTTGCTAGATGGAGGACCGCTACCTTCAAATCAACCTTGCGAAGACAGAACTGCTTGTGGTCTCAGCCAACCCAACATTTCATCACAACTTCTCCATTCAGCTATTTTTTGTTTCAACCATAACCCCATCCAGGACAGCCAGTAACCTTTGAGTTGTGATCGATGATCAGTTAAACTTCACAGACCACATTGCTAGAACTGCCCAGTCCTGCAGATTTGCCTTATACAACATTAGGATAATCGGACCCTTCCTGTCGGAGCATGTTACACAACTCCTTGTTCTATCCAGACTGGACTATTGTAATTTTCTCTTGGCAGGGCTTCCAGCATGCACTGTCAAACCTCTGCAACTGATCCAGAATGCTGCAGCAAGAGTGGTCTTTAATGAGCCGAAGAGAGTGTGTCACACCTCTCTTTATAAACTTGCACTGGTTGCCAATTGCTGCTCGCATCAAATTCAAGGCTTTGATGTTTGCCTACAGAACAACCACTGGCGCTGCACCCTTATACTTAAACTCACTACTTCAGACTTGTGTGCCCTCCAGAAACTTGTGGACGGCATCTTGTGGTGCCATCTCAAAGAGGCACAAAATCACTTTCACAGACCTTTACCTTGAAAGTTCCATGCCGGTGGAATGACCTGCCTAAATCAACCTTTTTTGTCAACACTAGACCCATTAAAAGGTTAGTTCACCCAAAAATGAAAATTCTGTCATTAAATACTCACCCTCATGTCGTTCCACACCCATAAGACCCTCGTTCATCTTCGAAACACAAATTAAGATATTTTTGATGAAATCCAAGGGTATCTGATCCACACATAGGCAGCAACGTCATTGCACCTTTTGACGTCTAGAAAGGTAGTTGAAAACAAGATTAAAATAGTCAACGTGAATACAGTGGTTCAACTTTAATTTTATGAAGCAACAAGAATACTTTTTGTGCGCAAAAAGTTGGTGTTCGGACGTAAACAAGGAAGCCTGCACTGAGTTCACTACGTATGACAACGGTTCAAATTGTTTAATAAAGTCTTTATTTTTGTTTTGTTTTTGCGCATAAAAAGTATTCTCGTCGCTTCATAACATTAAGGTTAAACCACTGCAGTCACGTTGACTATTTTAACCATGTTTTCAACCACCTTTCTGGATGTCAAAAGGTGCAATGACGTTGCTGCCTATGTGTGGATCAGATACCCTCGGATTTCATCAAAAATATCTTCATTTGTGTTTCGAAGATGAACGAGGGTCTTACGGGTGTGGAACGACATGAGGGTGAGTAATTAATGACAGAAATTTCACTTTTGGGTGAACTAACCCTTTAATACTATCACTTACTATTCATCTATTTAAAAAAAAAAACCCACCTTGCTACATGCACTGTTCTTGACTAACTGGGACTAGTCACAGCACTTGCATATTGTTGCCCTATTGTTGGTTTGATTGCTTCTATTGTTCTTCTCATTTTTAAGTCGCTTTTGATAAAAACGTCTACTATATGATCAAATGTGTATGTAAATGTAAGTTTCTTAAACAGTCTCCTCATCTGTCATTGACTAGACATACAGATCCCTGTCCCCAAAGTCACACTTCTGATTCAGCCAATGTTGCTATGCTGGGCTGGAAAATAAGCTCAAACAAACAGAACAACCGACAAATGACTTATAAACAAGATCCATATTGTCAGATCAGACAATCAGACTTTTATTCAGCAAGGATGCATTTAATTGAACAAAGGTGGCAGTAAAGACATTAGACTTATAAAAGATTTATATTTCACAGATGCTATTCTTTTGAATTTTGTTCATCAAAGAATCCTAAAATAAAATGTATCACAGTTTCCACAAAAACATTAAGCTGCACAGCTGTTTTCAACACTGATAATAAGTACATGAAGAGAAGTCAGTTTACAGTTTTAAACATGGTTTATGTGCATGAATGTGAAAAAATTAATTATTCATAATAATCATCTTTTGTCTCATATGCAAAAATGACCTATAAGTTGCACATGCACTCACAAACTAATTTTAAATAATAAACTAAGACCATCAGACCACCATGTATAAATCTTTGTCACTGCCTATCAAGACTAATATAAATTTAGCTGGGATTTGCAACTGTCCTTTTAGAACATGTGCGTGAATTTTGCATTTCCTGTCTCTCTTCAACAGGACAGACTCCAGACGGGGTTCTCGGGGTCGTGAAAAAAAGGAAGAGGGGTGAAATCAGCAGTGATGTAGTGATGACAGGTGTGTCTTTAATCTATGTGGGTTTCTCCCTTTTACTGCTTAGTCCTTTTCTTCCTTTCTTCTGTCTTCATTTGTTGCTTCTGTCCTCTTTTCTTCTTTACATTTTACACTAATTACAGTGGATAATTACTTCACTCATACTTATGACTGGAAGCTGATGTTCTGTTAGCATAAGCAGTCTCTAAATAAGGAAGTGACTACAGTAGTAGAATCTGTTGCTATTATGACATCATGTTCTTTTGAACTGTTTGAAGATTGAACTTTAACCAATTAACTTGGAAATGTCTCAGTGCAGTGTTTGGGACATTGGTGGTATTTAGTAGTTCGCCCTGCAAGGATGACTGTTGTACATACCCAGAATGCACGCTACAGTTATCAAGCACATATTTCTCACTCAATACATTCACAAAGAAAACCCCCTACTCTACAGCCAAGAAAACAAGAAAAAAGAAAAGATGGAATTGCCAGTGTTGATCAACCACAGCTTAGCTTTCTAATAAATGCAGATGTCACAGTTAGCTGGATTGTTCGACTGTAAGTGCTGACTAAATGTCTGGCTACAAAGCTGCACTAGGGACAACAGCTCTTAGAGAGACAGTTCACCCAAAAACTTAAATTCTGTTATCAATTACTCACCCTCATGGAGTTCCAAACCCGTAAGACCTTGATTACCTTCGAAACCTACATTAAAACTCCATTCTACTTTGACAAAAAGTTCATACAAACATTGTGTAAGTAGTGCATATGAACTGAAAAATTCAAAAGTCTTCTGAAGAGACATGTTCGCTTTATATGATGAACAGTTTTCATTTGGGCATTTATTTACATTTATAAAACGGTTAGGTCCTGTCCTTGATTCTGATTGGTCAATAGCTGTGTTTTATTCACGATAATAACAGCTATGACCGCTTCACACAACGGTTCTGTGTATCACTACACAACACCCTTAGCAACCACTCTTAGCCACATACAGTTTATGTTCTCAATTGATATTGTTCATTGAAGCTTACTGTATTATGTAGAAGAGTATTGTGAGAAAGAAATCGATTGAGTGAGTTTATTACCTGCATTCAGATTTAACATTTTCCTTCAGGTCAGTGCTATGTTCAAAATAAAAAATCTGTTTAAATGTCAGATGTATTATCTTAACAGTTAAGGGGTTTTCCCGTGACTGACAGCGCTAGTCAAAGCATTTGTCAGTTGCATCTTGCTTCACGTTGATGTGTTGTTGTTAGCTTTAGCATGTTTATCCCCTTCCAACATGTAGGAAAGGCTGTGATAATGTGTCCATCATTACACACTTCATTTTTGTCTGTTTATGTGTTTTTCTGTGTGAACTTTCTGTGTAAACACAACACTCACACTACTTAAGGCCCGTTCACACAAAGGATTACAACTAACTAGGCTATAAAGTTTTAATAATCATTCTAATACTATGAGAATAGTGAAGTTCATACCACAACGACACAGAGAAACAATATTTTTTAAAATCATTTTCAGAATGATTGTTTTGTTTTGTTTTTTACAGATGATGAATGAGAAAAACATCGACAGCCACTCAGAATCAACAGACTTTAAAGAACTTGAGCATTTAAAGCGGCAGATGACAAAACTGCACCTTGCGCTTATAATAAACAGGACATTGTTGTGCTTTCATGTGGAAGCTAGTTATAGTTATCTTTATAGTTGTATTGTTCTTATTGTAAGTTATTTTTATTCTATAAAATTACTAGCGTATAACCTCTTGTTAGCCAGTTAGCGGCCACTCCCAGCTCTGTGTATAAAATACATCCTGTTTTGGCCTAACATATAGTCAGCAGTGCTAAGTTACCAAAGTTAATTAAAAACAAAGTGGGCTTCTGGTACATCATGACACAAGAATGCCAAAGCAGTTAGTCATGCAGCCTTATCCTTATCAAAAATATCAGTAGCAGGATGCGAGTTTACACATTGACAGACATCCTGATATACAAAGCTTGAAAGAGAAAACAAAACCAATCGTTTTAAAAGTTAAATATTGATGGTGATGTTTATTCTAAAGATCCTTATCCTGCATGAAACTGAATCAGCCTTCCCTTTTCTTTTTCTTTCAGTTTGATATGAAATGTTAGGGAAAATCAGTGTTACACATCTATGAGCAATATTCTAATGTCTAACGTGCGGCTAACGTCACTGTGACCAGTTAGAGAAAACGAGACTGACGAGCAGGAATAAAGAGTATGAGAGGGGTGTAAACTTTCATTTTGAGAAAAAAAATCAAGCAGATTGTAATAACAAGTTAGTGCTAACACAAGTGATTTACAAGAATAAGCTACAAAGCTATGCTACTTGAAGCTAATGGAAGTTCAGTGCTCCTAAAATACAGTGCCCTCCACAATTATTGGCACCCTTAGTAAATATGAGCAATGGAGGCTGTGAAAATAAATCTGCATTGTTTATTCTTTTGCTCTTTCATTTAAAAAATTCACATAATTCTAACCTATCATTGAAGTAAAAATTGAAAGTGGGGGGAAACTCACATTATGAAATAAATGTTTTTCTCTAAAACATGTTGGCCACAATTATTGGCACCCCTAGAAATTCTTATGAGTAAAATATCTCTGAAGTATATTCCCATTCATATTTACATTTTTTTTTTTTTTTTTAGCACACCAGGTTGACTAAGAGCATGAAATTGTCTAGCCATGACTTCCAGTTCCACAGGAGTATAAACATGAGGAAACACAAAGGCCAAATTCCCATAATCATTCGTCACAATGAGTAAAACCAAAGAATATAGTTCTGATGTGCAGCACAAGATTGTTGAGCTTCACAACATAGAAAGTGGCTGTAAGAAAATAGCTAAAGCATTGAAAATCCCCATTTCTACTATCAGGGCAATAATTAAGAAATTCCAATCAACTAAAAATGTTACAAATCTGCCTGGAAGAGGACGTGTGTCTAAATCGCCCTAATGCGCAGTGAGGAAGAGAGTTTGAGTGGCCAAAGACTTTCTAAGGATCACAGCTGGAGAACTGCAGAGATTATGTGAGTCTTGAGTCTCAAAAAGCCTAAAAAAATTATCAAACAGCACCTATATACCCACAAGTTTTTCGGGAGGGTTTCAAGAAAAATCCTCTGCTCTCATCCAGAAACAATCTCCAGCATATTCAGCTGTCAGACATGACTGGAACTTCAAAAGGGACCGGCTTCTATGGTCAGATGAAACTAAAAAAAGAGCTTTTTGGCAGCAAACCCACCAGATGGGTTTGGTGCACACATGGATAAAAAGTACCCCATGCCCACGGTTAAATATGCTGCTGGATCTTTAATGTTGTGGGCCTATTTTTCTACTGGAGGTCCTGGACATCTTGTTCAGATACATGGTATCATGGATTCTATCAAATACCAACAGATAAAAATCAAAACCTGACTGCTTGTGCTAGAAATCTTATAATGGGCCGTGACTGCATCTTCCATCGGGACAATGATCCAAAACAAACATCAAAATCTGGCCATCCCAGTCCCCTGACCTGAACCCTAAAGAAAATGAGTGGAGTGAACTGAAGAGAAGCACCACCAACATGGAGCTGGGAATGTGAAGGATCTGGAGAGATTCTGCATGAAGGAATCTTGTCAGGTGTTCTCCAAACTCATCAGGCATTATAGAAGAAGACTCAGAGCTCAGATCTTGGGAAAAGGACGCTGCAATAATTGGGTGCCAATAATTGTGGCCAATGTGAACTAGAGAAAAACATTTATTTCATAATGAGCTTTTTCCCCCATTTTCAATTGTTTTACTTTGAAAATAAATCTGCATTGTTTATCCTTTTGATCTTTCATTCAAAATTCTAACCTATCAGCCACCTTTGCTCATATTTACTAAATGTGCCATTAATTGTGGAGGGCACTGTAAGTCTCTTATGCCCATCAAAGCTGCTTTATTTGACTAAAAATACTGTAAAAACAGTAGTATTGTGAAATATTATTTATAATGTAATATTCTTGTGATGGCAAAGCTGAATTTTCAGCAACATTTCTCCAGTCTTCAGTGTCACGATCCTCCAGAAATCATTCTAATATGCTGATTTGCTGCTCAAGAAACATTTCTTACTATTATCAATGTTTAAAACAGTTGTGCTGCATAATATTTTTGTTTGATGAATAGAAAGTTCAAAAGAACAGCATTCATTTGACCTAAAAGCCATTATAAACATCTTTATTTAATGCGTCCTTGCAGAATAAAAGTATCAATTTCTTTAAAGAAAAATCTTACTGACCACCAACTTTTGAACAGTATAGCAGTTACCTGAGGATGCTTTTATAATTCTGTGTATTTCTGAGAGTTTTAGGGTAGAAAATCTTAATGGTGGGTCTCTGTACAGAGATATACGAGTGTCTGTGGGCTGGTGGTGAGGACAGGTGTCAGGCTGGGCCCACATGTCAGCGCTCCCCAGGGAGAGCGAGAGCAGCTCAATCCTCCCTCCCCCCTTTCAAGCCTCGGCTTCTCTCTTTGAATGGAGGAGGAAGAATGGGGGGTGAATGGCAGGTGATCCTGTCTGAGGACCATTAATAACCCTTTTCTCTGCTTTCATCAGCACTGTTCTGATCAGAGATGCTAACAGTAAATCTTGCTTCCAAGCTAGTTATACAGCACTTTATGTGAATTAGTGAAGCTAATACTGGAAGGCTTTCTGATGCATTTGACCAGAAAATAGTACGCTACAGCCATCTACATAATTTCCTTTTGTAATAGTGATCAAACCTTGATTCAAATAGGGTATAACATTGATGCTAGGATGTTGCATTTATACCATAGGTGGTAAAACAAGTCTAGACTGATTAAAACTAAAAGCTGAATAGATCCATCCTGGTATTATCAGTTTAATATGAAGAAAAACAAGTCATGATACAAAGTAAATTATTTCAGCATTTATTGTATGAAAAAATATATATTTCTGGCCTTGTGACATAAACATATATACATTTATCTTTTATAAATACAAATTATTTACAATCCAATTAAATAGTACGAATATTTTGTACAATATTGCATTGTTAAATTAAGAATGAAAATATAAAAAGTATCTATTTTGGTTTAAATGGTTAAAAAAAATATATAGAGAAACAAATGACATTTAAAAAAACATTCTACTCTTGATGTTACTTTTTAGTTTTTGAAAAAGATCCTAATGAGTTTCACAAAACCAGGAAATCTTAACAATGATGAGGCTATCAGTTTGAACCAACTGGTCCTTTCCAGTCTTGGGAATGTCAGAAATAGCTTAGCAGCAGTGAATGTTGACAGGAAGCTGTACACAACAACAACATCCATCATGCACTGCTGTTTAATCAATTTGCACCCAAATCAACCCAAATATTTTCTGTCGAAAAACATACTCCTGTAGTTACTTTTTTTTTTTTTTTTTTTTTTTTTTTAAGTGTTTCTAAGGAGTACCTTGAGCTATAACACATTGAAAGATGAGGCACTTAATCAAGATTGGGTTTGGTTTGAGTAAACATCACTGATAGTCAAATCCATTGTAGGCACTAAGTAAAATCACAGCCATAATAAACTGTAGATTCCCAAGACATTTGTTCACATTGTTCACAGCCTAAACGGCTAGTTTCAATAACTTTGATTGCTTATCATCACAGATCCATTTATAAATAGCATTTCGAACCATATCCAAAAAATAAAATTAAATACTCCATGGTCACAGTTCCATATCCTTCAGTTGCACCTCCTTCGCCCATAAGGCTGATTGATTGGGCTTCATGTGATTCATAAAGTAAGATGAACTTCAGGATGTCTGTTTTCTTCCTTTTAAAGGCTTTTGTGATTAATGAATCCTTGATTCTTCTCAGCTCTTTCAGAGAGTTTTTGTTCTTATGTACATTTTAAATATGATGAAATATATATAAATTCTATTTGAGTCTTTAAAAAAAAAAAAGATAGGAAAAGAAAATAGTGCAAATAATGCAAGTCTTCAAGCCTCTTGCTTTGTCTCCACAAAATCATTGTCCATATCAAAAAGTAGTCCTTTTACTGAGCAGCATGAATAAATAAATAATATAATGTAGATATAATATATACTCTCTTCACGTCTTCTTTTTGTCCTTTAAGACTGTAAACATTTTGGGGTCAGGCCCTCCGGTGATTAAGGGACTCCAGATTGAAAAATACTGTTAAACCTGAAGAAGAACAAAAAGAGAAGGAAACTGTTAACGTACGTTCTTTGGAAGCATCACACTTAAAAATCATGATAATGAGAAAACTGAGAAAAAAAATGTCTGGAGATGCTTACCTCAGTAGCAAATACACATTGTTCTATGTGTTCAGGAATGATGTACACAGGGTGATACACTCCCTCTTTTGGATAGTTCAGAGGTGGAACCAACAATGTAGACTCAGAGTTTTTCCTGAAATGAAGAACACATCAACGTTAGATTTGCACATCTGATGCCATCAAATAAAAGCCCAGAAATTGAAAACAAAATACACAATGACATGAACATAAACTTACATGTGTAGCTTGTTGTTTGTAGGTTTTTCGTCAATGCTCAGATTGTAGTCCACCATCTTCTGCTTGTAATTTGATTGAGTGTCCACAGTGGTAGATCTGAGTGCCACATCCTTATTGGACACCTTAAACGGACCACCAGGAATGAGGAAGGCCTCCTTCTCTCTACCTAATGTCGAGATCGGGGTCAAGGAGACACGGTTGTTGATGGACTCCAGATCGTTGCGTACCGTGGTTGAGGTGGCATTGCGGCCTTGTTTCACATGTCTCAGGGCCATGATGGCGGCGCAGACCACAAGAGTGAGAGTGATGAGGCCTAGAATAAATGAGACCGCCAGGGCCGCTGGAAGAGGAGGGCTGGTCGCAGGTGTGGGCATCAATTTATGCTCGCAACGTGTGCCCATAAAGCCTGGTGGGCACTTGCAGACAGGCCCAGAGAAGTGGGTGTAGCAGGTCCCTCCATTCTCGCAGGGCATGCGGCTGCAGGCATCAGAGCGAATGCTACAGTCTTTGCCTGAGAAACCAAGCGTGCACGAGCAGGTGAAGCCGTTGATGCCGTCCACGCAGGTGCCTGCGTTTTGGCAGGGGTTACTTGCGCAGTCGTCAATGTTGATTTCGCAACGTGAGCCTGTGAAGCCGGGGCGGCATCGGCATGTCAGTCTGTTACCCAAATCGAGACAAAGGCCACCTTTTAAAGAAAAAAAAAAGCAAGGAGGGTGTTAAAATCACAAACCATGTTAAAGTATTAGCCTAAAAATGAGGGACGTTGAACTAAGTAATAAGGGCAAAGGAGTAAACCAGACAATTATAACCCCTGGGAAAGGTTTATTGCTTTATGACAGCTCTATCTTGCTATTCATATCAGTGTAAAAGCCTTACTGGCGTCTCTTATATCACGCATGGGTAGTACGTCATGCACAGTGGATGCAGCTCAAAACAAAAAACTGAAGGATCAGCATGTTGCCTGAGACTGAGGACGCTGGAGTGCAGTGGTGGGTGAAGTATTCAAATCGAGTACTTAAGCAAAAGTACAGAAAACCTAATAAAATGTTACTTCAGTAAAAGTATTAAGTAATTCTTTTCAATTTTACTTGGGTACAAAAGTACTTGAATTAAGTCATGACATAAGTCATAAGGCATAAGTCCCATATTACGCTTTGGAATGTAGTGAAGAAAAAGTAAAAATGTTCTAAACTTAAGAACCTCAGATAAAGTACAGATACTTGAAAAATGTACTTAAGTACACTAACAAAGTAAAAATACTTTGTTACTGTCCACCACTGCTAAGATGTTTTGCATTTAGGACTAAAGATAAGCTGAAAATATATTTACCATTAGCACAGGGGTCGCTGCTGCACCGGTCGATTTTCTTCTCACAGTTGGAGCCTGTGTAACTGGCAGGGCAAAGGCAGGAGTAGCCACCAGTTCCCTTTTCCATGCAGGTTCCTCCATTGAAACAGGGTCCATCGGCACAGGTCATGGCGCTGACCTCGCAGTTCTTCCCGTAGAAGCCTTGAGGGCATGTGCAGGTGTAATCGTTCACCAGGTCCTGAGAAGAAAAAGCAAAAGCAATTAACGTTCGAGCTCCTCCAAAGACAAGAAAGGGCAAGACTCAAGCAAAGTTTCGTAAACGGCTTCTTACGTTGCAACTGCCTCCATTCTTGCACGGGTTGCTGTCGCACTCGTTGGTCTCAATCTCGCAGTTTTTGCCACTGAAGCCTGGCTTGCAGATGCAGGTGTAACTGCCCTGGCCGGTGTTGGTACAGGTGGCGTCATTCATGCAGGGCTTGTGATTGGTGCAGAAGTTCAGATCCTCGTTGCAGAACAGGCCACCCCAGCCTTCCTTGCAAGTGCACTGAAAGGGCTGATTGCAGGTGCCATGCAGGCACCCCGGGTATCGCTGGCACTTGTCGCAGAGGGGGCCTTCCCACCCGAGGCGGCACTTGCACTCACCAGGGGCCTCACAATAACCGTGCTCCTCGCTACAGCCAGACGAGCAGATGGCTGTTTAAAAGGGAGAGGGAGAAAAAGGGGGACATTAGAATGACTGGCATCATAAAACAACCCCCCTTCTAGAGGCTCAGGCACATCAAGTATTTGTTAAGTACTAAACTAAGCAGCTGGGGGACACACAAAAGAAACACATGCCGCCTTTTTCACGGAAGGCAGAGCATATTAGGTTTCAACGCGTGTCCTTGTTAAATCATACTCTTTGCTTCTATTGTTACAGTGAACAAAAGCAAACTTAGTGGCCGTAAGAAGCCGTTGAACTTGCCCGCGTTATTTATTTATTTATTGGGGGAGGGCAAATTATAATATCTCTATGTGCACATAATAATGTAAAACATTCGAAAACACTTACGTTCAGCGCAATAATCGCCTTTCCATCCAGGCAGGCAAATTCTGTTTCCAGCGGCGTCACAGTTGAAGTGGCCGAACGCGTCATTCCGTGGGCGGCAGAAATCCGAGCATTCCTCGCCGTGGTAGAATTCATCGCACACGACGCGATAAGAAAAGCGCAACTGGCTTTGCTCTCCAAGATGCACGTCTTCGGACCAGTCCTCGCTGACAGCGAGTCTTCTTTTGGTGGCCAAACGGCTGATCATGTTATTGATATTCTCTGAAATAAATCAAATCAAATATTTGTTAAATACAGAAGCAGGCGTAACAAATAAATATTTTGTAAGCTACTGAAACAGGTGAGGCAAAAGTACGGCGCATACCTGTTGACTGGTCAGAGGACTCTGCGTTCCATGCTTCGATTATCAGTGAGACGATTCCCTGTAATGACAGAAAACTTTGTTAAATATTCATTATACATGTATACATACATAGAAATGATAACGAATAGTCATTTTGAGCTACTCACCGGCCACTTGAAATTGAAAGGCACGCGGATATGCGCACTGCTGGAGATGGAGTTTGCGCTGAATATGTCTGTCATTCCAGTGCCGTAAGTGCACGGCGGCTTAGGTAGAATGATGTCTTGTGAGTGCTTCAGGCAAACGCGGAAAAAGATCTGGCAGTCTTCGGACTGTTTACACACACTGCTTGTGCTTGTAAACGAGTGCACTTTCAACTCAAACACACCGGATGATTCAGCCTGTGGCAATAAAAACAGGACTAAGATTAGCACTCTGTGAAAACTCTGGTCAAAGAAGCGACTTACATTCAAATAAGTGTGAAATACTTACCAAATGCGCTGATATTAAAATTAAAAAACACGTTAATAAAACACAAGCCATTTTGGATCTTCTTGTCTGCTACTAAACGATAGCAGACTGCAAGAGTAGTCCGATATGAATGTTTGTTGTGGTATCCACGATTTAAGGAAAAAAGTAGTTGAAAAAGAATGTCGGACTGCAAAGCTAAAGGAATTATCAATTTAAAAAAAAAATCTTAGTGTCGTCTGTGGCGGAGCTTAAAAAGCAAAGATAAACAGATTTCTTGCTCCAGAAGACTTTGGACCCGTCAGTTAGGCTTTACCTTTCGTGGAGTGTGAGCAGCGCGTGGGGTTTAAATAGCAAGCCAAAAGAGGAGGGCGTGGTTAAAGGCAAGTAAAAAAAGTCATAAAATGTGCTTTGATGGATTTATTTAATGAACATTTGACGCTTTACGTTCATTTCATAGTAAAAGAGATGTTACAGAAAAACGCAAACAACAGTACATAACACAGGCGTTTGGAAACTTATGCTAGCAACAAATTAGTTATATATTAACAGTGTTATCATATTGGTTTATAAATTAATTGTTCTGGGGTGGGGGATGGTTCTACACTGTGTTCCTAAAATTTATATATAGGAAAAATAGTTTTATAAACAGTTGTTTGGAGTGTTATTAAACCGGTCCCTCTTGCCATAGTTTTAAGGATGTGGGGGAATTTTTTTTATTAATGGCTGTTAATATCTTTAACCATCTATGCACATTTTAGTATTTTCTTCGATGTCGCGTGCCAAGCAATTCTCTAAAAGTTTGTTTTCGTCTTGAGAATTAATGTTCGCCACTGATCGCGGAAGGGGGGGTGGGGGTGGAGGGGATCTGCACATCCCATTTTATTCAGCCCTAAAATCTGTAATTGTCCTGACGCGTGTGAGTCGTTAAACCGGCAAGCGCTTTATTGTGCCCTGAAAGATCCGGAGGGCTCTTTTGTTATCTTGGGTTTGGATTGTAGGCCTTTGGTAAAGAGGGTAAAATGGTGGGGGTTGCGCAGAGCATTTAAGATTGTAGATAATTGCTTTCTGCAGTAAGAGTGTGTGTACGGGTGTTGGGAGGGGGACACTCGCTACAGCTGTATGATAATCCTCGCACCTGCGCACTGTGTTTGCGCGATTTCTTGTTGATATAGGCATATAAACACACACGAAAATATGTATATAGGATCTATTCTTCTTTAATGTCTTTATTTGAGTTAAGTTTATTTAAATAACCCCATATAATTGGCATGTATATCAAAGTTTACTCTCGCAATTGCTGAAATGTTATCGCGAGCAGAAACACAAAATTAAGAACTGCAGGTAAAAATTACATATGTGAGCTCATTAACGTCAGAGTTTTAAACGAAGGTTCTGTCGTTCTGTGTTGGAGCATGTTAAGGGTAAACAGAGGAGACGCGCGAACAATGAGCAGCGTTCCAAACTGTTGCTCGTGCTTTAGTGATTTTCTATTGTGATTCTAATGAGAGCAGCGCGTGCCTCCGCTGGCCCCATCTTTACCCCAGGCACGCTTTGCCTACTGGACGGCACCATGATTAGGGGGTTAAGAAGGACCTCTATTGTTAATTTATTGTCGGACAGTTATTAAGACAGTCTGGTTTCTTGGCTTCAGATGAAGACAATGATGAATGCGTAAACAAGAGTTAAACAAGAAAATCAAGTAAATAACTGGAAAGGACGAATCATGGCGCTTGGTTGAATAGCACACTTTATCCATACAGCGGTTGTGTGGTTTAATGCAACAATATAATGTGCTTAAGTAATATAGGCTAATGTTAATATAGGCTACCAACCTATCCTAGCTATTAAAATGAGTTTGTTACTGTAAAGTGTATTGATAACATCTGCACGATGACTTAGGCTATAGTTCAACAAAAGCATAGCCTTTCAAACAATAAGCATAAACTAAGGAACATAAAACATAAGCAAAAACCTATAAGCAAATAAAAGTTTGTGTTTACATAATATGTGTGTGCTGTGTATACTATTGGGGCCGTTCACACAGAACGCGTTTTCCTTTCCAATGCGCTACTTTTCCATTGTTTTTCTATGTAAACACGAGCTAGACGTACAAAATCGTTGCGCTCACGTCTTGCGTCTTTTTTACGTTTAGCGTCTCGCGCATGACATGGCGTTCTAAAAACGTGGCGCTCAAGTTAAAATCAGTTCAACTTTTAAAAAGTGTGTCTCGAGACCCGCTCCACTGCTCGCGTCTCGAGTTTTTCAAAGCAAAAACGCATTCTGTGTGAAACGAGCCCTCACACACTATATATATTTAAGAAATATTTGCATGTATATACTGTACATATATTTATATAATATATATTATATATAAATATTTTGTATAGGTAGCCTATAAAAATATTTTTTTCCCTTAAATATATACATGCGTGTGTGTGTATTTATATATACAATAATTATGTAAACACAAACTTTTATTTTGGATGCGATTAATCGTTTGCCCAGCATTTTTTTTTTTTGTGCCCAGCATATATATATATATATATATATATATAACCGTGTAGTAAAGTAACTTATTATAACATAGAAAACTTGACTTTTTTTGACCTGGCCCCATTCTGTGTTGCGTGCGCGCTATGGGGTACATGTTCAGCAAAATAGCTGTCGTGTGCCCATTATGTTGATGAGGGGAAAGCGGGGAAAAGTCACAAAATCAATAGCCATCTGGCTCAATCGAAGACGCGCTTGCTGCATCTCTGATGTTTCCTGATATAGGTGAATGATAGATCAAACTTACATCAACCCTCTTTCCCCGGGGACATTAATAAGTGTAATAAAGTCACCACTGGAATGGTTTCATCGCCTGCTTTTGCGACTTACAAAATTAAGCACAAGATGTTTTGCTTCGCGCGCCCGTGATTAACACTTTCCCATCCACGTGTCCAACATCCAAAAGGTGCAAGAGTCTTCACGCTGGCTGAGATAAAGCGTGTCTGTGGGTGCTAGTGAATTCTGGGGGGAGGAGGAGGTGGATTGGCACATGGGGGTGAAATGACACATGGCGACAGTTATGGTGAGGTGTTAGCCAGTGGCAGAAGGCGCAATCATAAATGTGAATTGGTGCCCCTCTTCCAAAGTGTGAAGTGCGACACGCAGTGCCCGACGCAGACCGGTTCCCAGGCTTCCTGCACGTGTATGATGCTCTGAGGTGTCACTTTATTCACATGTCATTTGTTCACACCTTTGGGAAAAGTCTGTTCTGGAACTGGCGACTTAATTTAATTGGTCAGGGAAAACAGTTTCTACAGGTGTGCCACACTTGTACACACATTTTGCGAGATTTGAGATAAAATACTTGAACTGAGTGAACTGACTTTTGCTTCATCGCACTGCAGGCTAGAGACGAATCAATGCAGGCTAGGCCTACTACTACTACTACATGATGAACTTAAATTCGCGCACGAACTCTTGTCAGATGGTTCTTTTTAGTGAATAAAAAATATACAGCGTGATGTATATAGTGAGATTTCCGAAATAATGGCTATTATGAGCTGGTTCTTTTCGTGACCAGCAGTCCGACTCCCGAGCGAATGACTTTTATGAGTCATTTCTTTTAAATGAATCATAGACATACAGCGTCGCTCTCAAACGAACGACTCCCACGAGCCGATTCTTTGTAGTGAATCAAATACACTCGGAGCGGCTACTGAATTAACCAATTTTGATAGTTTTTTTTTCATGTTCGACTGGTCAGACTTTGTAGTTACTACTTTTTCATATGACAACGTGTATTTAAATTGTTTTAATGTTTTACTCCCCAGTTAGGAGCAATTAATGGATTGCGTTTTCTGCTTAACTTGGTCTGGATTCACAGAGGCCAGACAGAAGTTTCGTGCTATTCAGTGGTTAACATGAGGACATAATGGCACGTGTCCGTCTGTCAAACGCAAAGGTGTGACATTGACAAAAGTTCAACACCTCGCATTCTGTCTCTCAATTGCCTCAAATTGTGTGCGTTCTGAAGCGTGCTGCTCGGTCATCGGTCGGTCAGAGAGGTTATCCACATTATGTGGGTGTGGGTGTTATTTTAAGGGCACTAAGATCGAGTTAGAGTGTTGAAGTTAATGGTAGAAGAAACTGATTTAGTACCGTTAGAAAAAGGGACACAAACAAGTCTAAACGACTTTTAATTTATATATTGGCTATTAGAGAGAGTATGCAAATATTCTTTAATATTCATTCAACCATCTAATTCGTTGAATAATTATATTATTCAAGAAATTTGAAATATTACAGTATTTTTTATATCAAAAACCAAGAACAGAATTTGAAAATGGCAAAATGAATTCTCCTCTCAACATTTTGATTTCACTCAATAAAGTCAATATGCATTTTATAGTTTTATTCATCTTTATTTTATTAAAAGTGCAGTGTTTTTGGCCAGATATGCTTTAAGAAAACCAAACCAAACAAAAAAAACAAAAAAAAAAAAAACAAATGTCTTTATTTGTGTGTGATTTCACGATTTAGGTTCACATCTTGAGTGTTGCACTTAATGTACAGTTTCTTCTGGAACACATTATTTAACTACCTGCCATATATAACAAATTATTATTTATGATAAACTACAGTACAAGTTTGTCGAGTAATGAAAGCATATTTGCTCTGAATCAGACCTTTCAGCATAGAAAATAAAATACCATGACATCACACACATATTGTTATGGTTTGTTTATTGGAGATATTCTGGGTGTTTCACAACATAAGCAACACAAAGAAGATTCCACAAGTACATCTTTAAACATGACGGGCCATTTCTGAAATAGCACCAGATTGAGCTCGCTTTATTTGAGAGGTTCTTCTCAACACACCGCAACAGTATTACCATGACAAAGACAGTCTTGCTGACAGCATGAACACAAATCTAAGGTTTTGCTTCATGTGCCATGTGCTGAGCAGACCTTATGGAAGTCTAACATCAGGCTATTGCCTACAGCATCAGTTATGGGTTTGAAATGGGGCCTATGTGATGGAAACAGGATCAGTTCTTCAGTTCATGTGGTGCTTTGCAGTTCTTTGCTCTTGCAGAGATAAGGGAGACAGAAGTGATAGGAGCAAGTCCAACCACCCTGAAACAATTTCTAATCAGTAAGATTATACATCTGTGTGTCTGTTGTCCAGGAAGTACTTTCTTCCACAGGAATGAAACATCTTTTGGAGTCAGTCGCTCCTATCCCAACCCCTATAACAAGGTAGCATCTCTTCAGTGTAGCCGATTGGAGGTTTTTCCACACATGTCCTTCTGCTCCCATTCTCCCCTCCCGCCCACATACACCATCCACCTTTCTGACTATGACCTTTATCTCAATGTCTGGTCACAGTCGAGGTGGGACTGTTTAAGGTGGGTGTGAGCAGGACGAGTCCTCACTGCTGCTTCCGAGAAAAGAAACGACCTGCGATGGTACCTAATGAGAGTCCCTGTTTCTTCTGTTGCGCAAGCTCTGAAAGTCTCTGTTCTTCTTCCTGTATGTGCAAAAATATTCATGAAATATTAGCAAACGCCACTAAATATGACATCTGACAGGGAAAAAGAACATGTGATGAGTACCTGTGCAAGCTGTGCTTGTCTTCTTTTGAAAGCTTCAATGGGGTCTTCCTCATGGGCGTAGTTCTCTAATACTGAACGCACATCCTCCACTCCGCTGATGGCAATAGCTACACACCAAATACAAGATCAATTCAATTGTACAAATGAACAATATAATAGACAACATCTATTTGCCCCACACATGCAAACTCACTTTTAAGGAAGGCAGCCAAGTCATACAGCGTGCGATCCTCTGAGTTGCCATCCCACTTGCGCAGTGCCAAACCATTGAAAGGCTGTAGACCGAAGGCCTCTCGCTTACAGTCCACCACAATGACTTTAGAGGTGTCTCTGTTCAAACAAGACACGTCCTGCAAGACAGGGTCATAAGTGAATATCATTTATTTATTTTTACTACTGAGGTTACTTTGTTTTGAAAAACAAATGGAATTAAAAATGCAAAAAAGATGAAAACACCCCAGATTTAATTCTCAAAATATAAAAAATAAATGTATAAATATGTATATTAATAAAAAAAAATATTTAATAATATTGTAATTTAAAATTAAATATAAAATAAAAGAATATCTACAAATAGAATATATCTAGCATTTAATGCACACAGACATTAGATAGATGAAAGATAGACAGTATAAATATATATACACACATTTTTATAATTTTATATTCTTTATAATATGTGACCCAGGACCACAAAACCAGTCATAAGGATTTTTTTTTTTTTTTTTTATAAATCTAGTTAGGATAGGACAATATTTGCCCGAGATACAACTGTTTGAAAATCTGGAATCTGAGGGTGCAAAAAAAATAAATAAAAAAAATAAATAAAAAAATAGCATATATCCACTCACAAAAATAAATAATACTTATGGTAGGAAATGTACAAAATATCTTCATGGAACATGATCTTTACTTAATATCCTAATGATTTTTGGCATAAAAGAAAAATCGATAACTTTGACCCATACAATTTATTGTTGGCTATTGCTACAAATATACCCATGTGACTTATGACTGGTTTTGTAGGTCCAGGGTCACATATTTCATATTTTTTATATTCCTATCTGTATACATATTGAACATTGTATTATTTAATCATATTGCGGTTGTTAATGTTTAAAAAAAAACAAACACTTGAGGCTGTGTGGTACAGTGACTTTTAAATCCCAAAAATACGCGGGCACGCAAGTAATGCTTGACCTCTTGCTACTTATTGCTTTAAGAGGCCTGACATCTAGCAAACTAGGTCCGGTCTACTTATCACAGCTATACATACAAATTGAGGTTAAATGTGACCTCTCACACCCCCCGACATTTGTGTGACACTGATGTGAACCATATTTACACCTATGCATTTGTGGAGGGGTGCAAAGACTTAACACCAGCCCATTGCTCTCTCGCTCACACAAAAACACGCACTCTCTCTGGGCCAGCTGTCTCAGTGGTGGTCCTACAGAGCAGATGGACAGGGACGCTGCACTCTCTCTATCACTGAGGTCATCAGCATCCCCCTGAGAGACTGAAAAAAGTTGCGCGTGCGAGAGAGATGGAGGGGCCCCGAAAGGAAACCCCTCTTGACGGCGGCACACTCCGTAGCATTTACAATAAATTACCCGCATCTGCTTTCCCTATGAGACACGCCCAAACCCCACTGGGAGTGCAAGTGTGTGCGTTTCAGTGTATTTGTTATTGAGTGTATGAGCGTGCATGTATAAATAATGAGATTTTTATGGATTATAGCAACATGTGAGCTTAATGGCGTCCAAATCGCATTCAAAATGTGAAACCGAACGATAATTAGTACGTTTATGTAGCTGGTGTGTATTTGATCTTCAGTGTGGGTGTGTGAGCAGAGCTGTGTAACGCAGCTGGGCATAAGAGTGTCATGTTGCCGAGTCAAAGAGTCTCTTCAATTCCCCAGGTAAAACATTGGAGCACGAGTCGGAGGAAGCGTGCCGCTGACTATATGCACGTGCCACGCTACGCACCTGCCAATCAAAGCCCGGCCCACCCCGTGCCGAGGACCTCAGCTGGGGGAGGGGGGCAGCATCTACTGGTGTCATATCTGTATGAAACAGTTCACAGAAAGAAAGGGTCCTATGAAATCAGTTTTATTTTTTCCCAAATTAAAAATTTTAATTATTCCGTTTTAATCTTTCTAGACTTGCGTTAATGGTTACATTAAAAGGTACACTATGTAACTTTTTTTTGTTAGTTTAAAATGAACAAATTTTAAATAATCAGTCAACACATCATCAATCCTTCTTCCAAAACATGTTTTTGTCTTACCCTGATTCACCATGGTAAGCCTATTATAACGCTTCATATTTTAAACTGGGCAGGATGGTTTTTGCAGAAAATTGCGTACATGCGCTCTGGTTACTTTGATGTGTGTATGGTGTAGGAGTGGCATAGATTAGTTGTCATAATGAGTGAGAAAGGTTGATATGAAGAACGCTAAATCTCAAACCTCTGGGAAATCACCTGTTTAAAAAAAACAAAACAAAACAAAAAAAAAAACGCTGAATAGAGTCTGCTGGCAAAAGAGAACACGACAGACACTGAGCTCGTAATAAAACAAGAATCAACAATGGCTTTTCAGAGATAGCGAGACTGAGGGCATAGCTGGGTATAGCTACAACAATGTCTTCAGCTAGTCAGCTTGAGATCCTTTTAATCAAAACCTGAGCTTTAATCAAAATTCCACTCTTAAGCCTAGTAGTGAATGTTTTATGAGCAGTAGGATAACCATATTTATCCACACAGTCATGCAGAGACGAAGCACAACCAAAACAATGTTCTTACGCAAAATGCATGCAGTTTTGGTTTTAACTGCTAGAGGGCCAAAAGTGAATTCATAAAACACCAAATTGCAACATTGCCTTGTTGAGGGGCAAAAACAAAACAGATAAGTCGCATTTTATTACATTGAGAAATAATGCAAAATTGTAGTGCTTAACCTAACTTACTGGTGTTATTTATTTATTTATTTATTTGTCGACTAACCGTTAGTCTATATATTTGTAGTCTATATGTGTAGTTGACGAAACTGCACCTCTCATTCACACAGACAAGCAGAACATGCAGACTTTATATTTATTAAAAAAAAAAAAAAAAAAAAAAAAAAAAAAAAAAAAAGTCTTAACATTGGCACACACTAGTCCATATCGCAATTTGATCAAGTTTACAGCCCTACTTTGGATTTACTCATCCAAAATTTGCCAAATTCTGCGTAATACTCCAAGTTCCATTTTTTTTAAATGTATTCCATGATTCCCTAAATCATAGGGCCCTACAGAAAGGCCATCCTGGGAAACTGATCGCATTCTTGAGTTTCATATAAATACCAGGGAACTCTTCCTTCATGCATCACTCAAAGTGATCAAGTTCATGCTGGCCCAAAATACATCATGGCTCTGTAGAATTTGCTTTCATTGTCATCATTCCTGTCATGACCCTGGTTTTATTCATATTCCACATTTTTGTTACTAAATGTATTAGTCATTTATTCTTGCTTCATCTCAAGCTTTTAAAGTTTTTCCTTCTTAATGCTTCAAAAGGAAACTCATTCTACTGCATTTGTTTTCACCCCCCCCCCCCCCCATGCCCCCCCACCCGCTTCTGAGGGCCAGATGGGAGGTGAGAGAGAGGAGAGGAGAGAAGGGTGAAGCAGAGTGAAATAAACGTGGGTTGGCAGAAGGTGGATGGAGAGAGAGCGCTGATGGGGGTCTAGTGGACAAGGCCAGACAGGCAGTGGTGAAATGTGACCGGAGAGAAGACCTAATGCACAAATATGCATGCATACACTCATGTCTACTTCTGTATGAGCACCAAGCAGCTACCAAGTAGCGTGACTGTCAGAATAGAAAATGGTTTCAATTCAGCACATTAACAATAATTAAGACTGGATACCTTTGCCGTCATGTAATGTTCACTTAAAATTATTTAAAAACACTTTTCAGTGTAATCTTTAGCAAATCTCAAAAGAATTATATATTTTTCATACTGTACATTACTATAATGAGATTCTTAAATTCATTTTAATGAATGATTTATTTATTTATTATTTATTTAATTTAAATTTGTCAGTTATCTGCCATAAAATGATAAAATGGTTTGTTACAAAAATAATTAGAATTTTTAGAACATTTTAATTAGAAAAGATGTTTGCTCTAATTTGTTTTAATCCACATGTTCTACAAGTTTAAATGTAATATCTTGAGATTAATAATAGTATTTTAACAGTATGCAATCAAGGACACAGAGTTAAATAAATAAATTTAGAATGTTTTATACACTACTGTTTAAAAGTTTGAGGTTGGAGTGTTTTCTATTTTAATACATTTTAAATGTAATATATTCCTGTGGTGGCAAAGCTGAATTTTTAGCATCATTACTCCAGTCTTCAGTGTCACATGATCCTTCAGAAATCATTCGAATATGCCGATTTGCTGCTCAAGAAACCTTTTTTTTAAAAATTATTTAATTAATAGAAAGTTCGAAAGAACAGTATTTATTTGAAATCTTTTGTTACATTATAAAAGTCTTTATTGTATCTTTCGGACAATTTAATGCATTCTTGCTGAATAAAAGTATTAATTTCTTTAAAAAAAAAAAAGCCCCTAAACTTTTGTGTGTAATAAAGAATATATCAATTTTATATACCCTCCAGCAACATTTGACACTGTAATATAACCATGGATGCTAAAAACTGATTTAATTTATGCTATAATGCAATTGTAAATTTGATCTTAAGTGTTAGATGTGCACCATTCAGAAGCCTAATGAGGAAAAAGCTTAGGTAACGACGGACGGCCTAACGAAGGAAAAAGAAGGGGGCAGAAGGTTAATGAGGCCTGAGAAGAGAGAAGGGAGGAGGAGGAGAGAAGGAGGGGAAGAAACTGCTATTGTCTTGGGCTGTTGGGAAAAGAAAAAAAGAAAAAGGACATAGCAGTGGGGAAATCAATGGGTGAACAGAAGGACGGCATGCAGCAGAGACACGGGGGGCATCGCGCCATAATGTTGCTCGGGTCACTCAGGAGAGGGGGCCTATGAAGCGGAGATCTTGAGCAATAAGATCAGACCATACTGTATTACATTCACATGGAAAAGCTTTACTCAGAATCATTTGCTAACTTCCTTATTACAAATGGTTCTGTCACTAAATCCAGATTTCAGCATAAGAGCAAACACAATTTGAAACTACGAATGGGTTTCCCCCACTACTTGTGGCCTTTATTAAGACCAAACTATAAACATCTGTACAAGAAAACATAGCATATGGTCAGAAAACAGCTTCTTTCTGAAGGCGAGAAAAGTATTTCAGCATTTTACGGCATATGGCTTATCTCAAATTACTTTGATGTGACTAAAACAACTTTTGGCTATGTAGGAGTAAAATACCAGACAGATGAATATTACGGTAAGTGCCGGACGCTGTTTACAGGAACAGAGAAGTATCCTAAATACTGAGAGTAAGTTTGTGTACGTCACCAACAAAGCATGATACTGAGAAGCAGATTTAAAGGCAAGCAGACTGAAGTTTACCTTAACATGGTGGCCCTCCATGTAGCGTGTAGCATCCCGAAAGAGCCGGTACATCACAAATCCTTGAGGATCTATACTGTCAATCAAGGGGTACGCCGTCTGCCCACACACAAACACGCAATGTTGGATTCAGAAATAATTTTTATGCACATGACGACATGTTTTACAATGAGAGATTTCCCTTAAGTGAAGTTAAAGGGGTAGTTCACCCAAAAATGAAAATTCTGTCATCATTTACTCACCCTCACGTTGTTCCAAACCTGTATGAGTTTCTTTGTTCTGCTGAACACAAAAGAAGATATTTTCTAGTATGGAAGTCAATGGGGCACATCAACTGTTTGGTTAACCATATTCTACAAATAACTTCATGTGTGTTCAGCAGAAAAAAGAAATTCATACAGGTTTTGAACAACTTGTGGGTGAGTAAATGATGACAATTTTCATTTTGGGGTGAATTATCCCTTTTGAATATCATGCAGGGAAAATCAAGACATCTAAAATTAATCCTAACACCATATTTACCCATAAAAAGTGCAAATTAAAAAAGCTAGTTGCTCTAAAATTGGTGAAGCATCAAGACGTTGGATGGGCTGTTTTTTACACTGCTGAAAAGCTGAATTGACTTTCGCATGCATTAGTATAAAACAAAACAGCAGCAGCAAAAGGCTGTTCAATCAAAACAAGGCTCATTTGCATGACTTTACAAGTGTGCCACACCAACAAAACAACAACAGACACACACAAACATTAGCAGACTGCAGCTTAGTATAAAGGTCTCACTAATGGCATCATTTAGGAAACATTATATTTGAGCACAAAACGACGTGTTTGCAGAATCAACAAACACGTAGGTGTGCCACTGTATCCAAAATAGCATCTTTTGTAAGTGGGTTCAATGCTAAGCATGGTTCAAAAAACTTTTCCTTTCAACTGCAATTGAAACAGTGTATGCAAAAACATAAGCCAATCGTAATGGCATTATTGTGGTAATAGTCGGTCCTCACCGCCGCTGAGACTCACCATGCCCGTCTCTGATGTGAAGATGACTATCTCGTAGAGTGGGGCCAGTTGCTGGAACAGATAGTCTATGCCAGGCCTCTTCTTAAAACGCCAGCCTGTGGCCAACTAGAGGCAGCAGAGGAGATTCATAAAACATTAACCCACAAATAAAAGGGTAAAATGTTTTTACATAGGCCAATATAACAATGACATTTGTCAATAGTTAATTACAATCAATCCTTTTTTTTTTTTTTTTTTAACTAGACCATTTGCATCCAAATATACATAATTAAAAAGTTTAGGGTCAGTACAATTTTTCTTTTAATGAAATTAATACTTTTATTCAGCAAGGATGCATTAAACTGATTAAAAGTGACACAAAAAGATATCTATTTCAAATAAATCTTTTAATCAAAGAATCCTGAAAAAAATGTATCAGTTTCTACAAAAATATTAAGCAGCACAACTGTTTTCAGCACTGATAATAAGAAATGTTTCTTGAGCAGCAAATCATCATATAAGAATGATTTCTGAAGGATCATGTGACACTGAAGACTGGAGTAATGATGCTGAAAATTCAGCTCTGCATCATAATAAATAATTACAAAAATCATTTGTACTTAATAATATAATAATATTTGACAATATTACTATTTCTATCATCGAATTGATAATATTTTATGAAGTAAATGCAGCCTTGATGAGCATTAGAGACTTCTTCGAAAACGATAAAAAACAAAAATACAAAAAAAAAAACAACAACCCCAAACTTTTTTATATATTTTCCTTTCTAAATACAGTGTATTTATTTTAATGCAATCAGTTCCCTGCATAAGTAAAAAAATAAAAGGAAATAATATGCAACAGATTTTTGCCTCTAGCCTGCTAAAGCAGCCCACTGCTTAGCTTATGCCATTTATGACGCATTTTTCTCATAGGTGATGTTTCAGATTTCTTGAGATCTTTAGACATCCCATCTGGAATACATTTATAAACAAACATAACGTTAGTCTTTCTCACTCATTTACTGGAAATGAAAGCCTGACTATACCGATCATCAGTCTAAAGAAAGAAGCAATTTCATGCCAATTGATTGTGTTAATTATATGCCTTCAGTCACGGAAGTTGCATTTTACCATCAAACTAAACTAATTCTTCTGTATTGCGAGATAAGATTCTTACTTTTGTATCATTTAGAGTAACTGATCCATTATTGTGTGCTTTTATCAAGAGTACAGTCACAGACAAAGCTTCACTTGAAGTTGAACAAAAAAATCACTGTGCCGTGTGCCACGGTAACAGTCTGCTGAGGTGTGTCAGATTACAGGTCGGCTATGTTCCACCTGTCACCTGTGTGTGGCCCTTCCCTCACAGCTGGCCAGGTAGAGAGAACAGAGGAGAGGAGGGAGCAGGTAAAGGAGGCGACAGGTGGTTGGCCCAAAACAGCGTTCCAGATGGCCTCATGTGAGTAACAGGAATTGATAAGGATAGTTTGTGATAAACTGATAAGTGACTAAGGGTCATTTAATAGTAAATCAAATAGAGACACTTTATTGCAGATGGGATATGAGTGCACAAATATACACACTATACAGCACAGCACAGAGAGTCTACGTACAAACTATACTAGAGCAGGCGCAGCTGTGTGTAGATTTGAACAGCACTGGGCCTGCAATCAGGAGCTAAACACCCAAGAGAAATGTAGATTTTACTAACTGAAACATGTTAAATAGAAATCTGAAAATGCAAGGTCTACGTCCCAAAGCTCAAAGTGGCTCGTTTAGATGGGCAGTAGACATGTTCTATGGCGTGACATGCTAAATTCTAAACCCTAAAACTATTTTTAGCAGCATTTTGATTATTTTATCATTATTATGCATGCAGTATGGAAGCCCATTTCTAAATCAGTGAACAAAATAAATACTCCAGTCTTCAGTGTCACATGATCCTTCAGAAATCATTCTAATATGCTGATTTGCTGCTTAAGAAACATTTCTTATTATCAATGTTGAAAACAGTTGTGCTGCTTAATATTTTTGTGGAAAACCATGATAGATTTTTTTTTTCAGGATTCTTTGATGAGTAGAAAGTTTATAACATTACAAATGTCTTCACTGTCACTTTAGATCCTGACCCCAAACTTTTGAACAGTAGTGTACATTGGTCCTTCTTTGATCCTCAAATGCAGATGCTCTCTTGATTACTTTAATTGAGCTGTGACACCTACCGACCACTCTGGATGGAGGAGGACATCGGTGAGCTCCAGCACTAGGGTGTATGG